>CM062819.1:516613248-516977345 GCA_031772625.1 Pinus tabuliformis
CGCAGTTCAACTCACAAAATTGAATGGAGAACCTTTTTCGGGAAGCGTGAATGGTAGTCAATTGAAGGCATATAGAGGAGACCTGGATCAATGAATATATGGTGGTATGACATTCTTAGTGCTCTAGGCAGTTGTAAGGGAGCGTGGGACTATAAACTACCCTGCCACAGCTAAAGGACTAAGCAATGGATTGGTTGCACAGAAGCTGGCGATGGTGCAGTATCAGACTTTGCGCGAAGGTCACTACGCTAAGGAAGGAGGTACCACATAGCACAGCTGGAAAGTGACCATTGACGATTTTACGACCCGAAGATGGGTACAAAGAGTGGGTTGGTGGCATTTAAGCTCAATATTTGTGAAGATCCACTACCAATACAGCATTGATGATCAGATTTTGGAGGGAACGATTGGATGTGACTCCAAAAACCCCTATAAATTACGTGTGGCGATCCAAACATGAACACTTTGCACACTTGGAGCTTCATCTGAAATTCATTGTTTGTTGATGAGCCAAGCCTTTTGGACGTAGCTCTTCGCCCACACATATGTGTCCATTAAGGCCCGAGAACTATTTATAGAGAAGATGAGTATGGACACAACAGTATCTGATGCCCCAGGCCCTGAAATATCTAGTGTTGAAGCTATGACTGCAATGCCCACGGCGCTGAGGACGAAAAAATCCATGGCTGAAGAAAAGTTGAAGAAGCCAGTACATACACACACTTCGCCAAGAGGGCATATAGCTACCCCAACACAGAAAAAGGACAAACAGCCCGCCATAGGCAAAGAGAAGGTTATTGACCTGGAAGTAGAAGACATCCAAGGGGCCAAGGATGTAGCGAATGGAGCAGAACCCATCACAAATCTCCCTTAGTATGTATCTCCATGGAAGGGTAAGGCAAAGATCCCAAAGACCCGGATATTGACAAATTTTTCATTTCCACACCCCTACTACCCAAGCAGGTGCCACTTGAAGGACCGTGGTTCACCAGCATCCCGCTATTGAAGATGGAGGATTGGGATTTAGCAGATCTCACTAATTTCCCACACTTATCAATGGATACCTTCATGAAGTGCGTAGTCTATGAAGACATGGGTGTGACAGCATTGGAAATAGAGGAATGGGCCCGAGGTGTGGAGCAATTCGGGCTACTCAACTTACTTTGGGTGCCACACTACCACCGCACCACAATTAACACCGCGTGTATACGCCAGCTGCTCACACTGGTACATGATGGGTGTTTATGGCTAGGTGAGCCTATCCCCATCATGGATATGTTGATTCATAGGCTTACGCACTTGTCGCACGATGGGTTGAATCTGGCCAAGGTGTTTGGTAGAAAAACAAGAGAGAGGGACTTGGCGGAGCGCATGAAAACCACTTATAAATTGGTGAAGAAACCAAAAGAATACTCCATATGTCCATATCTGACCCTGCAGTTTGGCTGGCTACGCAGATACTAACCCACAAGGTAATGAGGAAGTGTTGTGTAGACGAAGTTCCAGCGCCTATCATTTCTCTAGCAGCCTAGTGCATGGAAGGTGTCCTCTTCAACTGGTCCAAGTACCTCTGCCAAGAGTTTCTCGCAAATTTCCGCGAAGTGTAGGATGAGACCAAGTCATTCCATTATGCTTGGTTGTTGTTATCTATTGTTCTGGTTGTGTGGGAGCTACCGAAGGACAGCCAGTTTCCTCCATTGGAAAAAGGGTTGCCGGAGGCAGCACAGTTCGCCTCCCTATGGGCTACAAAGAACCCCACATGGGTCACAGAAACAAAGATAATTTGGCTCTTGAGGGAAATGAGTTTCTACATGGCCATCCATCAGTGACCAAGGTTGTCCCCGACATTGTACGAGCAGATGTCTGCCTATGCCACATTTAAAATTGACTTTCATAGAGTTTATATCCAGACCCGGAAGGATCCCGCACAAAGACGGTATGACCTACCCTATTTGGCGTCAGATTCTGATGTGGAGAAGGTAGTGTCACACTGGCCAATTGAGTGGTGTGCCCCCTCTGATTTGGCTGTTGAGTCAAGCACTGGTGTAGAGGGTGCAATTGTGAGGAAATGAAAGGAAGCATCCAAGAAGGACACACAGAACTTGGCTACACAAAAGGAGAGAGATGTTGTTGAAAAAGCGCGGGTCAAAGAGGAACACACTGCCAAGGAAAAGGCAGAAGATGAGTAGCGTGAGGCCCAAAAAGGTGACAAAAATCCTTCAACAATAACAGAGATGGATACAGGTCAAGGCGGTGAGGCAGAGCAGCACATCTCCTCCGAGTGGAAAAAGAGAGAATTGGAACAGCAGAGAGGATCGATGAAGAAGCAGAAGGAACAAAAAACGCAGGTTGATCCTCTGTTGATTACAGAAAGAGACCTGGACTCAATAAGTGATAAAGTCTGAGATGTTGCCACGAAAGTCCTGCAGCAATTGGAACAGTAGTACATTCAGTGCTTCAGAGGAGTGCAGACAGGTCTACATGAGCTACAGCTCCAAACAACCAAGCTCCAAGCCAATGTTAGCAAAGTGAGTGGAGTAGTGGGCAGTTCATAGCCAGAACACACTACCGGTGTAGAGCTACTTCTTTGGCCAATGACAGACGTTCGCGTCTTTCCCTTGCCTACAGGTTCAGTACGTGCCAAGACCGCAGAGCAGTGAGCCCAACTTGACCACATACCGAAGATGGGCATGAACCTTGTTGTGATGCCATTGGAGACATTGCATGAGTTACTACACAGCATTTTGGGAGAGATTCGCCTTCGGGAACAACGAGCCCTTAGTGTTTTCAATGAGATCAAGGTGCAGAACTGACAGTTGTTTGTCGAGAAGATGCAGATTTTGGAAGAAAAGGAGGTGCTCCAAACGCACAGCTCACGATTGGAGTTAGCACTTGCCAAAGCCTTCAGAATAGTTCCAGAGCTCCATATTCCAAAGGGCGCATAGCTAGAGGCAAAGATTAGAAAATTGGATGCTGGTGTTCACTAGGCACAGGCCAAGATTAGTCAAGTTCAGTTAGAAATCAATATGAAGATAACCCAGCTACATTTGAAGGAGAAGCCATTGACTCCGTCGGTTATCCGGGAGCAGCGCAGAGCTATGGTCAAGGAAGGACTAGCCAATATAGATTCCACCATTACAGAGTGCACAACATTATTCGAGCAGGAGACAGAACTGGTAACTACTGTGCAGGAAGACACAACCCTGTAGAAGTTGAATACAGAAGCTAAGGAACTACAGAAGCAGCATAAGGAATTCAGTGCAATGGCGCACTCTATTGCTCCAACACAACGCCTAGCCAAATTGCAAGAAGGGAGGCAGCTCCTTGCCCAGGTTGAGGTAGCACAGAAGAAAGAGGCATTGCTTAAGGCCTGATTAGATCCATGGCTAGATGAAGCCTACCAGGTCGGGAACAAAATTTAGGAGAACCTAATGGGCTTGTAGCATGCACAGAACAAGGTCAAGCTAGTCGTGGAAGGACTAGCCACAGGATAGCTCGTCAAAGAGATTAAGCAGGCAGATATGTAGAGCACTACCAAGGTGGTTGTTGTACAGGTGGAACTAGGGGATCTTCACCACAAGATCACCGTGATAGCCAAGTGACTTAAGGGCAAGTCACGACCTTTAGGTTGGGGTCCTGTTGGGATAGGCTCCCCCGGGTTAGTTTTGGGGTTAAAAACCCCAAGTTTTGATGTAAATTTTGTAAAAATATGTAAAGTCTCCGCGATTTCTGGACGCAGAGCACGTAGATAGTTAGAAGTCAAAAGGGGATTTAGCCCCTTGATTATGTAAAATCAAGTCAGTTTTGAGATACACCCATGGTCCGCAGATCATGGGATTGTATGTAGAAAGCTATGAATAGGTTTGTCTTAGAGAGTATAAGGAATGCAATAGAGGAGATAATGATGAATGTAATGGGTCAATAGGAGATAGTGCAAAAAGTGAGTCGTAGAGAAGGGAAAGGCTCTACAGTTGAATGCACGAAGGCCTAAAGAAGAGTCTGCAACTGAGGGTGCAAACCCCTGCAGCTGAGTGCGCAAGGTAGTTTTGAGTCTGTAATACCATAATAATATATCAATAAAGAAGACTATTGGAGCAATTCATGTGTTTATCTGATTACTTCTGTTATTTATGTTTGTGATATATGTTTTAATGGTATAAATATCTTTACGACTATTGATGGTTTAATGCTTGAATATGTTGGATAAATCTCCTTAACTAAGAACAATACATGTTAAGTATTACATTAAGCTTATAATATACTCTGTTATGTTTAATGAATACTGAAGAGCGTCTGGGTAATTTATGGTCTAAGGCTAATGTGTGGTACAACTGAACTGCTAAGGGTTCGCAGAGGTCAATCGTAGACCTTCATGAAGGTCTAAGGGTCGTTTGAAGGAAGCTACAGTACCAAACCCTAAGGGATTAGAGATCTGTATGGAGGTAGATCTGTGGCATAAAAATACATCACATTGATCTATGGATGCAGAAACTTGGTTCTAGCATCCCCCCATACTGCTTTGGGTGAGACTTCAGTCTGAGCTACGTGGGTTGATGTTGAAAGGGCCAATAGTGTAGGGTTTTGTTTGGTGAAACTAACTTTGAACCTGGATCAGGACCCACTAAGCCAACAAATTAATTCTAGTCGGATTCATCATTACAACCTTCATTCCCTTACCAGGTTTTCTCACGGCGATCCTTGTGGCATCGGTATTATTCCTCCCCCGCCCACTAAAACCCCTCGGGGACGACACTCCAATATGTCCAAGGCTATATTTCTGGCGGGATTGGATGTGGCTCATGGTCGACAACCTCCTATAGACAAGGTCCTTAGAGCATTGACCTCTCCTCCCCCTGGTTCCCCATGAAGTGGCTATCCTTCAATTGTCGTGGGATGGTTAGTCCCACCAAGAAACTAGCCTTTAGATGTTTAATTGAGACAGAGATGGTGGACATCATTTTTCTTCAGGAAACAATTTCTCCTTGTAATCTGATCATCCCCACCCTAGAGGCCCTCATCCCGGGTTGGAATTTTAATGTGTTGGATGTTCATGGGCGATCTGGTGGCCTGGCATTGGGATACAATCCTCGGGTTGTCAAACTACTGAATATTTGGGGAGGGGAGGGTATCATTAGCATTGATATTTTTTCCTCTGAATTCGGGAAGGAGATGAGACTTATCAATGTATATGGTCCCTGCATCAACCGGGCATATTTATGGAACAAGCTCCTTAATCATTCATATATGCAAGCTGACAATATCATCCTTGGGGGTGACCTTAATTTTTCTATTGGTCACATGGAATCCTGGGGACATAATGCTCAACTTGACCCTCTATTTGATCATATCAGCTCTTTGTTGGAGGATCGTCATCTTTATGATATTCCCATGGCTCAGTTGCAACCTACCTGGTGTAATTGGAGGACTTGAGAAGCTTCACTTTCCAGAAGGTTAGACAGATTCCTTGTCAAAGACCCTCTTTTGGACCACCTTTCTTTATATCGGCAATGGGTGGGATCTAGTGGATTGTTTGATCACTCTCTCGTTTACCTTGAATTTTCTTGTGTTGGTCATAAGCCCAAAGACCTCTACAATTTCAATTCCACCTGGCTCAAAGATGAGGTTACATGAAATTGGTCACTGATTATTGGAAGGCTCACCCTCTTACACCTGGACATTCTTCCTCTGAATCTTTTGCTAAAAAGATGCTTTATCTCAAGAAAAAATCTATTGATTGGGCCAAAGGAAAAAGACACAAGGATGGTCAGACTCTAAAAGACATTGAAGTGGAACTTTCTAATCTAATGGACTGGGATGGTTGTGGGTTTGTCTCCACTGAAGCCAAAGTACCACTTATCAGAATCGACGCGGACCGAAAAAGAATTTTGAAGATAGAGAGGAAACTTGGAGACTCTGGAGTCATGCCATTTGGTTAGAATCAAGAGATGATAATACAAATTTTGACCATTGTTTTTCAAACGGACGATGGGCTATCAACATTATCTAGCATCTAGAGGATGATACTGGCCCACAGGTAAATTCCTTCCACCAACTGGCTACCCTTAGTACTTCTCATTTTAGTCGGCTATACAGAGCTTCACAGGATGCCACTCTCGCAGAGATCATCAAGGTGGCTAGAATTTCCCCTAGGTTTGTTAATCATGAAGTGGTAGAGGACCTTGATCATCCTGTTACCTTGGGAGAACTAGAAGGCACACTTAAATGGTTTAAGAAGGATAAAATCCCTAGATCGGATGGCTAGCCGATTGAATTTTATCTTGCTTTTTTTGAAGTATTGGGAAATGATCTCCTACATGTAATTGAAGAATGCAGGATGGGGGGATGAATGTATGATGCATTCAATTCTACCTTTATTGCACTTATTCCCAAATCAGATGATCCTCAAACTTTCAATTATTTCCGGCCTATTTCACTCTACAACTGCATATACAAGATCATTGCAAAGATCATAGCAAATCGCCTCAAACCTATCTTATTAGAGTATATATCCCTAAAACAATTTAATTTTCTCGACCACAGGAAAATCCATGAAGCAGTTAGTACTGCACAGGAGGTCCTTCACTCCATCAAAACCAAGAGTCTAAAAGGTATGATTCTCAATATTGATCTGGCTAAGGCTTTTGACCGCACTAGCTAGCTCTATCTGAGGATGTTATTGACTCATTTGGGCTTTCCTTTATCTTTCATTCAATGGATTATGTGTTTTATTACTAATGTCTCTTATAGTGTTCTTATCAATAACTCTGTCTCATCATTTTTTCATGCTAAGCGTGGCCTCAGAAAAGGCTTCCCCCTCTCACCTCTTCTCTTCTTTCTAGTCATGGAAGGGTTGAGTCGATATATATCAGAGGAAAAAAGACAAGGCAGACTGATGAGCATCAAGATCACAAATACTTGCATCCTTACCCACCTCCTATTTGTTGACGATGTACTCATATTTCTTAATGGATCGATTGGTGATATTACTACATTCTCCTTTGTTCTCTGATCATTTTTTTTCTATAGGCATGGAATGCAATCATCTCAAATCTACATTGACTACTAGTTGCACACAAAATGAAATCCGCACAGCACAATAGCAATTCCCATACACCTTTCTCCCCTTTGATGAAGGGCTCAAATATTTTGGATTTCATCTCAAGATTGTCGATTGGGTTTGGCTTGTGGCAAAGATCGAAAAGTGACTGAATATTTGGCATCATAGATGGCTTTCCAGGGCTAGCAGACTTGTCCTCATCAAGTCTGTTTTGGAAGCTACTCCAGTGTACTAGATGTCACTGGCTTGGATTCCGAGGGGCATTTTACACATAATACAACAATTGTGTTGTAGATTCTTGTGGAAGGGAAAACAATAAGGGCACACCTTTTCTTGGGCTAGATGGGATATTCTTTCTCTTCCAAAAAATGGGGAGGATGGGGTATGAAAAATTTAGAAGCATTTGCTAGTGCTCTAGCAGCCAAATTGGGGTGGAATGTTCTTACCTCTAGGAATCTCTAGGTAGAGGTGGTCACACAGAAGTATATATCCCCACTCCATTCTCTCGATTGGATCAGACAACCTACTTGGGACAGATCAAAAAATTCTATAGTTTGGAGGCGACAGTCCTTAACTCACTTGCATTTATCAGAGATGGATTGACCTGGAAGATTGGCAATGGAAATTTGGTTCATATTGGTTTGGATCCATGGAATGGATGTGGGAATTATTATCAATTACCACAGCAACTTCTTCACTTCCTTACCAATGATGGTTTTACTATAATCGCCCATATTGTTGATTAGGGAAACTCTTCTATCTTCAGACAAGCCTAGAAATCTACTGAATTGTTGGGCATCCCTCCCATCTGGCAAAAAATCTGGCAATCTTATATCAATTCTCTTTCTGAATCTCATGTCTGAATCATTTAGGGGGAGGACGAGCTAATTTGGGCTCACTCACAGAATGGAAAATACTCCCCCAAGTATGGTTACCTCTATATTTTTTCAGATCACAAGCCCCCTGTCCCTGCTTGGTGGTGGAATGTTCCCTGTAAATTGAAGGTGCCACCCAGAGCCAAGTTATTCATGTGGTCCATTCTCCGAAACAAGGTTCCTATGGGGGATAATCTCCAAAAGCAAACCTATCATGGCACATCCTCGTGTGTAGAATTTTCTCTACAAATCAGCTAGCTCACTGATATCATGTGGAAATTTCACCTGTAGATCCAACTGATATATGCAATGTACTAAAGCATAATACTAGATCTACATCTACCATAAACTTAGCGGAAGCTTAATTGAACATGAGCAACATCAAGCATGAACAGATATAACTGAGAATGAGAAGTAATAAACCATAACACAGAAGATATAACCTGGGGAAAGCACCAGTCTAAAACCCCATCTCTGTATTATCAATCAAGTGGAAATCCTCAACAACATACAAAAAGAATCAACTCAAAAGATATCATGCTCTCTTTGTACTCTAATGATGTAGATCATAGACTACCTAGGCCTAAATTTATAGGCTACAAGTCCTCCAATCCCCTATTTCCTTGTGCAATTTTGATTGGGGTCCAATTACATAACATGTGGGAATTGGCCCCAATCATACCTATTGTCAACCTCAGGTCCAACTACGCAATCCTTGAGGACTCAAGTTCCTCCTGCATGCAAGGAATATTCACAAGGAAGATCCTAGCATCTGATAGTACACTGTCCCTCATCTAATCTCAACTGGGTCTCTGTCTGAACTGCCATGCATCAGTTATCCATGAGAGAATACTCAGTTATCTGAAAATAACAGTTGTCACATGCATGCAAGCATCAACAAATTGTATCTCATTAATTTAACAACTTGTTAAATTAATCTAACTAAACTTGACTAAGTTAAACTAAGTCAACTGATCCTCTCAATATAGAACTCATCCTTAATTCCTCAATCAGTGGAGCAAATCAAGGACACATTCCCCAATCAGTGGAGAAATTATTGCATGTTCTCACAAAGACTTCAAGTTTGATTTTCCTTAACTAATTAACTCATGGAGAATTAATTAATTAATATTCAAACTGTTGGTAAGACCAAATTCAAATTTTACATCCTATTTTAGACCAAGGACTGTCTAAAAGTAGGAATCCAACTTGAACTGCTAAAAATAGAACTTCTATTTTTAGCACTTCCATTTTTCATTCCATGTTGCCCAATCCAACACTGATGCCCAAACTACTATTTTTAGTAGTGTTATTTTTAGCACTTCTATTTTTAGCAATTTCTTGTTTCCAATTTTCAACACATTCTATGCAAACAAGACTCAGAATTTGTTGATCACCTGTTTCTTACTTTCCCTATTACTACTGCTTTCTGGAAAGAAGTACTTACACTTCTTCATCTTCAATCTAGATGGCAAGGGGAGGATATCTTGGAAGCTTGACAATTGTGGTGGACGATAGCTCAAACACACAAGATCCGAAACCTTCCCATATTGGTCTATTGGAGTATTTGGCTTCAAAGGAATAAAATCATATTCTTTGGTACCTTACCTCGTTGGCCACATGTTACTGGTCACCTAATCTCTTTATATCATTGCATCTCGGAGGAAGAGGAAGACCAAGACCCTACTACTCTGATATCTCTACTGAGATTATTAACAGGAATACTCCATGGGCATACTTTGATGGCTCGACACAACACCATGGCTGTGGCAGGGTCATCTTACTTCACATCACAATTAATCACTTCTATAAGATTCAGATGGGACTGGGGGATGGGACAAATAATTTTGCTAAACTTATTTCTCTCCATCATTTATTATATTTTGCACTTGAGAAGGGATGCCATTGATTACAGATATTTGGTGACTCTAAACTAATCATAAACTGGTTTAATCATCAATCTGCATGTCACATTCACACACTCTGGCATATTTTGGATGAAACTATGATGTTGAAAACACATTTTTATTATATCTCTCGTCATCATATATACAGGGAACGCAATCAAATTTCTGACAAACTATCCAAAGAGGCCTCGCACTAGACACAGGGGCTCTGGTTGATTCAGGAATATTGAGATCAAGACTACTACAACTATTACCATCGGCTATATGAGGATCAACAGTAGAATGGGGTCCACTGACCCTAATTTTATTTTTTTATCTGAATTTTGTATGTATTTAATTCTTTTTTTCTCTGTACATTTGATGTCTATATATTACAAGAACATATCATATGTAATTATTAAACAGTCTCTAAACCTTAGGATAGATATATTTTTTGGATAGAACATCACAGACAGTGGCTTTGGCCACTCATACAGCATATGCTTCTAGCATCTGCAGCATGTAATTTTCAACTAAATCAATGAAAATTTTGATTTTTCCTTGGGGAAAAACATCACATTCATAGACTGCTTAAATCGGTAGAAGATCATCATAAGACCAAGCATAGGCTCCATGAACACCAAACCAGAGTAAAATGTTGGTTTTATAGGAATTATGTAGGTAATAAAAGGTTTCAAATAGGAGACTTAGTCCTGAAGTGGGACAGGGTTAAAGAGCCTGTTACCCACCACTTTGTGGGTGATATCCCTAGGAGAAAAAATTTATCCACGATGGTCCTTAGTCGATAGCCAGTAGCCCCTTACAACCATCATATAGATCGATGTGCCATTTTCTCTGCCACCCAAGCATGCATTGTGGTCCCTTACCCATTTGCTATAATCGTATGTTCAAAGGTGGGCCTCCCGAACCCAAAGGTATGAATCTTCATTGGTTTAGTTGAGTAATTTTTTTTACTTATCAACGACACTTTTGGGCATGGATTGGTGTGGGGATTCGGTGGAAAGAGTGGGCTAGGTTCGTACCCTTGTCTCCTTTTCCTGATTCGGTAGTTAGCCTTGTATCCTAGTCCTATGGGATCTCCTTTACTAGAAATTATCTTTAGGGATGACACTACATGGGAAATATCTATTTTGGTTGCATGGTATTGGTTCCCAACACCATATACATCACTCCTCTCTACTCATTTAAACCCCATTCATCACTTTTCCCATCCAAGCCCACATAGGGTTAGTTTCCCCCTCCCCTTATCTACACTTTGGGTCGGGCCTAGAATGATGAACAGAGGTTGTTGCAACCAAAAATAAAGGAAAAATCATAATTTTGCCACTTACAGCAATTAATGTACCACAAAGTGAAAAATATGGTCGGGGCATACAAAGTTAGCACATGGGCAAAAGCCAAAAATGATCTCTACCCCTCATTCATGGTCATCACCCTGGTTCCTATGAGCCCTAGTTGAGACCCCTCGACATTAAGGAACCCATGATTGTCCCAACCCCTAGTGGGAAATGATATTCCCCACCTTAAAGGGAGGTACCTACCGCTATATCATACACATCATGTTCTCATCCCCTAAAACCCCGAGCAATTATGAAGAAAAATAAATCAAAGGAAAAAGGAATATGAAGAAGGGTGGAAAAAAAAAAGTCGAGGTAACTCATGTACCACGATTTTCTCCCTCCTACACCCATATACCCAAGAGTGGGCTTCCATCATCATAGTTAACCTTGTACCATGATACATGGCTTGAAGCCTTCCCCTGATCCCGTCTTTGTTCCATCACTATATCACATGCAACCTACCCATTGGTGAATGTACCATGGACATGCGACCCCTTTTAAAGGCTAAAACCACCTAATAGGGTCCTTGGTTAACCCCCTTATTGATATTGGATACACTTGTACATGCCAAAGCCCACTATGGAAGGGCATGCAACGATGAATTTCCCGCTTGATTCCATCATTTGTAAGCTATTTTACTCGATTACTCTAATGAATTTTTATATTGGGGGGCAAGGGGACGCATTGGATCTTATGCAGGATTTTAGGTGGGTCTCCATTTTGGCGTTTGGTCTCCCTATATGGGGCCCAATCCCTCCACAGGGCCACATTGGCACTTGTAGGGTGAGAATTGAGATCCATGGGCCTCCACCATAGCAGAGAGTACTTCATGGATTCCCAACACCATTCAGGGATTACTCGTGTTCCACCTTTTTGGATAATTTTGATTCACTTGGATCAACATGCCCAGTCAGCTCCCCACATGTACCACACACTTTGTAGAGGTTCCAAGGTCTAGATGAGGATATGTCTCACTGCAGAAGACAAAGGGAGGGATTATTTCATCATCCTATCCCTTATAGATGGTTTGCAAGCATTATCGATCCACTTGGAGACCCATGAGGATGTCATTGTACCCCCACACCCACTTGGGAGAAGCACATGTGACTTAATTTTAAAACAAGGGTCAAACCCCTTGTTCACTCAACTTGGCACATTTGGACTCCAATAGGCCTCCTCAATGGCCCAATGACTCATCATATTCATAATTTTGACCTCTTGAGAGGATATTCTTTGTATTATTGAGCTACCTTGGTGGGCTTGTCACCAAGTCATGTCATTATTATATATTTTTTTATTATTTATGGCCAAATTAATCCAATTAGGAAAATCTAATCCCCTTTAGAGTTGTATAAATATGAGAGAGGCTTATTCGAACCTCTCAACATCACTTGGATTGGATTATTATCTCTTGAGAGATTTTCACTCTTTTTGTTGGGGTAAACCTTTTGGAGTTTCTTGCTGCACTATGATGTTTGGATTTTCATTTTTGTCTTTGGAGATTCTTTCTAACGCGAAATTGATGAATGGATATACTCTCTCTCTCATGTAAGTCGAAATGTTGTTGTTGTTCTTGTTATCTTACTTGTCAATTACATGTACTTTGTTATCATTATTCGTGTATGGGTTAATTTAATACGAAATTCTTCTGGGAACTTGAATAAGTGATTAAATGCATGTGTTGAGCTTTGAGGGATTGGATGAATATTCCTAGAGGCACCTCTTAGGTTGAATACCTTGAAACCTTATCTCCTTTGCAAATTTGAAGTAAATCCCTATTGACCTAGTCATTTCCCTTGAAGAGGCTAGTGAAGATCAATTAGGGCTCCTTAGCTCATGAAAATTCTCAATCTATGTGTATCTTGACTCCATTAAGCCCAATCAAGAAGGCATTGATCCTCATATCCCTTTGGTGGTCAAATTTATCTCTCTTTTTTTCACTTTTCCAAATTTTAGGCCTAACCCTAGAGGGCTACCTAGGGCATTAACGAATTTTATTGTATCCATTCAAACCTCTTAATTTTTGGTCCACTACTACGTTGGGATTTCCTCTAAAGGTCTTCCAAGTTTCAAGTAAATCTGATGGTGGAACCTTGAGATATAGCAAGCCCTAGCCATAAGACGAATTCTTGCCCTAGGTTGATGTGGGCTAGTGTCCTCACTTGGGTCATTGCATTCAAAGGGTCTAGCTTTGGAAATTTAGTGTGTAGTTAAAATCCTTCTTGAAAATTTACGCCAAGGAATGTGGGACACGAAGAGGAGAATACTTGAGTTGGTTGAAGCTTATATGTATCCAAAAATGTACAAAATCTAGGGTAGATTAAAATGGTGGAATAGATAACTAGTGTTCCCTAGTAAGTTTCCAATTGTTGTACCCAAGAACCTACCCCTCGCAATTGGAAAGATTCAAAAATCATGTGGGACCCCTCCATACTCTTCTTCTCATTGATATAAATCTTATAACAAAGAAATTATTTGAGGACCACCCTCTGAATAGGCTCCAGAGCTTTAGATTTATAACCCAAGGAATTTTCTTCTTTCCCTTACAAATCCTTATGTTAGAAGTTGGATATTGTAATCTATTGTATCCACTATTAAAATATCTTATTCATAATCTCTAACACCGAGGAAAATTTAGAGTAATATTTCATTCCCTTTCTAGTGCCCTGTATCAGAGATTGGTGGTCAAATATAAATAAAATATCTTAAAATGGCAACTAAACACGAGGGTTGCGCTCGTTGCAGGACTTAACCCAACACCTTACGGCACGAGCTGACGACAGCCATGCACCACCTGTGTCCGCGTTCCCGAAGGCACTCCTCTCTTTCGGGAGGATTCACGGCATGTCAAACCCTGGTAAGGTTCTTCGCTTTGCATCGAATTGAACCACATGCTCCACCGCTTGTGGCGGCCCCTATCAATATGCCACCATTCGTTGAGAGACATTTTGTTCGTTGGTTGAGAGACGTTAGTGGTTATTGGCCAAGTTGTATTATTCTTAGGCAAGCATTCACGCTGGATAACCTTCCTGTACCAATATGTTTCTTATCTATAGAACATGAACACTTTAAATTCACTGAGGGAGGAGATTGGAGCGTTAGGCAGGCCCCTCATCGCTGGACCCGTCCTCGCTATCCGACCCGGCTATCGTGGGAGGCAATCCTTCCCCACCAAACACTAACAGCCGGTTCAAGAACTTCCCCAGAACCTTTTACATTGATCTAGTGATTTATAAGTAGCATTTATTTCATTAAACAGTTCAGTTAGTCAGTTAGGGAGTAATTGATTCATTTATCTATGTATTGCAGTTCAGCATCCTTATAGAGTACGGGGGGGGGAGACGTTTCTATTTGGGCCACAATACACTGCGAGTAATTCTATCTTTCTGCTAATCGGAGCTTTAAGTATAGGTCTCTAGAGATCTGATAGACCAACATTAGGTTCAGGAATATTGGATAAGAAATAGTATTCTATTTAGGGTTCTTCATCGCTTATACAATGAAATCGTCAATTTTTTCACATACCCGGTTACCCTACATGTCTGATGCCTTAGCCCTTCTATCTGGAGCTATAAGGTAAGTATTAGTACTATGACTATAAATACTAATGGGAATACCATGGGAGCTGCTCTAATCCACTAATACAATGGGAAGAGAAAGGCATAGAGCTCTAAGCATAAGTAAAGCTAGGTCCCCCTGCTGCTGAGTGTCATTGAAGAAACTATAAGTGAATAAGCTCTAATTTGTGTTGTATACATTATTTTAAATAAAGAGGAGGAACTTATGAGTGGAAGCGAAGCTATGCATTGGATTGAACTCTCTAAAGTGTCCATGGGGCAGTCCATGCAGCAGCTTCATGTTGGTTGTTGGTAGGGAACAGGATTTCAAAACCTTTCCATTTGGCTTGCCTTAGTCACAACCTATCATTTGGATGGGTTCGAGGAATTCCACATCATCAGGGCACATAAGAGGTCATACAAATCTGATAGAGGAGGAGATAGAGGAGAGCAGGTGCACAGGATAAGTCCATAGTGGGTGTGTGAGAGAGGGCCTATACAGAAAGAGATGAAGTGTTTGCACAAAGAGAGCGTTGTTATAATATAAAGTGCACCGACAGTCGACACACAGACCAGCGGCCACTACGCCCGGAAAGAACTAACCCCTAGTAAAGATCCGGATATGAAACTGCACCGTCGAGATATGGATAAGTGGGGAGTACTACAACATGTATAACCACCTCGCCCTGTTCCAGCTCAGTCTTTCCCCACCTATCTTTCCCTGCCTATCCTAGCTCAGCCAGCTTTTCTAGCCTAGTCTGATCCCAGCTCGCATCATCCCTTCCAGATCGATAGCTATTTCTATGACTCTGATACCAACACTTTATCAGATAATATTTTCCCACACCCACTATGATCACCTTTATTGGACATCACAAAATAAAGGAAATTATGGTCAAATCTTATGTTTATCCTAAACCCCTCTAACTCTCCAATGTTGATGCTACAATAGGAAACTTGGGATTTAGGAAGTCTCGATGGTCATTTAAGTGCTCTCTCAAACTAATATTTCCTTATAGTAGTACTTTTTTGTCGACCATTATCTTCCACTGAGAATCAACCACGCCATTTACAAGGCATTTTTAGTCAAACTCTTCCACTGCAAGTAATGCTCTTCTCTTCTGGTAGCATTCTGATGAATTTTCTTACCAATCCATTGTTTTTGACCAACCACATGGATATTGAGATTTGTCAATCGCACTTCCATCATCAACACACAAACCTAAATTTATGGCGAAATCCATGGATTGGCTTTCTTAGATGGCATTAAAATATTTCTTGTTTTTCAGTAACATCAACCTTGATTGCACCAACACTCTCCTCGATTGCATAAATTGTCCCTAGGATTGCATTAAAGTCTTCCCTCCATTATCATAATCACTATAACTGAATCCTACAAGCCCTATCCTTCACTTATTATGAGCTACACATTTACATAATCCCTTGCCCCTACTTGCTTTCTGCACCAAAGGTAGTTCCCCATGCTCAAGGATCACCAATACAAAGTTTAATTCGACTAGGAGTAAGAAATTTGGTTTTGAATGTGCTTTCAATTAAGAATAGGTTATGCATTAAAAATATTATATACGTTAATGCATGAAGGTACTAAAAGCATAGAAACTCAACATGGTGTCTAAGATGTGCAAAGGCAAAGGATAAAATCTTAATATTGTTGAGCCCATTGTGTTAGACCCTCCTGCGAATTAAACCTTGTTTGAGGATACCAAAGTGTTTGATGGGGCTCACGTATAATCGGATTAGGGGCAAATCTATCAAACATACAATAACTCCCAATTTGATCCAACAAACCAGGATTGCACGACAATGTGAAATATAAGGAAATCCGCAATATATCAAATAGCCACGAGACAATCAATAATTCCATATAATGACATGACCATATGAGTCGTGATGGAGGTTGACTTACAATAGGAATCATTTTTCAATGGCACAAGTAAATCCATGGCCTCCTTTAATGATGAAGCTTTCAGTCAGATATATCATCTCAAGCTTTCTAAAGTTAAGTTGAACAAACAGTTCTTGGATAATTTATTTTCCATTCATCCTAAATTCATCAAGGTTATGAAGGGGTGGCGGTGGGAAAAATACTTATCTAAAGATCCCAACAACAAGTAGTACCCCACCCAGCACCTGTAGGCACCATTTCGTCATCTCATGGTGATAATTAGTAGGTTATATGGTGAATTCAATGCCTCTCATTTTAAAATTGAATGGTTGCCTCTAATGGAAAAGATAGTTTCCTTTGGTCTTAGATTATATTTTTCAAACACTTTGTAAATAAATTTATTAAAGAAACTCCTTATAAGAAAGTAATCTCCAGCAACTCAAGGCCCCTCTTTCTATATGTCAATCGACACAGTAGATGTCCTTTGTGTTTCTAATGAGTTTCCTGGTATGAACTGGAAGTGGACACAAAAAATTCCAACCATCCACTCCTATTGTTAAACATTATGGAAATGCTACTATCCCATGTTTTTCTATGAAATTTGTGACTATTTCTTGGCTCAAACTCATCAGATCTTATTGGGTTTTTCGTCTCCCAAGATATTCGAAGAAGCTAGAAAATCTCTCAAAGTATTACAACTACATTGGAATTTTGAAGAGTACTAAAACTACATCTAGATAGATGGTTGTTCGGCAGCCCCTCATTTTATGGTGCAATTAGTCCTCGATCAACTATTGATAAGGGAAATTTATTATCAAACTGTTGTAGTTGGGATAATGTTTATTCTAGCCAACAACTCTAAGAGATCATGGCTAGCTTTTCCCATCAAAATTGGTCATTATGCAGTCACTAAATTTCCTCAGGCTATAAAATAAGCATATAGCATTAAGGAGCTCAAGCTCCTCATGGGTGTGTTTAAGAGACATGACACCCACAACATAATTAAACAACATTGCATATATGTAAAGGCTTCACATGCTTGTGAACATAAGCCCCTCTTCTATGACTCAATATTTGAATACAACTTCACATATGAGTAGGCTAAGTGGCTGATGGAAGAAAGGGAGCATGTAGACTTGCTTCCCATCCAGTATCTCGAATAAGGGGAAAGATAAAGGGGAAGAAAAAAATGCTCTTTGGAGATAGATGCAATCTAAAAAGGTAAAGGCGATGAAGAAAAGGTCAAAGTTGAAGCGTTGGAAAATAAGCATCTTAACACTGAAATGAGAAAAGAGTAGGAAAGCCTGGCCCGAGCCAAAGTTGAAGCATCTAGAAAATCTACTTAAGCCAAACAAGGACAACTATGAGACATAGTAGTGTTAAATAATGAGGCCAACAAGTGGAAGGAGCTAGAGAATCCTCCAAAATCTTCTCGACAAGAAAACACTATGGAGGAAAGAAGACGAAAAATTATCCCACTACAGAGTTCCATTGTTTCATAAAATCCTATTTCCTATTTCAACAAGTTATTAAACAAACACGCATTGCACCCAGTATTGATAATCGTAGGCATCTCAATGATGAAGACATCAATCTAGGAGACTATTACTATAACAAGTCTACAAAAGGCGTTATCCACAATGTCCCCAAACAAAGAGAGATAAGAATGAAAGGAGAGGAGGTTGCCATTATACAGGTCCCCAAGAAAAGAATATTTTGGAGTGTCATTGGGTAAAGCAATAAAAAGTTTGTAGTGGATACAACCTATATTTTAGGAGCCCTTGCCACAAAAAATAAAGAAAACATCCAAATTCTATCTATGGATGTGGAATAATTGACTCAATTTGTAGAAAATCTGATGTAGGTTAACCCGATAATGCAATATAAATCAAAGCAGAATACTATAACCTAATTCTACAATCAATTTGCGGAAGCTTAAAGATCGAGGTGAACAATATAACTAGAAGAAGAAGAATCAATGCACAATACACATGAAAATACTTTGGGGAAATCCTCAGCTAAAAACCCCACACTATTGTATTATCATACAAGGTGGAAATACATAGGAATTATACAAAGCCTTAGCTCTCACAGCTAGCCAGCTCTCAATACAATCCTCATAGATGCTCACAGGCAATCTTGGCTTCTATATAGCCTTCCTCTCTACCCTCCAAGCTCCTATTTCCTTTCATTTATCCTTGTGCATCATTCTCCTGTTACCAAGTGGAAAACTCATTTACCAAGTGGATGATCAAGCCTCCAAAACTGCGCAATATTCAAGGATGATGCCTTGACTGCATGCATGACTTTTCTTTATAAAAAAACACATGAAAATGATAGTACATTGTCCTTGACTTTAATCTCAACCGGGTCTTTCTTAGAATATACATGCATGAGTTTCTGATGAGAGAATCTTCAGTTAACTGGAGTAGCACTAGTTGAGTGCATGCATTGATCAACTGACTATTAACTCTCTATTAGTTCCTCAAACATTTTGGAACTAATTTAACTGGACTTAACTTAGTAAACTGAGTTAACTAATTATAACCCAAATATAACTCAATATTATCTCCTTAATTTAAGGGATAACTCTTGCATGACTTCAGAAAGACTTCTAATTTGAATTTCTCCAACTAATTAATTTAAAATAAATTTATTAATTATTTCCAAGTAGTTGTTAAGACTAAATTTGATTTTAATTCACAATTTAATTCAAGGACAAATTAAATTGGAATATTCTTGTTGCCATATTTCAACACTCCCTCTCAACAAGAAAGGGATTATCTTCCACCCCGATCATGTCTCTATGGAACTCGAACTTAGACTTTGACAATGCCTTTTTTAAAATGTCAGCATCTTGCTCCTCTGTCGAAATATACTGCAGCAACATGATCCTCTCGACCTGTGAAAAGCCATGGGCAACAAATCTTGCCTTATGCTTCTCCACACTACCATCAACAGCTTTGTTTACCTTGTAAAGCCAACGGGAACTCACAACTGACTTGTTCTCCTATCTCGGAACCACGTCCCAAACACTGTTACGAACTATGGAGTCATACTCCTCCACCATAGCATCAACCCAAATCGGCTACTGCATTGCTTCCTTAAAAGAAGATGGCTCAGTCTCAACACATTCCCCAGCAAGGGCCATGTATCTAATGTACCTCTCAGGTGACCTCCTCTGTCTACGCTGAGAAGATGGTGCTCCCACATTCTCTCTTGCATCCTCCAACAATTTGTCAGCTTCTTTTGTGCGCTTCCTTCCATATCTGGAAGACTCTACTCGGGTGGATGTCTCCGCTCCTGGAACCTCTCCATGTGATTGCTCCACATCAATCTGAGGCTCCTCCTCCTTAGGAACCAACAGTTCCTCCACAGCCTATAGTTGAAGCTCCCTCTAAAGGGAAACTCACATGGCCTTTTGCTCATCAAACTTGAGATCTCTGCGAACCACTATCCTCTGACTGGTAGGCAAGTACACCCGATAGTTGTGAGGTGTATCAGTGTACCCCACAAATATCCCCAACTTTGCTGTCAGCTCAAACTTCTTTCGTGCATCCTTTGTCACATGGCAATATGCCGATGAGCCAAAGATCCTGAAGTGACCCACATCTATTCTCTTACCGGAGAAAGCTTCCTCTGGTGTCTTCATCCCAAGTATGCGATGCGGGCTTCTATTCTGCAAATATACCATTGTGTTGCATGCCTTAGCCCACAAGTGAAGTGGTAGGCCTTGGTCATGCAGCATTTCCCGTGATGCCCCTACAATAGCTCTTTTCTTCCTCTCAGCCACCCCATTCTGTTGTGGGTTATGAGGTGTCTTCAACTCTTGTTTAATTCCTTCCGCTGCACAGAAGTCCTTAAACTCTTGAGAGACATATTCTCCATCGTTGTCTCTTCTCAAGGCCTTGATCTTCTTCCCTGACTCTCTCTCGACCAAAACTTTGAACTCACAAAAATTTGTGAAATTTTGGTCCTTCTTCTGCGTGAAATAAATCCAGCATTTGCGAGAATAGTCATCAATGAAAATCACATAACACCTTTGCTTCGCTAGGGATGCCGTCAACAATGGTCCACACACATCAGTATGAACTCGCTCTAAGATAGCCTCTACTCGACTATCTCGATCATGAAAGGAAGACTTGGTGTACTTTCCCAAGGTAAAATCTTTGCATGTGTCAAATTTCTCAAGTTTACCTTTGGGAAGTCCTGTAGATATCTATTACATTATCTTCAAAGCCCCATGATGCAAATGGCCCAACCTCCTATGCCACAACTCGCCAATGTATTGGCTTTGCACCAATTCTGCTTTTGTACTCAATGCTGCATAATCATCTACCTCTAGTTTATATAGATTCTTCACCTGAATCCCTATCCTCTTGGTCTGATCTGTGGCTATGTGTCTTAGGAACGCCTTTCCTTTACTGAAGACAAAATTGTAGCCTTTGTCCTCCAACATTGAGGCCAATACCAAGTTCTTCTTCAGTCCAGGCACATACATCACATCTGGCAAGGTGAGAGGAGCTTCATGCTCCCTCTAAAAAGCAATCGTGCCCACTCCTGAAACACTATACCTTTTGTCGTCACCCATATCTATGCACATCTTGATGTCTTTCTCCTCCAAGGCACTGAATAAACTTTTATCACTGGTCATGTGGAATGAGGCTTCACTGTCAAGCTATCAGACGCAACCCATCATCGATGACACCATGCATGTGATGCGGGTAAAGTCTATTTCGAACTGAGAGGCTAATACCTCACCTTCTGATCCTTCTGAGGATCCCTTCTTGGACTTATTCGATGGGAAATTAGTCACATAATGTCCCATCTCATGAGAAGAATTTGATTTGAAATGGGAAGCCTTCCCCTTCCCTTTCCTTGACTTACTTGCTAAGGCCATATTTTCTTCATCATCATTCTTGGATGAAGAACCATTTCATGTGCTCCTCCTGATTTCCTCCTGCATAAGTTTCAACCACATTCGTTCCCAATCCGACAGTTTCTCCCTTCCATTCACAGAGTCCTAGTATCTATTCCAACTCTTTGGAAGGCTAAGGAGAGCGAGGCTCACCATATCATCATCGGTGATAGTTATTCCCACACTGCCAAGCTCATCTTTGCAGGTCGTGAGCTTGTTTAGATATGTGGAAATAGTATCGCCCTTCTCCATCTTGATTCTTCGAAGATTATCCTTGAGCGCCAATTTCCTCTGGTCGCTATTGTTCTAGTAGAGATCCTTCAATGTCTTCCACATTGAAAATGGAGTATCCTTCCCATGGAGACTCGAGAAAATATGGTCTCGAACTCCCTCAAGGATGATCCATCTCGCCTTTGCCACACACTTCTTCCACTCAGCCAACTCTTGTGCATTAGTTGAAGCTGGCTTTGGGATTTCTTGATCAATGAATTCCTTCAAGCCATTGTCTTCTAATACAACCTCCATTCTATCTTTCCATGCTATGTAATTCGAGCTACCTTCCAGGGCATACTCGAGTCTCAAGCCATAAAACGCCATTGGCCAACCTTGAAGTATGATATGAATACGATTTTCACCTACAACCCCAAACTTCAAACTTCGAATTCTCTTCTCAGTATACTATTCACAGCTCTGATACCATGTAGAAAATTTCTACAAATGCAGCTCTGATACCATGTAGAAAATTTCTACAAATCTAGCTATGATACCATGTAGAAAATCTGATGTATGTTAACCCGATAACGCAATATAAATCAAAGCATAATACTATAACCTACTTCTACTATCAATTTGCATAATCTTAAAGATCGATCTGAACAATATAACCAGAAGAAGAAGAATCAATGCACAATACACATGAAAATACTTTGTGGAAATCCTCAGATAAAAACCCCACACTATTGTATTATCATACAAGGTGGAAATACATAGGAATTATACAAAGCCTTAGCTCTCACAGCTAGCCAGCTCTCAGTACAATCCTCACAGATGCTCACAGGAAATCTTGGCTTCTCTCTAGCCTTCCTCTCTGCCCTTCAAGCTCCTATTTCCTTGCGTTGTTCTTTGTGGATGATTCTCTTGTTACCAAGTGGATGACAAAGCCTCCAAAATTGTGCAATCTTCAAGGATGATGCCTTGATTTCATGCATGAGTTTTCTTTATAAGAAAACACATGCAACTGATAGTACACTATCCTTGACTTTAATCTCAACTGGGTCTTTCTCAGAATAGACATGCATGAGTTTCTAATGAGGGAATATTCATTTAACTAGAGTAGCACTAGTTGAGTGCATGCATGCATCAACTGACTGTTAACTCTCTATTAGTTCCTCAAATAGTTTGGAACTAATTTAACTGGACTCAACTCAGTAAACTGAGTTAACTAATTACAACTCAAATATAACTAAATCGTATCTCCTTAATTTAAGGGATAACTCTTGCATGACTTCAGAAAGACTTCCTTTTTTTTTTGGTAGGCAAGCACCCATGGGGGATTTGAACCAGTGACCTATCGCAAGAAGTGCCTTAACAATGCACCCATTCACCGTCAATCCAAAGTCCCGTGGGCCTTCAGAAAGACTTCTAATGTGAATTTCTCCAACTAATTAATTTAAAATAAATTAATTAATTATTTCCAAGTAGTTGTTAAGACTAAATTTGATTTTAATTCATAATTTAATTCAAGGACAAATTAAATTGGAATATTCTTGTTGCCATATTTCAACACAATTTATTTAGAGGAATCAAAGATAAAAAGGGATCATAAAAATAATCATTAAGTTTCAATTAATATAATAGTTTCAATGAACAAAAGAGAATGTAGAATGAAATTGAAGAAGGTTATTACAGTGATCCTCATACCACATGTCAATTTTTTATTGAATTTTATTGAGGATGTAAACTATGAACTATGGATTCCAAATATAATTCAACATTTTAGACTAAATTTTCTAATAGAATTTGTCAACAATTAATAATATAAATATTATTTGTCAAAATTATCAAAGAGTATATACTACAAAGGAATATCTTGATGACATGAATACACAAAAACATATATTGGAAATAAATAAAGTTAGAGGAAAAACTATCAAAATATTAAAGTGAAAATATATTATCAAAAAAAACCCTCAAGAAGAAATTCAATAACAACTTACAAGGAAAAGATAAAGAAATTCCTTAACTAAAATATCATAGTCAAAAATTACTTTCAAAAGTCAAAAAATCAACTGATACAAAGAAATGCAATGATTAATTTAAAGAGAAGAATCAAGGTTTTGAGAAGAAATTATCAAAGAAAAAAAATGAAAAATGTTCTTGCCAAAAAAACCTCAATTAAAGCTTTCTTAAATAAATCAAAAGTTTAAGGTTCAATTGAGTTTAGCTTGGGTGGTTGACCAGTGTTATAGGCCATTTTTTCACATCTGGTCAATAGTCATGCAAACAGTATCATTCACATCCTTTGAATACTTTGTCATCCTCCCTACACAAATCCCTAAGCATGACTCTTCCTAATCCCTGAGTTTATGCCTGAAAGCAACTTGTTTCATTCATTTTAAGGACCAATGCACCATGGTCCCTTACCAGCCAGCATTGAAAACCAGGTTGCCCTACTCTGCACCTTCATTGATAACCAATAGGTTGCTTAGTGTTCAAGGTGCGTTGAATCTAGAAATTTTGGAAAACAAAAAATATTATTGAAGCTTCCTCTTCTAGAAGCTTCCAGGATCTGTTGTAACTATTTACCTCAGATAAAAATCTTAATCCTATCCTATACTAAGTTGTCATCCCCTATCCCTTGAGCTCATCCTCCCATCAAGAGTGGATCTTAAGCCCAAATTGGTAAAAGGATAAGAATTCATGAACGACCTCCTTACCCTATATATTTATTTCCATCCATAGGCAAGGGGTTGCCTTTTGGAGAGTGATTCTACCCTTATTTTTTTGATGTGAGAGATATCATTCCCTGCATTAGGGTGATTAGAGGTGCACTTCGTCACAAGGAAAGGACAAGTCAACTTGGAGGAGCTCTTCTACAATATCAACACCTATTTTTGGTTGTAACTCACTCCATTTATATTAATGCAAAGAGTTCTTTACTTTCCTATATATGATGTTATGGTTTCTTATATTTCAATACCATATTGATATATTGAACAAAATGATTAGATAATGTTGTATATATTTTGTAGATCGTTGGCTTGTGTTATTCGACTATGCAAGTTCTAATTATAGCGATCAGAGCTAGGATTGGAGCATACAAGCCAAGGAAGGATTGAATCATATGACATATTCTAGATAGGCTTCATTCAGTTATCTATTTACTTTAAGGAAAACATTAGTCTCCTTGTCTTTATTTTGTTCTAGGTCAGTCAAACAGGCCTAGGGAAGATACCTTTGTCTGCAGTCGTAGATTTCAGATAACAAATTGAAAACCATATTTGTGATCGATGTATTCCTTCGTGGTTGCTTTGTCCATTGTGCTTGTCTTAGCTCTTCTTCAGACCTTTACTGTCTTATTCAGTTAATAGTATACATAGAAATAGCTTTCATTGAGCCTCAATTTAAATCCTTGTGTCATAGCTTTGCATCCCTAGACCAACACACCCTTTGGTCTTGTGACAAAGCATTGCACCCCCGCTAACCCTTCTTTGTACCTACATTGCATAGCACTGGCACCTCCTTTGCATCTGCGTTGGCCCATGTTCATGCATAGTTTTTCTTTTGTCTTCATTTTCTTTCTGATCATACTTGTTCCATATGCTCTTCCTTGAGTCTTTGAGTGTATTGTGGTCTCTCTGAAGCCTATTTTTGGTTTTCTTTCATTTTTAGTGCCTTTGGTGAGCATTTTTTTAATTTTTCTTTTGTTCTTATCATTAGGTAGTTTGAAAACTGATTTTTTTTTATCATTGAGTGCTTAGATTAATTTGTGTTCTAGTCGTCGTTCCTAAAGGCTTGTTTGAATCAATGATTAAACTTTGCATCTTACTTTTCTTCATTTTCGAAAATTAAGTGACTTCAAAAGAAAAATATTTGCATTGGAATTTAGGGTTTTGTGTGTGCATCAAAATTGGAACAGTTGCATTTAAAAGGGAATTGCATTTTTCACATTGTTTGTTCCATACTCTTTGTCCCTTCCCTTCCTTACATAGACTTTCATTGAATGAGAATGATTTCATTTCATCATGTTGGTTTGCATTTTAGGATATTCAGGTGACATTCGCAGTGAGCCACAAAACTTAAACTTAATTAAAGATAAACATTAAAATTTATTGCATCAAGCTAAGGAGTGTTTGTTACATTAACGTAAACATCTAAAGGTCTAGGCTAGAGACATGTTACGGCATTGTTAAACGTAGGAGATGTCGTTGTTTTCCAGCATTGTATCTTGGGGGTTGAATCTTGTTCAATGTACGTGGGTGTATAGGAGCGTTCTCCACGTACCTTTGGTTATATTGGATGGTGCTCCACGCACGTAAAGTATATAGAATTCTCCCATTGAACGATTACACATTAGATAGCACGACTACTGACTACACTTCCACGTACCGTCAAGTATATTTTCGATCAACCCTATAGGTTTCTATCCTCACCATAGGTAACCCAGTTGACCACCTTGTGTACCATGATACACCAAACACAGCATTTAGGGAGATTTCTTGCACGTGCTTTAAATCCTTGGTTTTCCAAGGTGTATTTGAATTTCACGGTTGCTTGGTAATATTTTTTGCCTAGATTACCCTTTTTCTTTATTTTGTGTTAATTTTTAAAGTTTATTGTCCAACTTGGAATAACAAAATTATGAGCTTCATTGTTCATGTAGAATTCAAAATAAGCCTCCTCTTCCACCTGGAGCTACTCTTGGCCATCGTCAGAAGCATAAGTAGACACAAACTTCTGAATCAAGAAATTCAGGAACTACTTGTGGTCCTCCTCCTAAATATGATCAACCAGAATCATCTTTCCATTTGAGTACGGAGCCCGACATCACCTCTACTCTTGCCAATGAATCTAACACAATCGAAATAGAAGTCCCTGAAACATTATTTATGAGGTTATTGAACCTGAATTTCCTAATTCATAAACTTTATTTCCTGTGGTTTTTGAACCTGAGGAACCTCATCCATATTCACATGTTACTTTAGGACCTCCCCCTTCTCTTCCTTTATCTCAGACAAAACCTCCAACCTTTTTTCTTGGACCTGACTGTGAACCTCTGCCATATGGTCTTGTTCATTGGAGTGGACTCCATTTACTCTTGTTCATTGGATTGGACTCCATTTTTATCAGGTTGATACTCTTCCTCCTCTTCAAGCTCTTACACAAACTCCTTTACCTAATTATTTTGACTCACTGTTATAGACAATTTTGTGCCTTACAGCAACAGGCATGAATTGTCAATAATCCAAGGGATCCAAAGTTCCCTAAACATGATGTTCCTACCCCTAGAGGAACAAGGTCAGCAAACCAACAGCTCTCAGATCAGTTCTCCACCTGAAAACACTCAAAAACAAGCAATCCTGAAATCAAAGCAGGTGCTCCACTAGGCTTCTGCGCTGAAACTCAGATCCTCCATGGTGTACCTACGTTGCAAAGCAAGTGGGACAAAGGCCACCTGCGCTGAGCGAGATGGGACAAGTGGCACAACTGAGTCATTGCTCTGGAATCTTCCAAAAATGACACTTGGATCAGGGATTTCGCCTTGTGATGAGTCAGAGGCTCTGTTTCTCCAAGTGGAAGCAAGGATCTCCAAGTGGACTTAAGAACTGAAGATCAACTGAAGAGAGAGAGGACACAAGGCAGCTACACATAAGTTGCAAGCTGACTCATCCTTTCTCAATTCATCTATATATTGAGCTCTCTCCTATGAGCTCGGGAGGCTGGAATTTTGTGCAAAGTAATGATATTCTGTTGGTTTCACTAGAGAGCTATTGGGTGATTGCTTGAGGGAGGTGAAGAGGAGAAATTCTTTCTGCTGGGAGGTGTTGCTGGATTGGAGCCTTCAATGGTTGTAACACTCTCAGAACCTTTACTTCTTCATTAATAAAAGCTATTGAGGTTCTTCTATATGCTCTTGTTTCAATGATATATTGTGATAATTGTATATTTGATTTACGCTAATCTTTGAATCAGTTATGATTGCATGTTGCTTGTAGTTTCCTTCTTTGTCATTTTGCAGGATCTCATTATAGCTGGGCCAGCAAAAGAGCAAGGAGCTGGGAGCAAGCAGCCAAAGAGAAGAGTTTGGATTCGACATTAAGCGCAAGGCAACGGTTAGTGCATTTCCTCATTCTCTTTTGCTTTCATAAAGAAGTAAACCTTCAGTAGTTTCCTTTACAGTTGTTGCTGAGGTACTATCACCCTTAGAGTGGGATAGGGTCATCCGAATCGGATACTTTTCCCTACAACAAACTGGCGACTCCACTGGGGATCGTATCTGTTTGATTGTTTGTAGTATTTTTCTATTCATTTCCTGAACAAAAGAGTACCAAATCGAAAAGCTTTTGACTATATCAAAAGCGAAGTAGAAGGCAGCTACTCTAGCTCATTTCTGAGCATGTTCATGATTTGAAGAGCTGATCTACAAGGATCCTTGTAAGCTCTTAGTGATAGCTTTTCATCTTCCTTGTCATCCCTTAGTGTGTGCTTGACTGATAGCTTCTGATTTGAGCAAAAACGGTGAATTTTTGAGAAAATTGTGACCCGGAAACTGAGAAAACGCAACTTTCGTTTTCCAAAGCAGGTAGTACACAGGCTACCTGCTTTGCAACGCAGGTAGCCCCTTCGGGACCTGCGCTGAATGTCAAACTGACAGTGTACTACCTGCTTTGATCCAGTTTTGCCTAGTGCTGCTGGGGTTTCCTCCTGTTTCTTGCCCTGTTTTCACTATTGTTTTTTGCAGCCAGTTACCAGTCCATGTACCTATCTGAAACCAACTTTACTTGCCATTACTCCACCTCGGTTATATAAAGAAACTGTACTTGTTCTTTTGTATTTCTTACATCATTTACGGTTTCCCATAACGAAAAGTGAACTAGTCTTGCTGTGGCCTCTTAGATCTAAACCTGTGATAGGTGTCTTGCTGATCTTAAGAGTTAGTTTGTTTGTTGTTCATAGCTGATTGGTCTTTTGCTTTCGTCATATGGTTTGATTTCATATATTTCTAGTGTTGAAACAAGTGAATCTTAAGGTGTCTTTTGATTTTGGACAAGCTTGTTTGTTTTCACTCGAAATTGAACTCAAAGTTATATAACAGCTTTCTTTCTGTAATACATCAACATTAAGAAAGAGAAAAGAAATACTTGCATTGTGCATTTTGCATCTGAAAAGTTTGCATGTTGATTTAGGAGAAAGTGCATTAGTTTGTGTTGTATGAACTGTGTGAAAAGATATGCCTTTCTTCTCCCTCAGTAGTTAAGATTTTCATCAGTCAAAAAGATTTGAAAAAACTTGCTTCTCATCTTAGGCTGCATTTAGGAATTTGTCGCATACATCTCGTGGTGAACCTTGAAAGGCAAACTTTAAAAAGATCAACTTAAAATATACTGAATGAAACTAACAACGCTTTGAAACATAACGCAAACACATAGAGGTCTAAGCTAGAGATGTGTTCCGGCGTCGTTAAACGTAGTGACTGTCGATCTCGAAGAAGGTGGGTGATTCCTCCTGAGAGTCGGTGGCACTAATACGGACTTGTGCTCCCATGTACCGTCGAGTATATATTGGGAGACCCCTATAGGCATATATCCTTTATCCTTAGGAAGCCGTGTCGACCGCCCTACTGATCGCAATGCAGTGAACACAGCATTCACGAAGATTGACCACACGTACCGTAAAACGTATTCCGTGGTTTTGCGAAAAGTTTGGCACACCCTCTGCCTAGATCTCCAGAGCAGTTTCTTTTGGCCTTTTTCAAACTCTATAGCTGAAAAAGTCCATCCGAGCATTTGTCACTTCGGGCTCGTTAAAACATCGAAGGAGACTAGAGTCATCTTTAGCTTTTTCTCAACTCTTTAAAACTGAAAAAGCAAGTTGTGTCTAAAGCGTCGTTATAAAATTTATTTTAAGCGGAATAATCATCACCCTTCCCTCGTTGATCTTCGAAGTTAGTCCACCACAAGTGGAAATTCCTGTAGAATCGCTAAGAAATCTTTTGGATAGACTAGATATGTCTGAACAACCGTCGACATCTAGGACTGTGTCGTCCGACACAGCAGCAGCAGAACCTCCTGCTGCTACTCCAACGATGTTCGCTAGTATACCATCTGTCCCGGCGAATTGTCAACAACAAGTCGGAGTCCAATCAGGGACAATGACATGGTTAGTTCCTATTTCTTCATCCGGATTATCATCTGGTACTTCTTATGTTGAAACTCAACAAATTGATCCAATGTGTCTTCAAAGGCCAATTTACCCTTTAAGTACTGGATTTCCACCATGTGGAGGGCAGTACGCTCTTTCATTGTTCCCTCCCAGAGAACAACCATGTGGGAGTTTACAACAAAGTTCAGGTCAAACTGGAATCACATCTAGCGGTTGGGTACCAATACTCCCTCAACAATCAGGAGTTGCATATTCAATGCAACCAGTACACCCTGTGTCGAATATTCCCACCACACCTGCTATGGCGAATGCGTCGCAAGTACAAGCGCTACCTGTTGTAATACAACAACCTCTTGTCTCAGCGGCTCAATCACAATCTCAGGGTAGTGCCTCCTTATCTGGAGCGACTCAGGCTCGAACAAGTACTGTGACTCCTCATCTTGGTCAATCATCCAGTATTGGTCAACAGCAAATGGTCCAACAACCAGAGCTGGTTCAATCTCAACAACCGCCATTCCAGCAATCATATCAAGGACCTGAGCAACAAGTCTTTGTAAGTAATGGGCAACCATGCTATAATGGTTATGCCCATCAACTTTGTCAAAGTTGTCAGCACTATGCTGGTCTGCAAAGACCCATTGCTCAGGCGATACCCTCTTATCCTGGATATGCTTCGCCTAACCTGAACCAGCAGTTTCCCTTTGTAGCAACTCTAGAATTGCCAGATCTAAACCGGCTGACGAATGATCCAATTGCTTATGCCCCTTGGTGGCCAGCGATTCCGCATAAACTTCCATCGGACATTCCTAAATTCAATGGAAATCCAGGTGAAGACCCGTCGAATCACGTCATGACTTTTCATCTGTGGTGTTCATCGAACACTCTAAACGATGATTCGATAAGACTTCGCCTCTTCCAGAGGACATTGACAGGTCCAGCGACTAAATGGTACATTGAATTGCCAAGAGCCTCTTTCGACAATTTCAGCTCCTTAGCCACGACTTTCTTAACCCATTTTCAATTACCGATAAGGTATGAAACAGGAACAGAACTCCTTACCAACTTCAAACAGACAACGGCCACTCACATATCTGATCATATACATGAGTGGCGACGTCGTCGTAGGATGGTGAAAACTTACGTTCCCGATCAACTGTTAGCTGAATGGTTTATAAAGTCGTTACTTCCAGCTATAACGGAAGATGTGGCCAAGGGAGGAGTCGTAACAGAGGAGCAAGTCATTGCTCGTGCTCAATACTTAGACTTAGTATATACTCAGTCGGGCACGCTCTACGACAAAATACCTGGCGCCCCTAGACTTGAATTTTTTATTCCTCCCCCTCCTGAATCGAATACTAACTCTCACGCCAGTAATGGCGTGACTGGCAAACGCAAAATTTCTAGTCAAAATGCAAATGAGGAACTTCTTGCCTCAAAAGTAAATGCCATGTCGACCGACATGGGCAAACAACTGAAGCAACCAGGGGGCAAGAAGAAAAAGAAAAGGAAAGGGAGACCCCCGACAGGGTGTCATATATGCGATGAGGATCATTGGACAAAAGATTGTCCACATATACCTGAAGTTAAGAAACTCTTCAAGAGTTCAAAAACCCCGGCAGTATTGACTGATCCGTTTCCTAATCCAAGACAAAATCTGGTTGCGAATCAAAATGCTTCCCGATCCCAAGTGCTTATGTTGTCCACCTCAAAGCAGCAGAATAACGCTTTGACAAGGAATAAAGGTTACCGGAATCCACAGCGGTCGGATAACAAGGCCGATAAACAACCTAGTAGTTCGACAACAACTTTGAACGAAGTTGTGCCACCCATCGTTCCTAAGCCAATAATAAACTCACCAAAGGGAGTAGTACACAAATCGACATTTAATCCTCGTGCAAAAGTAGCACAGAATTATAATATATTAGAGGACTTGACCCAATCGTCGTCCGCTATGTCGACACTTGAGGTAGCGCAAAATTGCACCTCCCAAGAGCAAGCTTTATTATCAGCCATAGGTGGGATTGGCCCAATGGATTCCAACCTTGTGGCCTTTAATCATAAAGGATATGACCCTCAGATACCAGCTCAACTAGCTTTCCTTATTCAAGTGAAAGCCCTCAACAAAATTGTTCATCGAACAATTATTGATGAGGGGGCATCTACATGTCTTATGTCGATGAGTTGCTGGAAAAATTTAGGCTCACCACCCTTTTCGAAATCGTCAACGACCTTAAAAGCATTTGATGGACGATCATACACTCCATACAGGATTTTAAGTAACTTGCAAGTTGAACTGGGGGGTAAAACAGTAGAAGTTGATGTTGAAGTAATCGACGGGAATCTCGATTACAACATCCTACTGGGAAGGCCTTGGATATATGCCATGGCTGCAGTTGTGTCGACCTACTTCAGGAGGATTGTATTTCCTTTCCAAGGAAAAATTACAATCATCGACCAACAAACATTTCTCCCCAACAGTTCTCAAGTTACGAGAAGCAACACAATGATCCATGAAAGTAATCAATCGCTCCAAAATATTGGAGTAGGTCTCCTAAAAGACCCTGCCTTAATGGGTACTTTTGCCCTACCGCCGGCAGGTAATCTGGCGGAAGTAGCCACAGTGGAAACCTACAATATGAAGTCTTTTATATCCAACGGATTCAGAATATTCCTAAATATTTTGTCAGCATGGATCGTCGCCCTAATGGAAATACTGTAAATACAGTGGGCTCCGAGGACGGTTCTTATCTCGTGTCAACCTCGTTAAAAAATGAAACAAGGAGTCATGAGGATAGTTCTTTTACTATGTCAACCTCAATAAAAAATGAAACAAATCCCCTTTTCAAAATTCAAAGGTAAACCTTCATTCCAACCACCAAGTTGAATGCAATGAAGCTTGGGGGGCACCCTCCTTTGACATGCGTCATTATGATGTTGGGGGCATGCATAAAATCGAGCAAGGTTTGATCGCTTTCAAGCTCGTTAAAAAATGAAGCCATCACCGAGCAGTTTTAGCACATAGTTCATGCTCGTTAAAAAATAAACATAAGTTGTGAGCAATCTTCCCCTAGAGTTCAAGCTCACCCAGAAAAAATGAACCGGTAAATAACCTTGGTAAATGTAACCTTTGACGGCCATATTAAAGCCCTTGGTCGTGTTCTTGCAGTCTCACCTCCATCCGTTCATTTGGCCAATCGTTCATCTCCATATGTTTGTTTACCCATTTTGAGGAATAGCTGCGAAGAGTGATTTCACTTAGCCATCCTTGTGACACTGCCGTGATTGGAAAATTCCAACCTGTACCTGGAATCTGCTGCTGCCCTGTTCATCACTCGTTCCTCAAAAGGCGAGTCTTCTTTGAGCTCTTTTCACTGACTCGTAAAATATGAAAAGTTTGCCGAGTTTTGGCCTTCCAGCTCGTTAAAGCAACCGGAAAGCTATCCCTCCTCTAGATTTTAATCTTTTTGGACCTGAGGGATTATTACACAAAAAGATCGAGCGCTTGTTTTGTTCGGCTCGTTAAAGCAATCGAAAATTCATCCCTTCTGTATTGTTTTATACTTTTTTGGACTTAAGGGATTAGATGACGAAAAAGGAATTTTGGAGTTGACTTTGTGTACCTTTTCAGACTCTCTAAAAATGAAAAGGACCGAGTTATCCTTGTCGTTAGACTCGTTAAATTCATTAAATAGAGACAAACTTGTCTTTAGACGAGAACGAGTTTCCCTATCGCTAGGCTCGTTAAAACATAGCGATGGGCTTGCCCGAAGGGCAGGTTATAGAACAAGCATATGTTATCCTCCTCAAGCTTGATAAAAATAAAGAGGTACTGGTCAGCAATGACTGGGGAAAAATTGGGAGAACCTCACAGCTTTAATGGTATTAAGTAGCTCTTGAACATGACACTTTGTCCTCCGTATCACATCGGGTTGGGTTGTTTCATTCACCGGTCTCATCACCATGGTCCTCGCCACACCATCCACATTTGGGGTAATGCTACCGATCCATCACATCAGTGTCATTATATGTTCAAGAGATGTTGTTCTGCAGAGAGTCAACCGTGTCCCATCCACTGCCATACATTGTCCTTCATCCATTTCATGACCGCCACCCTGAATCATACATCACAGTTTGTTTTCACCTCATCACAATCACTAGCTCCGTTCCGTGTCACTGATGTGGGATTCATTAAGGCCCTCCTTTGACGGATCGCTCCTTGTCGACATCAGCTCACTATCGAAGGAGTTGATCTAGGAACACTCCCTTCAGTACTTTGAAGCTTGCATGCCTCAATGGCAAGTTTCTCACTTCCGGCGATAGGTATACATCAATGACCTTCGACCAGAAGATTTTGCATGGTGGTCGACGCCAAGTCCTTTATTCCCACCATGTGGATTGTACTGCCGTACCTTGAGGGTCATCATCCTTATCGGTGATTCCTCTCGCGCTTGTTAACAGTTTACATCATTGACCGGTAATCAAGCGATGTCTTTCCATGTTCGACTTCAAGAAATTCTCACATGGATCGACTTGTACATCGAGTGAAGATCGGAAGAGATTGAAGACCCCAGATCTAGTTTCATCCATCCGGGCTGCGATATATATTCAGGACATAAAGACATTTGATATGTACATCATTACAGCAGATGATCATCCTTCTCAAAGGATGATAATTTCAGCAGAGAATTATCGGTCTACAATCAGACGATCGTCTGTTCTATGTACCAAAATGTATTTATAAAGCTGAGCATGGGAATGCCCGCCTCAGCTAGATCATGAAAATGTATGAAAAATAATGTATTGTATTGTATCTTATTACAGGACACTTCTCAGCAGATTGAATGAACTTCGGATCCTCTCAATAAAGCATTTCACCCGATAAACGACCTCATACTTTAGGGGGCATCTGTTATAGACAATTTTGTGCCTTACAGCAACAGGCATGAATTGTCAATAATCCAAGGGATCCAAAGTTCCCTAAACATGATGTTCCTACCCCTAGAGGAACAAGGTCAGCAAACCAACAGCTCTCAGATCAGTTCTCCACCTGAAAACACTCAAAAAAAAGCAATCCTGAAATCAAAGCAGGTGCTCCGCTAGGCTTCTGCGCTGAAACTCAGATCCTCCATGGTGTACCTGCGTTGCAAAGCAAGTGGGACAAAGGCCACCTGCACTGAGCGAGATGGGATAAGTGGCACAACTGAGTCATTGCTCTGGAATCTTCCAAAAATGACACTTGGATCAGGGATTTCACCTTGTGATGAGTCAGAGGCTCTGTTTCTCCAAGTGGAAGCAAGGATCTCCAAGTGGACTTAAGAACTGAAGATCAACTGAAGAGAGAGAGGACACAAGGCAGCTACACGTCAGTTGCAAGCTGACTCATCCTTTCTCAATTCATCTATATATTGAGCTCTCTCCTATGAGCTCAGGAGGCTGGAATTTTGTGCAAAGTAATGATATGTTGTTGGTTTCACTAGAGAGCTATTGGGTGATTGCTTGAGGGAGGTGAAGAGGAGAAATTCTTTCTGCTGGGAGGTGTTGCTGGATTGGAGCCTTCAATGGTTGTAACACTCTCAGAACCTTTACTTCTTCATTAATAAAAGCTATTGAGGTTCTTCTATATGCTCTTGTTTCAATGATATATTGTGATAATTGTATATTTGATTTACGCTAATCCTTGAATCAGTTATGATTGCATTTTGCTTGTAGTTTCCTTCTTTGTCATTTTGCAGGATCTCATTATAGCTAGGCCAGCAAAAGAGCAAGGAGCTGGGAGCAAGCAGCCAAAGAGAAGAGTTTGGATTCGACATTAAGCACAAGGCAACGGTTAGTGCATTTCCTCATTCTCTTTTGCTTTCATAAAGAAGTAAACCTTCAGTAGTTTCCTTTACAATTGTTGCTGAGGTACTATCACCCTTAGAGTGGGATAGGGTCATCCGAATCGGATACTTTTCCCTACAACACTCACCCAAAGATTTCTCGCGATAATCTTTGTTGGGATTGTTAACCATGACTGTATCTAATATGGCTTCCCAACCTGTGTCCACCACTATGGTTGAGACATCAAATTTTTCTTCCTCTTCCATGTTTGTAACATCACTAAAGGCACATTTTTATGGTGGCTCGTCTATCCCACCTAGTTATTAGTCTTTATTTGGTACCTTCTCCTGATGCAACTTCCATTCCTTGGACTTCTCCCATGTCATCCATTTCGGGAATTTCATTTGGCACTTCCCTTATGAATGCTACTCAACTTGCTCATTCTCCTCTGCCTACACATATGTTTGAATAGCATGTTGGCCCTTATGTTAGTGGGAAAGGTTATCTTCAACAATCTAACTCTCCTAATTTGGGTGCCCTCCATCTCGGTTACAGTTGTCTCCATCATCCCCTCCTTTTATGGCAGGGGGAAACTTGTTGCTGGTATACCTCAAATTGGTAATCATCCTTATTATAGTCCTCCTTATCTTGGGATGGATGCCATTGTTTGGAAACCTAATTTTCTTGTCTAGCCTAGTTCGTTTTTGGATCAATTATTGAATCCTCAACGTGTATCATCTTAATCTAAAATTATACCCATCAATTTTTACCTCAACAAGCTCAAATACATGTAATTCAACATTTACAAGCTGCTATTGCATCTCAATCTATTTTTTTGGAATCTTGTACCCCTCAAGTTCCACTTAACTAGCATTTACAACATATTTTACAGTATCAACCGCTTGGGAAAGGCACTCCTTAAATTCCAATATGATAGAGTGTGTATAGCATGGAATAGCCTTGTTGGCTTAAGGTGGCATGGACAAAGGTTCGGATTAGCAGCACTAACCAACAAAAACCTACACTACTAGCCCTTTCGGTAACAACTCGCGTAGCACAATGTTAGGTCCTTATACTACTAGTGTAACCCCTTATTGTTATTAGTGCAACCCCCTTATTATATTGTTGTGCCCATGTAGTCCCCATATTGTTATTATTGTGCCCCATAGAAGCCCACTATTGTTATTACTGTGCCCTTACATTATTATTGTTATGTCGTCTCTGATTATATTATGACCCCTTAGACTCCTATATATAGAAAGGAGGTATTGTCATTTGTATCATCCAAGATTTGTTCATTTGTGTAATGTAAAGGAGGTTTCCACCTTAAAGAGGCTGATTTATAACGCGTTGATCTATCTTTTCTATCTTTTTGTGAGCTAGTTTCATAACATTTGGTATCAGAGCTTTGGATTCTAGGGTTTCACTGCTCCAAACAGGTCATCGTGGAATTTTCGCTATAACTTTTTTTCTGTGACGTTTCAGAAACAAAACAAAAAATCCATTTGAACCGAACACTTGCCGAACCTTGGGTCTAAATTTCAGATCTTGTCTCACTATATTTTCGGAGATATGGTCTGAGGAAGTTAGGGTTTTTGCAAGCTCCAGAATTCCATCTCAAACAGGTCATTGTGGAATTTTCGCTCCAATTTGTTTCTACAAAGTTTTAGATTCTGAAATCAAAATCCATTTTAGCTGAAATCTTGGTGAAGCGTGGGCTTAAATTTCAGATATTCTTTCACTACATTTTCGTAGATATGGTTCGAGACATTTAGGGTTTTGTAGGCTCCCGAATTACACCCCAAACAGGCGACCTTGGGAAAATTGTCATAACTCTATCTCTCTAAGCATCTGATTCCAATTTCATAAAAAGTGACAGAAATTAGATGGACTGTAGTTAGTTGGATATCATTTTCAAAATCTAAGGTCCAAACAGTGACACGTGGCATGTCGTACAAATTTTCTCTACTCAACCAGTCTATAATTAGGTTATCACGGGAGATTGGACATAACTCTTTCTTCGGGAATCCAATTGTGATCAAACTTGTGGGTTAGAAATAAGACTCAGAGGGCTACCACAGACTAAAATTTCAGAACTTAAAGATCTGAAATTATAGAGTTACAGTCGTTTCAAGATCAAGCTCCTAAAAACAAGAAAAGGTGATATGAGGAAGTTTGATGGCAAGGATCCGGTAAATTGGATACTACAGATGGAGCAATATTTTGATCTACATGAGGTGAAACTATTAAAAATGGTACATATTTAATCTTTATATTTAGAACCGAATTATTTTTTATGGTATGAAGGGCTTTGTTCTCATAAACCACTTGTCACTTGGTCAATTTTCACGGAGGAAATAATAGCACATTATAAGGATACAAAGAGAAACACCTTCTTTAGCCAATTGATAAATCTCAAACAAAAGGGTTCAATGGCAAAGCACATTGAGGACTTTCAAAAATTGAACATAAGGGTAAATGATATTCAAGAGAAGCAAAGGATTTATGGCTTCATAGGGACTTTAAAGGATAACATTCAACATGAATTTCATCTTTGGGAACCCGATTCATTGGAGAAGGCATTTAGGTTGGCAAGAAAAAATGAAAGCGGAATTATGGAAACAAGGAATCCCACCAATCACAACTATAAATATGGAAGTGTTTTTTCTCCTCGCTTTCCACAACCTACAAGGTTTACACCACAACAAATGGAAGAAAAAAAATAAAAATGGCTTTGTTACATTTTTGATAGCAAATACACTAAAAATATATATATTTATAAATAAAATCATAACACATACTGTCGGCCAATAGTCACTCCTATCCCAACCCTAGTTGTACCTATTAAAACCTATTGAGTTCTAACTTATTCACTCATGGATCTAATTCCTGATGATGAACCATGAAGGTTGGTTTGAAACGTCGAATACAACAAAAATCTAAATGCGATGACTCCGCAAGACAACATACACAAATTATGGATCGCAGAAGACTCAAATCAACAAATACACTAAAGGTCATAAGTGTGCTAAGAAGAAATTATTTTACATAGATTGTGAAGAGGAGGAATAAAAGGATCAAGAAACATCAAAAGAAGAGGATATACACCAGGATCCAACCCCGTAGAAAGGAGAAATGAATCTAACCATACTTTTTAAAGCAATTGCAAGAATTACCACTCCTCAAACTCTCAAGATAGTACATATCAAGAAGAAAAAGGTTCAACAAGCGAAAGATCACATCGAGCAAGAAGAAATGAATCTAATCATATCTTTTAATGCATTGATCAGAATTACCACTCCTCAAGCTATCAAGATAGAAGGACATATCAAGAAGAAAAAGGTAATAGAGTTTATTGATTCGACCAGTACCCATAATTTTATTCATTGTAAGATAGCCAAGGAATTGAATTGCTTCCTATATCTGGCAACACCAGAGTGTCAAGTGATGGTTGCAAGTGGAGGAACCATAAATTTTTGTGGAAGGTGCCATAATAGAAAACTATCCATGGGAGAATATGTATTGAATAGCACAATGCTTTCCATTCCAATGGGTGGTGTTGATGTTGTACTAGGAGTCCAATGACAATCCTTGGGTGCAATAGCTTTTAATTTTCAGGAAATTTTCATGAAATTTTCTTTGAAAGGAAAGGAAGTTGAATTAAGGGGTATCACAGGGAAACCGAGAAATATAATCAGCTCTAACAGAATGAAAAAGCTTCTAAAGAAAGAAAAATGAGGTGTAATTGCACAATTATGTTCGCTAGAGGTTCCCACATTGAAATCATCTATTTATCCAGATCTCCAAAAAGTCTTGGACAATCATTACAAGTTATTTGAGACTCCCAAAGGCCTCCCACCTATTCATGATCATGATCATTCTATTCATTTGATTCCAGGAAGTGTTCCTCCAAACATCAGGCCTTACAGATATCTTTATGCCCAAAAGAGTGAAATTGAACGTATGGTTGCAGAAATGCTAGAGGCTAGTATAATTCAACCTAGTCAAATTTCTTTCTCTGCTCCAGTAGTATTGATGCAGAATAAGGATGGGTCATGGCGCATGCGTCTAGATTACAGAGAGCTCAACAAAATCACTATTAAAGATAAATTTCCCATTCCTATCATTGATGAATTATTGGATGAATTGCACGGATTAAATTACTTCACCAAGTTGGATCTTCATTCAGGATATCATCAAATAAGAATGAATAATGAAGGCATTCTGAAAACAACATCATTGAAGAAATATGCATTTTCATGGACTCCAGAAGCAACGAAGGCCTTTGCACATCTTAAAGAGGCAATGCGCCAAGCACCGGTCTTCGCTATGTCAGACTTCACAAAAACCTTTATTGTGGAATACGATGCATCAGGAAATGGAATTGGTGATGTTTTAACGCAAGAAGAAATACCCATTGCTTTCGAAAGTCGTCCAATCAAGGGAAAGTATTTACACAAAGCTATTTATGAGAAGGAAATGTTGGCAAGACTGCATGCAAGATCTCAGTTCAAACAATATTGCCAGAACTTAACGAGGAATGAAAAATCATATTGGAACCTAGAGCAGTCACACAAACAAGAACCTGACAGCTACGAAATCCATCAATTTCAGAGTATCTCATCAAGTGGAAGAACTTACCCTCTGAAGATTCCACATGGGAGGACAAGGATTTTATACAAAAGCATCAATAACTACTGAAGCGTTGAGGACAACACTTTTTGAAGGATAGGGGCACGTTAGCTCCCTATAATACTAGTGTAACCCCTTATTGTTATTAGTGCAACCCCTTATTATATTGTTGTGCCCATGTAGTCCCCATATTATTATTATTGTGACCCATAGAAACCCACTATTTTTATTATTATGCCCTTACATTATTATTGTTATGTCGTCTTTGATTATATTATGACCCCTTAGAATCCTATATATAGAAAGGAGGTATTGCCATTTGTATCATCCAAGAATTGGTCATTTGTGTAATGTAAACGAGGTTTCCCCCTCGAAGAGGCTGCTTTCTAAGGCATTGATCTATCTATTTTTTTGTGAGTTGGTTTCATAACACGTAGGTTGCAGTCTCACCTGAGGTAGTATTAGGGAATGCTAGAACCAAGTTTCTGCATCCAGAGGGCTATGTGATGTGTTTCCTACATATCTAGGGCCTTATCTTGACCTACATGAACCCTAACCCTTGAAACCTAGAACTTATAGTAAATGACAGTAAACAGATTTATGTTCCTTCGTCGATTGTGCTAAACATGATAAACATCATATAAATAAACAGATCTATGTTTTCATGAAGCTATTAAGTATTTTTCCTAATTAAATGAATTTAACAGATCATAAATATAGTAATTTCATAATGACGGTAGTACACAAATACATAAATATCACTTCAAAATGTGTCTTTATTATGCTTTAGATCTTAAAATACAGCTCTTCCCAACCCTATGCACACAGCTGCAAGGGCCCGCACACTCAGCTGCGGACTTACCAAGGTCTCCACGCACATAACTCCAAGAGCCTTCCCCTTCGCCCAAGTATATAATAGATAAAATCATACTCAACTTATGCAATTTTATTTCTTCTTGGCTATGACTCTTCTGTTAATTCCTTTTATATTCTTCCTTCATTATAGCACCATGGTCCGCAAACCATGGGAGGGTCTCAAAACAACTTTATTTTCACAAACTAAGGGTATTTTACCTTCCTAGAGCCCCTTTGACTCCTATGGACCCACACTACTCACGCTTTGCTCCTCAAAATGCAGACACTTTACAATATCTTAACAAAATTTGACAAAATATGACCCAGGGTACTGCATCCCTACAGGCCCCAAACACAAAGTCGTGACTCGTCCCGAGTCACTCTGTTGGTGTTACCTCAACCTTTGCTTGCAAACTGCTAAATTCAATATTCAATGCTTGAAGATCTATTGTTCCTTTCCCATCGACCTGGCAAACTTCTTCGACCAATTTCTCCGTCGTTGGACCTTCGACTGCAAGGCCCATGGTTCTATGTGTCTTCTAAAGAGCTTTTAACTTGCTCTGGATGGTCTGTGACAGTTGGCTTGCTTCGTCGACCAATGGTTGCATCCTTTAGGAGATGATAGATTCCTTCCGACGCAACTCATAAATCTGGGTCCGTATGAATTTCCCTTCTTGGAGTCTGGTAAACGTCTACACAATTGTTAAGGTCTGCGTTGTCACCTTGATCTTCTCAAAATTCAATTGCTTTTCACGGATGTCAGCTTCGATTGTCTGCGAGTGTGGGTCCTCCTGCATCGAGGTCCACATTTCTATTGTCTTGTTAAATAAGTGGCTAGAGTCCTTGACTACAATGGCCAGAGTTGTCATATCTTCTTTAATAGCAACTTCGTGCCACTCTCTGACCTCCAGAGGTGTGGTTGATTGAAGCTTTAGTTGAAAATATAAAATTTTCAACCATAGCTAAAACCGTACCTTTCCAATTTCCTCCTTGGATTCCTTCACTACAACAGCCAACTTGTGAATTTTCTCTTCTAAGGCCACCTCTGTTGGAATTTGGAGCTTAGGGATCTCGTTGCATACTTGGGTAAGGGCTTCTTCTAGCTATTGATTTCACTGCATCATCTCGTCATGGGCCTGCAAGGCCTGCGCTTTTTCTGCAAACATTTTTTGATTATTAGTCTTTACTTCATCGATAATCAACAAAGCTCTTTTCTCCTGGACGCGGAGCTCATCTGAAACTCCTTGGTGCAGCTCGTGCAAGGTCTAGATAGGCAGTGCTGCAAGGTTAATACTCATGTTGGTCATATGCAGTAGCCTGGCCTAATCCTCATTTATTTCAACATGCAAGGAACCCTCTGGCAACATCACTACGTGGAGGTCTCAAGTGAGTTCTACCTTCGATGTCTCGCTCGCTTGTCCCACGCTCGCCTAGATCACTCTTGTCTAGACCTGCAATTCCTTCAGGCCCTATTTCACTTTATCCAATGCCTGGTATTATTGGTCCTCAATGTGTCCCCATATGTTTTTAGTGGCAGAGAAGACAACATCACCTATCTCATCAAGGTCCCCCTCTGTGAGGACCAATGGTTTCGTACTCATAGACTTATTACACTACTTCTTCTTGCGAGGTCCCGTCAAAATTCACTTCTACCTCTTCCTAATCCTGAAGGGGGAACCTAAGTTTTCCGATACTAGATAGGGTTATGCGCCCCCTTCCTCTTCATATATGGTTTCAACCTCAACATCGATGCACTTTGTCTCAGGTTATTTGAGGTCAATGGTGACCTGCAATGTTGTTTCTTGTGCAGCTTTTTCCTTTTGTGCTTCCTTCTCTTTCGTAGAAGCCTTTTCCTTCTGTGCTTCTTTCTCTTAGAATATTTTTGTGCTTCTTTCTCTTTGTCTTTCTTGGTCATTATTACAGCTGATTTTTCCCCATTTCTATTTCCGCGACCTTACTTCTTCCTGTAGTTTGGCCAGATGGGGTGAGCCAATCGCTCGTCCATTTTCTAATGACCCCCATAATATCATCCTCCGCGACTAAATATGGCAACTTGTGCCATGTTCTGGCGATGTCCTTCTTTGCACACATGGACAAATTGTGAAAAATTACTTTGAATTCTACTATATTTTTGTACTACGCATGTAGGATGGGTGACAACCATGTTTGTTGGTTGATCATGTAGAAACTTTTTCTACAAATCATCTAGCTCTGGTACCATGTAGAAATTTTGAATAATTTAACACATATTCACAGAGATTATCCTGATCATACAATTATAAGCGGAACATGTATAATACATAATCTCCTCTACGTTGATCATCAATTTACAGAAGCAGAAACATTCACAGGCGCACATAGAAGCATCAATCAAACTCATAAACACAGTATGTATCCCGGGGAAAGCATCTCGCTAAAAATCCCACACTATCTTTATATTATATTGATTGAATCATGTAACAATACAAATCATAATACTTCTCACAAGTATCTCCACCTGTTACACACAATACAGCTCAGATCTGATCTCCAAATCTATTCCACTGCTTGCCTGCCTCTCTAGCTCAATACCTGCTCAAGAACTGATGAGAATGGCTTCCCAAACTCGTATTTCACCTACAAAATAGTCACTCACACTTTGTTGGACGTGAGCAAAGGCTACAATACTGGGCAAATACGTGAGTAAACTCATTGGCATACTCAATCCCTTGATTGTGCAAGATCTGGTGCACAACTATAGTCACAACTGATAGCAATCTGATTCTCTACCACCTGTCCCTGTTGAACTGAACATGCACTGACATGCAACTAAGTTAACTGATGTATTCTATAGTTGTTTTATGAGTTAATAACTTTTGAATTAATTAATAACTAATTCACCCAACTCATCTCTAGTCTATTGATCAGTTAAACTAAATACAACCAGTTTAACAAAGCTAAACTGAACACAACTCCATCAACTGCACCTCCGGTCCACTAAACTCAACTCACTTGAGTTCTAACTGAAGTCCTGCATGCAAATATTAGTCATCCCATAGGTAACCACGTATTTCCCTCTAGGATCTACATGTACCACATCCGTAGCTCATCCTGAAGTGCTCCAAGAGAATAAGATCAAGTTTATAGTCCAAATATTATTATGAGACAATAATATTTGACTTTTCTATTTTTGACAGCCAGTCTAAAAATAGACTTTGATCACTCACAATGTGATCACTCACACTTTCATCAAAAATAGAAGTCCATATATTTTTCCCAACTTGACCAATCATCCATAAACAGCAACCTGCAATCCATAGACATGATCCATATGTCTAAAAATAGACATAGTCTAAAAATAGACTTGCGCCAAAAATAGCCTGCGAGCCCACTTAGTGAAGGCGACTCTTTTCACTAAGATCCATCATCTTGTTGCACTCTCAACAAGCATTTCTTGTTGCACACTTTTCAATAGATCACCATTTGTAACTTTGATTCAAACAATACCCAGAACATCTTGGTTTCAATGATACGGTCAGGATCCTTTTGTTGGGTAGCGGAAGCCCCGCGCAACGGTTAGGGGGCTCAAAGCCCGCAATTTTGGGTGGTCAAAGAAAGGTAAAGACTCCGTGAGATGTGCGGAGCGCAATTTGTAACAAGTCAAAGTCAAAAGGGTAGTCCGCCCAAAAATAATGTAAAGAAATGTAAGATGAGTCGGCCCGCCCATGGATCACGGTCCATGGAAAGGTATAAATAGATAAAAGCTCTGTGGGTAGAGTAGCTAAGTTTTGGTATGATTTGGGAGATCTAATATGTAATGGGTGTCTGAGAAGAGCATTCTAAAACCATTTGTAAGTCTGATTCAGGGGTTTTGGTATAGGATAGAGGCTCTGCAGCTGTGTGCGCAAAGGCCTAAAAGAGTCCACATCTGTGTGAGTGGGCCCCTGAAGCTGAGTGCGCAAGGTGGATCTGGATGTACTGGTGAGAAGTGGAAATAAAGATAAGTTCATTCTGAAAATAATTTGTAATCTCTGACTTATCACAAATCTGGCATTTTCTATGGTTAATAAGGCTATTTTTGTCTATGCGCATTGATTATTGAATACTTGTGAATCGGGTTTTAATCTTAATACGCGAACTGAATGAAAAGTAATAAATGTTTGCTTAAAGACCACCTTAAAGTAGATCTAAGTTGTAATACTTCATCCAATAAATTAGATTTGTAGACTGCGCGGGGTAACCAGGGTCCGCGCGAATACAGCGCAGCGAGAAGCTGCAGAACGGAGCGCAAAACCTCCAAACCACATCTAAACATCCCAAGGGTGTGAAAACCTGGTTCTAGTACCCTCCCTTGCTACCTCAAGTGAGACCTTAGTCCGTGCTTCGCGGGCTATTGCCGAAAGGGCCGGTAGCTGCGGGATTTTCTTGGCTAAATAATTCTTCCGAACCTAGGTCAGGCCCATATAAGCCAACAAATGGTTCCATTGTCGGGACCGGGATCTGCCTAAGGGGTGTCTGATGTGGGAACACTGGAACCCTACAAAGAAAGAGATTGAAGAGTGGTGGGATCTGAAACTCCACGAGTTTGCAGTTCAGGAAAACAAAAACCCGCGAGTATCAGAGGAAGATTGGCTGGACCGGTATATATTCACAGATATTCACGAGATCTTCTTTGCGTCATTCCTGGTAGAGTTGTACGAGTGGATTGCAAGGCTAGCTGACAGCGTGGGAAGGTGCAAATTGGACCAGCCTATTGTGTGGACCCCAGAACTGGTGCGCAGGCTAGAAGCCACCGAGGATAAAATCACACACGCAATAGATCATTGGTTGGATCGGGTAATAGGAGGATTTATCACTGAGTTCACGATAGATACTACCATGAGCTATAGCAAAGCGGAAAGGTAGTTTCTTCAAGGACCTCGGGGTAGGTATATCAGATCATTGAATACGTGGATTAAGATGTGTTTCTATGAAAAACAAATTATGCACATCTATTGATGTCTGGAGTAACGTGCAGCGGAAGAGGTTACCATAGAACGGGAGAAGTAGAGAATAGTCCTTTAGCTTCCATTTCCTGGGAAAGCGAGGAGGAGCTCGCGAGGTTTTCACCAGGAAGTGTGGTCCAGTTGATCAGGGAGCACTTCCCACTGATACCACCTCCATCCATGCCACCACCCGCTTCACCTACTTTGAAGCCGTCCACACCAACTCCGACCCCACCTCCTCCACCACTTCTACCAAAATTTGGGATGGCGAGTGCAATCAAACTACCAGTATTTAAGGGTGTGGGGAATGAAGAACATGGACAATTTTGGTTTGTGATACGATCTGTATGGGACGCCCAAGGCATTATAGATGAGAACATCAAGAAGGCCACACTAGTTAGTGCACTACAGGACCGCGCGCTGACGTGGTACATAAAATACTCAACCGACCATCCGAATGAGGGAATAGTGGCAATCCAGGATGCACTAAATAAAGAGTTTGGCTGACCAAAGTCCGAAACCCAGTCGGTTATTGGGTTCAAGGAGATCGCAATGTTGCCTAGCGAAACTCCGTGGGACCTGGACCAAAGGTTAAAGAGTATTATTCGTGAAGCTAACATGACCTTGACAGATGCATAGCATTGCATGTGGTTTGTGGCGTCATTGACACCACATCTAAGGACGGCTCTGTCACAACAAAAGATCTCAACCCAAGCCAAGGCACTAGAGACAGCAATGAGGTTACATGAGACCCCAATACCAGATCCAGGGTTGGGAGTTTAGCAAATCCACGCACAACTTCAAAACTTGAGTTTAGAAATGCAAAGCTAGAAGCGAGAAAGAGTATCACGACTAGAGGTACGTACGGAGGTAGGCTGTATTAAATGAAGGAGCAAAGCGCACAATAAGGACCATTGCCCTGTCTTCGCAAAATATCTAGCGAGGGGAGGCCTGATGCCATTAAAAGTGGAGGCACAAGCAGGACCAAGTGATGCGCCTGTGCTCTGGTGTGCATTTGTCAGGTGGGTGGGAAACATGCAATAGATAACTGCCACCTATTGCAAAAGTATACCCAAACCCTGCAGCAGTTGTATTGCAACTTTTGTCGATCAGTGGGACATGATGAGCGAATGTGTTGAAGTTATGACTTAATGATGGAAAGAACCCCAGCTTACCGAATGCAGAACAAAGTGCGAGGAGGATTTCAAGGACGTGATCAAGGAAGAGGGATAGGGCCCAGGCGGGGCCGTGGATAGCTAATTTGTTATAATTGTGGAGGGCCGAGACACTACGCTCACGACTGCACTAACCCAACCAGGACTTCATGCCCCTACTATGAGCAGTTTGATCATGAAATGGTAGACTGTCCAACCTTAATTGCCCAAATGCGCAAAAAGGGAGTACTCCAATCTCCACCAACCCAGAATATCTAGATGATGTGAGTAGAACCTCGCGAAGAGGATCCTAGTATAAATATGGTACTAAGAAGTGGCGCAACTGTAGGAGGTAATCCACAAGAAGAACGTGTTGAAGGCGGAAAGAGGTGCGACACACCTACAAAGGAACATGACTCTGAGCCGGAACAGGGGAGGACGATGCCAAGGGAAGCTCAGCGGAGCTTCGCGGAAGCTTCTACCCTGGGTAGGAGGGATCAAACGGAGTCAGGATTGGACCCCTCCATGATTACTACCTTTCTTGAAACCTGCATGAAATTGTTGCATGATAGTAAGGCCATTCAAGGGTTGCAAGAGCTGATCACCAGGTGCACCGGATCCAGCGAACCATAGGTAGTCCGAAAAATAGGAAGACATGCTCTGTGCACCGGACGGGAGATGAGACTGACAGCACAAATCGGTGAATATGAAATGGATCAGGTCATCCTGGACTTAGGCTCGGATGCGAACGTATTACCTAAACAAACATGGGAGCGCATGGGCAAGCCTGCACTGCAATGGTCCCCAATTCAGTTGTGAATGGCCAACCAACAAAAGATCTTACCAATGGGTTGACTGCAAGGAGTGACCGTGGATATCGACAGTGTAAGTACTCAAACTGATTTCGAAGTCATAGAAATTTTTTATGACAGTAACCCTTACCCTGCATTGCTCGGAATTGATTGGGCAACAGATATGAAAGGGATCATTAACTTGAAAAGGCGGAAGATGACGTTCAAAAAGAAATCATTGAGAGTAGTAGTTCCATTGGACCCAGTGGAAGGAGAATGCTACACCAAACCTGTGCGTGACGAGGATAGTCACAATGAACTGGATTACATCTATCAGATAACCTCTCAGAACCAATATCAGGTGCAGTGCATGGACGGTGGGAGAATCTCGTGGGAACGCAATAACACCTATACAGTGGATTCTGATGAGGAGACTGAATGATGGCAGAACTGGTTACCGTAAGTTTTGACACTTAACTGCAATATGATGAGTCGATCATTGTGACGCATAACCACTAAGGAAAGACAGCAGCCAGTAGAGAATGCCGCAATAGATGAAGGGCAGCTCGACCAGCTAGGCACTTTATACGCAGCACGAGAGCAACATAATGAGGCGGAAGACACGTTACACACATCTGGGGAGGCGTAGAAGCCGAATTATAGGAAGCAATTCTAAGGATGCATTGGAGGACGTGAGAGGCCGCCAACACGGTATAGAATGGTCGTTCCTCAATGACAACGACTACTGGTGCTCATCAAGCGGTCGTCAACCCAACCGGATCTGCGCGGAACAAAGGCTCAGCAGGAAAGTCTCTCTACGACCAAACAAACTAGCACAGAGACAGTTCACCCTAGTGACAACATCCACGAAAGAATTCAGCAGCTCTAGGCAACCATTTGGCGTGGTAAGGTGCAACTGGGTAAGTTAGAAGAAACAGGGGCCAGACTCTGTGCACAGAGTGCGAAGCTGGATAAAGATATTAACAAGTTGTAGTTAGAAGCCACCTACACAGATTACGCAAAGGAGCTAATAAAGGAAACAGACATGGTTGGCTCTCCTACCCTACCACAAGCAGCGACCTCGCTAGCATGGTTGCACTTGCACCAGAAAAGACAAGACCACACACCCCACAACCCGTTAGCAAAATCAAGGGAACGCAGAAGGTGCTCGGAGCCCGAGCTAGTCAGGAAATGGAAGACCCACACAAGGGGTTTGCCCACCTAACTATCCGTAGGAGGACCAGTCCCAGCACCCCACACAGTTGAAAGAGGGTGCGAGACTATAAACCAGGCTGCTGCGAAGCTGCGCGATATGACCTCAGCATACATACAAAAACCGCACTTGCAACCCTGGGGTTTCACTGCCGCGAAGGAAAGATGGAAAGCGACCATTGCAGGTACTGTTCATGATATGATGACCCATTTAAAGCACCATGGAGTGGGCGGCGGGCAATTAAGGCAAAAGAATAACTGCCAAAATCACATTTATGAGCTGCCGCAAGGGCAAGCAACCATTCTTAAATTTCGAATCATATATAATCATAGGAAGGATCACACCACCACGCCTTACCATCCTGCATGAAATCCGCCCTAGGTTAGGAGCAAGTGCAAGATGAGTGACAAGAAATTCGAACAAAGTACATGGTTTAAGGCATTGCCAAAACTACCAGGAAGCAATCCTCAAAGCACACAACCCTACCACCGATAACCCATAGCAAGATTCCTCGCAAGCAACCAAGCTCCCTAAATCGCCCCGGACACCGAGGACTAGGAAGGACCCTCAGGTCCCAGAATCAGTAAGAAGGTCACCATGACACCTGCACTTTGGCAAATTCACAATGGAGGAAAAGGGTAAAATTGTTACAATTGACAACGACGAGGAAGCAGAAGAGTCTCCCACATATATCGAAGAAGTAAACCATGAGGAGGATCCCATACAGCCAATGCGATGACCCAAGTATGTGCCACCAAGCAAGGGGAAGGCGAAGGTACCTGCAAACCTAGATGAAGTCGACACTGTAATCGTTACCCCGTCTCTACCAAAAGCCGTCCCAGTGGAAAACTCGGTGGTTGGCCGTGTTGTGACAATGAAGTTCGAAGATTGGGACCTTGCAGATATAGTAAAATTTCCCCACCTGGTGACGGATGCACTAATGGAGCGGAATGTAGAAGGAACGGTGACAATGCTACAGCCAAAGGAGTGGCTACGGAAGGTGGACAAAGCCGGGTTGCTCTGTCTCTTGTCGATTCCTCACTTTCTCTGGCCTCCTATCACCATGTTGGTCATAAAGCAGTTGCTCTGTTTAGTTCATGAGGAAATATTATGGGTCGGCAAACCCGTCAGTATCACAACTGAACTTATTCATCGGGTCTCGCACCTTCCCTGTGACGGAAGAGACCCCCGGGAAATTACTAATAGAAGTAACGATGTCATGATGATAGAGCAACTGAAAAAGAAATATTAGCTCGCCAAGGGACAGCGAGGGTACATCATTAGCAGCATCTCAGACAACATACTCCACGTTGCCACTCAGTTGCTGGCAGGAAAAGTAATGAGGAAATGTCGTCGCACTAAGGTTCCCACCGTAGTTATCGGACTTTTTGAGGAATGCACAACCGGCGTACGGTTCAATTGGCCGCAGATCCTTTGTGAAGAGTTTCTAACCAATTGCCATGAATTGCAGTAGGAGGGCAAGACTTTCCATTATGCGTGGCTGCTCCTCTCCATCATGTTGGTCGCCACTGACTTACCCAAAGAAAGCCAGTTTCCGGCCTTGGACTCGGAATGGCTGAAGGTCGTTCGATATGCTTCCCTCTGGGCAACAAGGGATGTGGGATGAATTCGAAATATCAAAATCTTTTTGGTACTGATGGACGCGACTGTGCGTCAGTGGATTAATGAGTTACCCCGCCTGTCCAACGGGATCTATGAAAGCATGAAGCATATTGTTGAATTTAAAGCAAACATGCATCATCTCTACATCAGGGCGTGTAAGGACCCAACCCAAGCATGGACCTCACTCTGATTTATTGCTATTGACAATGTTGTCGATGGGATTGTGGATACTTGGCCACTGGCATGGCGCGGACTGGCGGCGGTAGAGCGCAACGAGGCCGCTATCAGGCAGAAAAAGGAGGAAGCTAAGCGGGCTGCGCAGCAAAAGCGCAATGAACAACTCGCCACGGAAGTTAAGGCAGCACGAGAAGCAGCTCTGGTGGCAGCAGGAAAGACACCACCAGGAGGGGCGGCATCAACAACGGACAAGGGTAGTCAGAAGGCACCCCCTAAGACGGTCGCGGACGAACCACCAGCAACAAGCACGGATTCACCTTTGAAGCGGCCAGCGACATCAAAGCGGCCGAAGCCACAAAAGAAGGAAAAGGCATCTAAAATGAATAGTGGAGTGACCATGTTAACCGAAGGAGACCTAACTGACATCGAGAACACCGTTCAAGACGTCTCTCGGGAGGCAGTCGATGAGGCCATGTCAGAGAAACAAACTGTGTTGGGGGAACTCTGCACGCAGCTACACGAACTGGGATCAAGAATCGCGTCGTTAGGCACCAGTGCTACTCCAAGGGTTTCCAGTGTTACTACTACAGAACCATTGTTAAAAGCCCAAATGGCTCATTCTATCCCGATTCCAGCAGGAGCGTTGATCACCACACAGGTGGAGGACCGAGCTGTGCTAGAACGACTTACAGGGCTGGGACTAAATGTGGCTGCTCTACCGCGCGAAAGTTTGCAACAACTCCACGATAGTGCCACAATCGAACTCCATGCTAGGGCCGACCGCACCGATCAAGTACTCTAAGAGCAGAAAATTAATATCGAACAGCTACGACTCCAACACGACGAAGCAGTCACACAAAAGCAGCAGATGGAGAAGCTAGTAGCGGAAGCCTGTTCGAGTGCCCAGGAGTTAGAAATTGCGGGGGACTTGCCCATTGAGACATAGATCCATAAACTGGCTACTGGGTTCCGAAAGACAAAGGAGGAGGTCGCACAGATCCAGCTAGAGCTCAGCTCACAGATCGCAGACTTAAGACTGCAGGTTCCACCACCGACGCCACCAAAGATCCTGGAGCAACGCAGGAACATTATTACTATGGGGCGCGCAATGCTCACACGTTCAATGGCGGAATGTACCGAGCTACTAACTCAGTCGATTGTTACGCTCACCACCCTTCAGGAGGATCCAACACTTCGCCGACTGGAAACCGAGGCCCGGGAGCTCCAGCAAGCTTATGATCAACTTAGAGGAAGCACGCAGACTGTTGATATTACCCAACGCTTGGCCAAGATGCAGGAGGTGCAGGACCTGAAAACACAAGCCGATGCCGCCAGGCAGAGGGAAGTAATGGTTAAAACCCGTCTCCAGCCATGGCTGGATGAGGCATTTGCGGTTTCAACCACCATAGAGCGCAAGATAGCCCACATGCAGGTTAAATATGCTACTATGGAGACAACCGAGACAGGGACTGAGGTGCAGGCGCCACACATGGAACGGATGCAGCGAATGATGGAAGAATTTGTTGTTAGCACAAGCGACGCACAGAAGATGCTAGCCAATCTCCATGCCAAGTTGGCCGAACCAGCTGAGTGACTCGAGACAAGTCACGATGATTGTGTTGGGGGACTGTTGGGTAGCGGAAGCCCCGTGCAATGGTTAGGGGGCTCAGAGCCTACAATTTTGGGTAAAAGCAAGGTAAAGACTCTGTGAGATGCACGGAGTGTGATTTGTAACAAGTCAAAGTCAAAAGGGTAGTCCGCCCAAAAATAATGTAAAGAAATGTAAGATGAGTCAGCCCGCCCATGGATCGTGGTCCATGGAAAGGTATAAATAGAGCAAAGCTCTGTGGGTAGAGTAGCTAAGTTTTGGTATGAATTGGGAGATCTGATATGTAATGGGTGTCTGAGAAGAGAATTCTAAAAGTGTCTATAAGTCTGAGTCGGGAGTTTGGGTAGAGGATAGAGGCTCTGCAGCTGTGTGCGCAAAGGCCTGAAAGAGTCCGAAACTGTGTGCGCAGACCCCTGCAGCTGAGTGCGCAGGGTGGATCTGGATGTACTGGTGAGAAGTGGAAATAAAGATAAGTACATTCTGAAAATTATTTGTAATCTCTGACTTATCACGAATCTGGCATTTTGTATGGTTAATAAGGTTGTTTTTTGTCTATAAACATTGATTACTGAATACTTGTGAATCGAGTTTTAATCTTAATACGCAAACTGAATGAAAAGTAATAAATGTTTGCTTAAAGACCACCTTAAAGTAGATCTTTGTTGCAATACTTCATCCACTAGATTAGATCTGTAGACTACGCGGGGTAACCAAGGTCCGCACGAATATAGCGCAGCGAGAAACCTCCGAACCACATCCAGACATCCCAAGGGTGCAAAAACCTGGTTCCAACATCCTCCCCTGCTACCTCAAGTGAGACCTCAGTCCGTGCTTCACAGGCTATTGCCTAAAGGGCTGGTAGGTGCGGGATTTGCTTGGCTAAATAATTCTTCCAAACCTGGGTCAGGCCCATATAAGCCAACACCTTCGTCACCTACAACAAGGCGAATTTTTCAGCCTCGCATAAGTCTGGATCTTGCATTGGGAACTCGGAATCTTCAAGCGTCCTCCAAGCCACCAACACTATAAATATCAGTAACCACACGTATTTGAACGCTTTTCCGTCCTCCCGAGCTTCACCGTAATCCTCCATGAATTCGTGGCAGAGGTACTTTGCCCAATTGAATTGGACCCACTGCATGCACGAGTTTGTACCTCAAGAAAAAATAAATCCACTCTTGTCGAAAGAAGAGTGGTTGCATAGATATTTGTATACAGAGCAACATGAAGTTTTCCTTTTCTATTTTTAGTGTGAATTATATGAATGGTTGGCTAAATTGACGAATGGCCAACCTACCTGGAAGCTACATAACCATATTGTATGAACTCCAGAGTTAGTGAAGCACCTGGAAGGATCAAAATACAAAGTCGCAAAGGCTATCAATTACTAGATTGATAGTATTTTGGGCGGATTTATTACTAAGTTCGCGATTGATATGTTTGCCAGTTATAGCGAAGTTGAATGCCGATTTTTCAAAGGACCAAGATGTAAGTATCTGAATTCTCTAAAAACTTGGATTAAAATGTTATTGTACGAGAAACATGTTATGCCAATAAATCGATGTTTATAAGAAGCTCAACGGGAGATACGCAAAGTGGGAAACAGTTCAGAAAATATCTAGATACAATTGTTGAGTATAGTCATCTATTGGGAGCATCCGATAGAGAAGAAGAAAGTAATAGTCCAAATAAGAGGTGTGCTGCATCCAGTAGATCAAGGAACTATGGGGATACCACATCCATCCACTCCACCTCCGCCATCACCTCCACCTCACACACCTTCGTCTCCACCTCCACCTTCGCTATTCGGTATGGAAAACACTATGAAGATGCCTATATTTAGGGGTCTAGGGACAAAAGACCCTGATCAATTCTAGTTTGTAGCATATGTTGTGTGGAAGTCATAGCAGATAACGGATAACAATCTGAAGAAAGTGCAGTTGGTCACAGCATTGCAAGATAGGGTGTTGAGTTGGTATATTAAGTACAATACAACTCATCCAGTTACATCATTGAAAGACACAAAATATGCGCTGAATAATGAATTCAGAAAGCCAAAGTCTCAAGCCCAGTATGTGACTGAGGTCAAAGAAATTAAGTAGAAGGTGAATGAATCTGCATGGGATATTGATTAAAGGCTAAAATGTCTGCTACAATAGGATAATCTACAAATTTCAGATAAGCATCATAAGGACTGGTATATTGTTATGTTGTTGCCTCATTTGAGATTACCATTTTCATAGTAGAAGCTTGGATCACAAGCTGAAGTGTTGGAAATTTCTATGAAGTTGGCTAGCCTGCATATGGAGTTACAGGATCTCAAAAAGGGGAAAGAGGTCCAAAATGAGACCCGTTCTGAAGTATGGTGCTTAAAGTGAAAAGGAAATGGTCATGACAAGGATTGTTGCCCAATGTATCAGAACTATCTAATTGGGGAAGGTCTTATCCCCCAGAAGCTAGAAAATTTTGTTGGATCAAGTAACGGTGTAGGTCCATGGTGTGCTATATATCAAATAACAAGAAAACACTCAACTGACAATTTCCATTTGTTGCATAAGTTCGTACAGACTCCCCAACAACTATTTTCCAATCTATGTAAGTATGTAGGCCATCATAAGCACAATTTCCGAAGCTATGAGTTAATTATGGATATAACTCTGACATGTAGGGTACAGGTTGAGACACATCCACAGTAAGATCAAGGCGCACCTACAACACATGGAGGATTCCATGGAAGAGGAAGAGGACGAGGGGGAGGATCTGGAATAGGTCACAGACAAGTTATTTGTTACAATTTTAGGGAACCAAGCCACTATGCATGATATTGTCAGAACCCAAAGCACCCATCTTGTCAGTATTATCGACAGCTTGACCACGTAATAAAATATTGTCTTGTACTCATTGCAAATATGTAAGGGAAGAAGAACTAGCAGCCCACTCATAGCATCCAGATGATGAGGTCAGAACCACAAGAGGATGGCCCCAACATTAATATTGTTATGCAAAGTGGTATCACTACCGAGGAAGATAAAGTCGCAAGGAAACAACCAAAAGAGAATCCATGGGTGCGCAAGGCTGCTGACAAGGATATTGAATTTGATTTTCATAAGGAAAAATAAATATTTATGGAGGTGAAGAGAAGATTTGTGGATTCAGGAGCTTCCACATCAAAGAATTAGAGTGCCCGAACAAAGAAGCCTGAAGAGGTCATTACTGTGCAGGAAACAAATCCTTCATTATTGACATCCTTCTTACAAACATGCATGAAGGTCTTAAGCGACCATAAAGCAGTGGAGGGACTGTAATAGTTAATAGACAACTATGTTGGAAAGGGTACGCCTCTAACTGAACAGTGTGTAGTGCATAAAGTAGACAAAAGTAAGAAAAGGATTGGTCGGGAGATGAGATTGACTGCACAAATCGGAGAATTTGAAATGGACCAGGTGATCCTAGATTTGGGATCTAATGTGAATGTTTTTCCTAAACAAACCTGGGAAAGAATGGGAAATTCAGCGCTACAATGGTCCCCAATTCAGCTGTGAATGACGAACCAACAGAAGATTATTCCTATGGGACGCCTACATGGAGTAACTGTCGACATTGAAGGGGTGCACGCTATAGTTGATTTTGAGGTAATCGAAATAGTGGATGATAGTAATCCCTACCCGGTGCTGCTTGGAATCGATTGGGAATTTGATATGAATGTGGTCATCAACCTGAAGAAGCACAGCATGACATTTGAGAAGAAGGAACTCCATTAGTTCCAGTTGAGGGTGCGTGGTATACTGAACCAGTCTGAGATTACTATGAAAAGGATGATATTGAACAGATCTATAAGCTTATTGCGTAGAATGAGGATTGGATCAATCCTGTGGCAGATGGAAGAATTACTTGGGAAAAGGACAGCTCCTGCAACTCAGATTCAGATGAGGATCTCGAGCATTGGCAGAATAGATTGCATGAAGTGTCAACATTGCGATGCAATAGACTTACTAAATCATTCTGGAGTATATCCACTAAGGTACACAACTTATCATATTATGATGGCTTAGAATATGTTTTTTGCTTCTTAATAAATTTGAAATGGATGTACCGGAGGAACTTCGGTTCCAAGCATTAGACGTCGCGCTAAGATCTATGCCTACCAGTTCGTGGGGTACACATAAGAATAGCTTTGTAGACTATGAGTACGGAAGGATGATGAATTTGTGATATGGTTATAAGAATACCTGCCTTACTAAAAATTATACAGGGAAGGATGATCCGCGTGAGCAGTTCGCTCGTTGGATGAAAGCATGGGGATAAGAACCACAGCCTGAATGGGTACATATATTCTTCCATACCTTGGATACTATTCTGATGAATTGGTACTTAGAAACAAATTTGTGACATGGAACCATAGAGTGGGACATTCTTAAGAGGGCTTGGACCCAGGTTTGGAGTTAGCTGCACTAACCAACAAAACCCTACACTACTGACCCTTTTGGCAACAACCCGCGTAGCTCAGGCTACACTCTCACCCGAGGTAGTATTGGGGAATGTTAGAGCCAGGTTTGTGTATCCAAAGGGCTATGTGATGTGTTTTCTGCAAATCTAGGGCCTTATCTTGACCTTCGTGAACCTTAACCCTAGAAACCTGGAAGTTACAGTAAATGACAGTAAACATATTTATATCCTTCGTTGATTGTGCTAAACATGTACAACATCATATAAATAAACAGATCTATGTTTTCGCGAATATTATAAGTACTTTTCCTGGTTAAATGCATTCAACAGGTCATATATACATTAATTTCAGAAGGACATGGTAGTACGGAGATACATAAATATCACTTCAAAATATGTCTTTATTATGCTTCAGATCTTCAAATACAACTCTTCCCAACCCTGCACACATAGCTGCAGGGGCTCGTGCACTCAGCTGCAGAATTACCAAGGTCTTCATGCACAAAGATGCAGGAGCCTTCCCCTTCACCCTGGTACAAAATAGATAAAATCTAACTCAACTTATGCACTTATATTTCTTCTTGGCTATGACTCTTCTATGACTTCCCTTCATGTTCTTCCTTTATTACAAAACCATGGTCCACGAACCATGGGAGGGTCTCAAAACAACTTGACTTTCACAAAATAAGGGGCTTTGACCTTCCTAGATTCGCTTTGATTCCTATGACCTACGCCACTCACACACTGCTCCTCAAGATGTGAATACTTTACAATATCTTAACAAAATTTGACAAAATCTAACCCAGGGGACCTCGTCCCAACAAGCCTCAATCGAACCCACCTTATGTCAAGATAATGAAAAATCCTACGGGGCAACACTATAGACGTTATCAAGATATTCCTCAAGTGCCTTTTAAGGGCCAACATATCTAGACCTAGCCATTCCAGCCTTTACAAGGTTATCCTAGAGCCGGTCAACAAGCTTACGCGTATGTTGGTTACCAGAATCCTCCTTATTCGGGTTCCCAGGTTCCTCTTTATCATAACCCTCCTTATCTAAGAAAGAAAGTACCTATTTCTCATGTTATTCCTTATTATCGAATTTATCCTCCACTGGATTTTAACCGGCAGTTACCTTTTTTTGCAACTCTCGAATTGTTAGACTTGACTCGGCTGACTAATGATCCTACCGCTCATTCGCCTTGGTGGCCGATAATTCCTACCAAATTGCTTTCTCATATCCCAAAATTCAATGGGAATCTTGGAGAAGATGAATCGAACCATGTCATGACATATCATATGTGGTGTTCTTTGAACTCCCTTAATGATGATTCCATATGATTATGTCTTTTCCAACATACTCGTATAGGTACTGTAGCTAAATGGTACATTGATTTACCTAGAGCTTCATTTCACTATTTCAGTTCCTTAGCTACCACCTTCCTCACACATTTCCAGTTGCCCATCTGGTATGAAACTGGAATGGAACTTTTGACTAACTTTAAACAAACTAAGTCCACTCACATCTCTGATCACATTCATGAGTGGCGGCGTTGTCCTCGATTGGTTAAGAACTATGTTCTGAATCAATTGCTAGTAGAATGGTTCATTAAATCCCTGTTTCCATCTATCACAGAGGATGTAGCAAAAGGTGAGGTTGTGACTGAAGAGAAAGTGATTGCTCGAGCTCAGTATTTGGACCTCATCTATACCCAATCTAGCATGCTCTATGAAAAGATACTAGATGCTCTAAGACCTTCAAATGTTTTTCCTCCAACCCCTGGTAAATAATATCATGTTGTTGATAGCATCATTGGTTCTACCAGTTCACAGATAGTGAGTAAACCATCTAGTGTTGCTCTCACTGCTTCTACATAAAACACTTCATCCAATCCTCCTGTGGCTTTTTCTTCTGAGATAAATGTCGTTTGATCTAATAAAGGAATATCACAACAACAACCAGGAAGCAAGAAGAAATGAAAGGGAAAAAAGAAGAAATACTCCTCATCTTAGGATAAACAAACAAATCAGTCCTCTGATGAGAAATGAACACCTCGCTACCATGCTTGATTTATAACGAGGAGCAGTTTACTCATGACTGTCCTCACCACTTGCAAGTGAACCAATTTCTGAAATCCTCCTCTTCTCCCACTATGTTGAATGAACTGTTTCCCAGTCAGGATACCCACACGATTGCTCAATACCCTTCTTCCTCTAACATGGTTTTAATACTTTCCTCCACAAATCCTAAATATGATGTTATGGTGGCTACTCAGAATAAGGAATATGGTAATGTAAATCCTCTGAACGGTAAGGCTACTGATCAACCTACTAGTTTAGCATCACCCCCATCCAATCTTTCTCTGTCCATGATTCCTACAGATTTACTATTAAGCCTCCAAAGGGTATTATTCTCAAATCTTATTTCAATCCTCGTGCCAGGGCTACTCAAAATTATAACATAGTTGAAGACTTGGCTCAGTCTCCATCATCTATGTCGACCCTCGAGGTGTTGCAAAATTTCCCCGCCCAAAAAAAGGCTTTTCTTTCGGCTATCGGATGTGTGGATCCTTTAGATTCCAACCTAGTTGTTTCAATCATGAAAACTATACCCCTTACCTTCCATCTCAATTTTCCTTTATCATCCAGGTCGTTGTTCGTGGTAAGAAAATTCACCATTCTATTGTGGATGAGGGAGCCTCGACCTGTATGATGTTTATGTCTTGTTGGAAAGCGATTGGTTCTCCTCAATTGATTCAATCACCTACCACATTGAAAGCTTTTTATGGGAGAACGTATAAACCTTTTAGTATTTTCAGAACTCCTTACAAGTTGAATTAGGGGAGGAAACTGTATCCATAGAAGTGGAAGTTATTAACGAACCTCTTGATTATAATATTCTATTGGGTCGCACATGGGTTTACGCCATGGTTGAGGTTGTTTCAACTTATTTCCATATGATCGTCTTTCCTCATAATGGTGGGTTTGAGGCCATCGACCAACTCACCTTTTTTCCTTTGCTTCTCATGTTACTAGAAGTGTCCTGCTTATAGGGGAAACTCTACATTCTTATCAGCATGTCAAGGTTGGACTGCTAAAGGATTCCTCACTCATGGGAACCTTTTCACTTCCTCCTCCACTTCCCAATAGCTGACCATTGATTGCTTATAACAATATGATATCATCTTCTACTATCCTGATTGATCCATGGATTGTACCAGATAAAACTAAACTACATATTTTTGGCGACCAAATGTCACTTAGCCCCATTGAGCTTGATTACAAATCCATATATTCGGCTTGTGTGGCTCATACCATCTCTTCAATCAATTGGTTCAATCGATCATTGGATTATGGCACGTCTTCTTATCCATTCTCTCGTATATTATCTAGCGATGAGAGCATCATGGAGATCATGATTCCTGGTGATGTGTCATGGTACGAACATCACCATCGTTCCTCCTTACCAGATTCCATTGAGGATAATCTCAGTGATATGTATCAACCCAATATCGTCAAGTATTTTACGAATTTCATTTCTACTCACGAGGTCTATTCTAAAAATAATCTATCGAATATCGACGAGATGATACCTCTTGATATCTCTGTTAAACTTGGTATTGCCGAAAATGTACACATTGGTTCATCTTTCTCTCCATCCGAGATTGAGACCTATAAAGCCCCATTTCAGGAGTTTCACAATGTTTTTGCATATACCTATGATAAAATTCCAAGTATCAACCCAAATATAGTGGTTCATGAGATTAAAATGTATCTTGATGCTAAACCATTCTGGGAGTGCCTCTGTCCTATCCATCCAAAGAAGGTTGTCATGATAAAGAGTGAAGTTGAAAAAATTCTTCGTGTTGGTTTCATCTACGTTCTTCCTTTGACCAATTAGGTTTCAAATATTGTCCCTGTCATGAAAAAACATGGGACAATCTGTGTATGTATCTACTATCGGGATGTAAATCACACTTTTCCAAAGGACAATTACTTGACCCCGTTCATCGACCTGATTGTTGATGACTGAGCTGGCTACGAAATCTATTCGTTCATGCATGGTTTCTCCGGATATAATAAAATCAACATTCTCCCAACAAATCAAGCTAAAACTACATTTATCTGTCCCTAGGGTACATTTGCGAACAGAAAACTCCCATTTGGTCTAAAGAATGTTGGGGCCACGTTTCAATGGGAAATGGATTATGCTTTTCACAATATTAAACACATCATGCAATGTTATTTGGACGATATGCTTGCTCATTCTCAATATCGATTTGATCACTTGATGTATCTTAGGGCCATTTTCTTATGCTGTAGACACTATAATATTCGAATAAATCCACACAAATGTGTGTTTTGTGTTAGTTATGGTCGACTTCTTGGTTTTTTAATTTCAAAACATGGAATTCGTATCTATCCTTTGAAACTATAGGAAATCATTGATCTTCCTACACCTTCTTTGCTCATTCAGCTTCAACGACTTCAAGGGAAAGCTAACTTCCTGCGAAGATTCATCCCTAATTACGTTGATTTGATCAAAGGATTCACTCACCTACTTAAGAAAGGGGTTCCCTTCCATTGGGACAACGCTGATCAAAAGGGATTTGATGCCCTGAAAGATGTATTGGTTCAAGCATCTCTCTTATATCCCCCTGATTACTAGTGCAACTATTTCGTGTATCTCATTGCTGCCATTTCTACTATAGCAATGGTATTGGTACAGGAAGACGATGTAGGGACTAAACATCCCATATATTATCTAATTCAAAATATCAATTATACAGAAATCATGTATACCCATGTAAAAAACTTAGTTTTGGTGGCGATTCAAGTTGTTCAAAGGTTCCACCACTATATCTTTCTCCGAAAAAATACGGTTGTTTCATATTACAAACCTATGACATATATTTTGTCATTTCAATTGCTAGGGGAAAATACTCTAAATGAATCGTCATCCAGCAAGATTTTGACATGGAATTCATCAAATCCAAATCAAATAAATCCCTAGTTTTCGTTGAGCTTATGTGCGACCTTCCTTCCCTTTATTTTGAATCGACATCTGACTATTCTATCTATGACGAGTCATTGTTTCTGATTTCGTCATCTAACCCATGGTATGGAGACATTCTGATATATCTCCAGACCCATACTTTCTGTTCTGATACCTCTCACTCTGAGTAGCGACATATTTGATACCAAGCAATAAATTACATCATTATTGGCGACACCCTTTACCGACATGGTATTGATACGATTTTAAGAAGGTGCCTCATACATGAGGAGGGTGATAAATTCCTTAATGAATGCCACTTGGGGGCATGTGGCACTCATTCATTTTGTTATACTACCGCGTAGAAGTTCCTACACGCTAGTTACTTTTGACCCACCTATTGACGGTGCTAGACCCGCCAACATATTAGGGGATCTCACCAGTAAGAAGTCCCAATTAGACCTCAAACCGTTTGGTGTAGGAGTCCCAGCAATGGGTCATATGGTATCGCCTTGATCGCGGTTGTGCGTAGAGGCAAGAAGGATGTCCTTGTTGGTAGCAAGGGTGTAACATGCACAGCAAGCCAAGGAAGGTGCATGAATGGTTCTAACACACCGAGAGTGAGGTGAGTGTGCCCCTTGGAAACCTGTGAAAGCATGTGGTTAAGAAGGGAACACATGAGCAAGGATGCATCACAGACTGGAAGGCAAGTAAGATGACAATCCAAAGTGATGGTTAAACCAACAGCACATTTTAGTAAGATTCATACATACATATACAAAAAGAGTCTATACACACATGTGTAAGCAAACAGATACATATATCATTAGAGTAAACAAGATAGATGAAATACAATAACAACATATGCATGAAACGTGTTGGATCTGTTATATTAAGAAGTGAAAGTTCTAATCATACAATACAACCATGACTGACCACTAGTCCCGATAGCGGAACGTTACAGTCATTTTCACCTGCTCCTCCAAAGAGATGTACTAGCTCTGCACTGTGGAGAAGCCAAGGCTCGTTACAATACTCTCCAAGATTTCTCTAAGATACTCCTATCGAAAGCTTGGCTGACAAAAAGCCTCTACAATGAGTTATGAGGTACTATATATAGCAAAGGGTGGGGTGACCCTTAACATTCCCCTTTGTGACTATTCACCTACCCTCATGACTCTTCAACTACTCTATGACTGTTACATTCAACTATCGACACTTGAACTTCCACTTGACAAGAAGTTACATACAATATGTACATGTACCCATGTGAGACAAAATAGGCTTGAGCAAGCCATGCAAGACATCACTAATACTCAGACAATTGTGGTAAGACCAACTCTTCGACATCCTTGCGATGTTCAATGGTGGCGAATCTATGCCAATCTTGGTCGTCCGTGATGATGTCCATGCACTTCAATGATGACATCCTGCTGAAATCGGACTCTTGCCTTCGTTGCATCCAAGTGTACTGATATGGATCCTTTGTCCAACTCGTCTGATAACATGCGCATCATCGTCTTGAGTGCAGTTTGACCAACAACATACTGATGCATAGTGTCTGTGTTGATCTATGAGTGTGTGTTGGTGACCATGTGTATCAACTTGTCAAACTACATGTTTAGCTCCAGCCGAACTTTTTTCTTGTCTTCGCCTCGGTGAGTGTGCCAAATGGGTGGCATCGCATGCATGCACACAATGACATTCATGCTCCTGAATACCCTTGCTTGCGATCGACAGCACTGCTGACCCTGTCTTCTCTATGCCAGCTACTGGATGCGTCCATAACCTATATGGGCATAGTTTCATCAGTATGTGCATGTTATGCTTCCTACTATACATGTTCCCGCTACAACTCCTTCTCTTTTCGGTGCATCTCCTCTTCTTCTTTGAGTTTCCGCTTCAGCACCTACAAATCCTTCTCTGTTTCTCTCTCTGCCTTCGCGTGATCCTCTCATCATGTCATCACCTCATAGCCTCAATCTCCAAAGATGCTTTCATCACAAGTGGATATGCTTGAGCCTGAAACTTTGTTTCTCCTCTACGTTGTCAACAACCTTCCTCTTGCGTTTGTCGCGTGTAGGTGTGCTACCTTCTATTGTTGATGGTGCTTATCATTGTGACGTTGTTGCAATTTCATCTTGGTATCCTTGTCCATGAACAACTTGATGCCTTCATAGATAGGCAAGTTCATAGAAACTTGATCAATTGCATCCCCAATTGTGCTCTGAACGGTGTCTTTGCCTCTTCTCTCCTGGAAGCATTGTACCTATGTTACTGAGAGGTAGAAGAACACCTGTGATACCTGGAGACATAGCAACACTCATGAAAATAAATATGTCAGTCGAAAACCAAAACAAACTGGACGACTAACCTGCAATATACATGTGTGACTATTAATGAAGATTGCGCAATTTTCACCAGGAAGCTGGGAGACTGACTGCCAAAACTACATAAGCCACATTCTAGGCTATCAAGAGGCTGACTGGCTACTGGAACTGTGCAATGCACAATCCAGACTGTCCTAATGAGGACTGAAAATGTGCAATGCACAATTTCAGTCAGCAATGACATGCAAACCAGCAAACTGCGTTGCGCAATTTCTAGGGCCAGCAAGGCACTACCTCCCAGAATTGCGCAATGCAAGCCTGGAGGTTACTGCTTGGCCATACATGCACAATTTATGGAGGGAAGGAAGAGCCATCACTTTCAGAAATGCACAATGTTATCTGGGCAAGGCAAGGTCTGGGCCAAGGCAACCCAGACCCACCGACGGGCGACTGAAAGCATGAGAAGTTTTAATGCATGGTGAAGAGAAGAAGAGTGAATGATCATGCATGCAAATAGTGAGTGCGGGATTCAAAAACGGTAAAGCATGCATGTGTGTGAAGTGAGTCGCTGCAACGGCGTCCGTCGATGCAAAACACTGTCAAGCATGCGACAATAGGGAGATGCGAACGAAAACTGAAAGTGTTGAAGACCCCTGGATGCAATGTGGGATGTTAGACATGCAAGATTGATGTGAGGAATGAGCTTTGTAGCATCCAGTTCATAAGTTTTGATAAGATCAAGGTTATGATGCGCATGCTACAAATCTAGGAAAAAGCGACACTTGGTGAGAGTTTTTTAAAATGATCTTTGCATGTAACCTCCAACAGTTAAGAATAGATTCCTAGATCTAGGGATTCCTTTTGCATGCTTTGTTTTTCTATTTTGGGAAGAGCATCCCATGCATGCAAATCAGTTTTGCTCGGTCCTGGAGGGAACCGGTCAACCTAAAGGCATATGCAACAGCCTACTTGACTGAGAGAGGGGTTTGCACAATTTCTGGGAGGATTTGGGGTAGTTGTCCCAGAGGGATTGCGCAATTTCTAGGAGGAGCAGGTGACTGCTTCCCAGAATTGCACAATTTTTGGGCTGAGCTGCAACGTTTGGCCAGACTGCGCAGTTTTTGCAAGGAATCTCGTCTCTCTTAGCTCCCCGCTTATCTCTACTACTAGAGACGAGACCTTTAAGTACAACCGTATTACATAAGTAGTACTATCGTCTAGGTCTGAGTCTTGGTGAGGACTAGGCCTTAGTAGGTCAGCATCGAATGCTATACTCACTTGGACCGCTTGCTATTTTTCATCTAGAACAGGAGCAATACAACTCAAGCCAGTTATCTTAGAGGATGCGCAAGCAGGCTCGACCGCTAGCCCCCCCCACCCAATAAGTAAATTGAAATTTGAAGTCTGAAGAAAGTGCTTACCGAGGCATCATAGCAAGATCTAGACCTCATGAAGCGAAGGAGCTAGGTTTTCCTATCCAAGAGCAAGAGCGTTGTGAGTAGCAGTGAGTAGTTAGCCTTAGGCTTGAATCTCATTCCTTCATTCTTGGGAGCTAATCCATATCAATAAAAGCAGGGGAAAGAGGTCAAGCAGTCTATTGAGCTAAGCAAAGGAGGACTTCTGACTTCCCTTTCAGAAGTCCGACCATTCAGTGAGCTATGGAGCTAATCTGTAAGCGGTGGAGCTATCCAATCATCAGAACTCGGTGATCGCAAGCAGCAAAGGCTTTTTATTTGCCTTCCTATTGACAAATTTGCCCTCGCTACGTATACTACACAAGCCCTTGATAGCGAAAAAGGTTCACTTTAGAGGGCTCGACGAAACGATCCCCCCCTCAAAAAGGAGTAGCACGGGGGAAGGAAAACCGGGAGAACATTTTGTTATGCTTCAATTTAGTACGAAAAGCCCAATGCTTGCTTAGCCGCGACAGCCTTAGAAAGTAAATATTCCACTGATGAATTCGGACAGCTCTAGGCGTGCTACTCGCTGGGTCATTAGTGAAAGTTCCCCCAGATGTGCATGTTCCCGGAAAGACATGTGCTATGTTGTCGTAATTATGCCATGTTATCAGTGCTATGAAGATTGAATAACTGGCTAGCCGAAGAAGCAGTTTCACCAATGGCGGATACGGAAAGAGGGTTTGACCACCAGACGCAATGGATATAGTCTCAAAGGCAGCACCTAACCCTGATCCATATTTCTTAGCGGCTGGCCGACTATACATACACTCTCCTATGATACTTTCTCTGTACACTTCGGTAAACGCGTTCCGTACTTTGACCCGTAACTAGTCAATCTATGTCTATGACTTGGGACACAAACTTCCATCCCTGCTTCCGGCTCCGATACTGCTACTAACACTGTTGCAGGTAGCGCTGCTGCTCGTTATTCTACAAATGGAATAGGATATGCATACGGTCCGATGGAGTTCGGATGTACGAAGGATGCCACTCGATCCGTCCAAAACCAAAGCCTTCGTAACTTATTTATTTATATTAGGGGCGGAATAATTTCAAGTAGGGGTTTCAGGGTGGGGAGAGGCAAAAGCCTGGGTACAGGCGACATTCGAGTAAGCATCCCCACCATTGACGGATCGAAACCCAGTTAAGGGACCATAGCCCCCACCCAGCGCAGCCTTCGCCCGATTCCGGGTAACATAGCCCCCGCAGTAGATTCCGTCGATCGAGATCGGAACCTACCCGCACCAACCGCTGCGGTTTTATCCATTGATCCAGTTTATTCATAAGCAAAAGCAACCATTTGACCAGTAAATCAATCCTTCAGGTTTTGCTGCTGAATCCGCAAGGCAGAATGTTAAGCGGGAAAGATGTATCCTTTCCAATTCTGTATCCCCTAACAACGGAGCGAGCTGCGAGAGGGGCAGGAGCAGATTCATTTCGAGATTCATAAGTAGCCGCAGAGGCCTAGACGAGGACAGGGTAGAGGGGTTTATCCTTTCATCTCTCTTTCTTCTATGTGCCGGAACTGAAAGGATTGAGAGTCGGAGCAGATAAGTTCCGGCACATAAGAGAGCAGCTTTAACAGCCCTTGTGTTTATTGGCAGTGCTAAAGGGTATCGATCTCCCTTTCTATCATTAATTCCTCTCCGGTTCTGCTCCTGGAAACAATACGGACATATGGCCACAGTCGAGTGTTTCACTAAAGTGCCTTCGGTTGGTTGGGAGGGTAGACTCAGGTTGGTATTCTTTCTTTCTTCCCTACCCCCCGGTCGAACCCGCTTCCTCGCTACCGGGCCTTAAGGCAGATCGTTCTCTTCCCCTCTTCTCCTATCAGAAAATAGAAACGGGCCAATCAATTCGATATGTTGGAATCCAAACTCGAAGGAAGGGCTATATGGATAGGGCGGATAAAAAGTCAAGGAGCGAATCTCCAATGCCACTATATTCATATTATGTATATAAGGGTTAGGTTGCCATCCATCGGTGGACATACTGTGCCGGAGAGGATTGAACCATCGAAATACTTCCTTCCATCCAGGTTCCGCCCGAGTTGATGTTTCCCACTTGTTCGCAACCGAACCGATCCAATCATATGCTTTTTACTTATCCTCTCCCAGATGTATTAAGACTTAGCCCGACTTGCTAAACGAAAAGGTTATTCTCCTCAACTGCTTCTTTCTCGAAGTTCCCATTCATCAACACATATGGGGGTACGGTGGTCGGTCTGTCTGAACTTAAGAGTCTTTCCCAATTGGAACATAAAAGGAAGCTCCAGTGAACCCGTCTGAACCTGGCACGAATCAATGATTTCAAGCTTTCCCCACCATCCATTTCTTAAAGTCGAGGAGACCCAGTCCCTTTCGGTACGGTCGATCCTTCGGAACCCACAAGCATAAAGCCCAATCTGATTGTTCTGCACAATTTTGGAGCCTGTCACACTTCCTGGATGATTTGTGCAATTTCTGGAAGGAGTGTTGGTTCCCCTCCAGAATTGTGCAATTTTCTGGGGGAGTGTCTCAACCAGCAACTAGCCCAAGTCTGGAATGGCAGCCTATGAGGGGAGTGAAGCAAACTAACATGCACAGGCTGGAAAGCTGCTGAAAAACCAATGAAACCTATGTACTTTAAAGTGAAAGACATGTTGCTATGATGGCTGGTATAGAGGCTCTAAAATGAAGCTAAGGCAAAATTTTGGAGGGTGGTTGTAGCCGCTACAACACCACCATTTTTATATATTGTATTCTCGTTGTCCAGAAGTTTCATGCATACCAAATTTATGATCGTAAGACTCATGATCCTCCTACTCCATTGCATCATGTTATCGCCATTGGACCTTTTTCAAAATGGGGTATCGAATTCATGACATGTAACCCTCACTCAATCAGGGGGCATGGTTATATCATTGTCGCAGTAGATTATTTTACTAAATGGGTCGAGGTGATGCCTACATTTAACAACACTGGCGAAATGGCTACATATTTATTTTTCAATCACATTATCAAATGGTTTGGTGTTCCACAAGCCATAGTTACAGATCATGGAAAGCATTTCTGAAATCATATGATGTCTGAACTCACTGCTAAGCTAGGACTTTCACATGAAAGTTTCGCTCCCTACTATCCTCAGACTAATGGACAAGTTGAGGCTATCAATAAAGTTCTCAAAACTATGCTTCAATGTATGGTAGGGGTCCATAAATCATATTATCATTTTCTTCTTTATGCTTCCTTGTGGGCATACCGAACCTCAGTAAGGACTGCTACCATATTTACACCCTTTCAGTTGGTTTATGGTCTAGAAGCAATTCTTCCAATCGAATGTGTGATTATGTCACTGAAACTAGTTGTAGAACTTATTCCTTCCACTTTTGTAGAAGAGGAACGTATTTTGCATCTGACCCGATAAGATAAAACACTGCGTGATGTCGCTATAGATAATGAAGCTCATAAAAGACGTATCAAAGCAAAATATGACCAAAGTGTCAAGTCAACTCGTGTCTTCTTGGAAGGAGACCTTGCCCTTTTATATGACCAAGAATACGATAAGTTAGCATCAGGAAAGTTCCAACCTATGTGGTTAGGTCAATATATTTTCAAGTGTGTTCTTGCAAAACGGGCATACAAGTTAGTCGATTTTGATGGAATTCCACTATCACAACCTAGAAATGGATTGTACCTAAAGAAACACTATGCTTGATCTCATGCATAGTAACATTGTGTACATATTTATGTATTAGTGTGTTGAGTGTGTTTCTTCAGAGTTTCCTATAGTTTTTGTTGATCCCTTTTACATTTGGTTTTCATATGCTGGCATCCCTTGAACCGTATTTTGGTTATGTTGATGGTGCTAGTCATAGTACCTGGAACCTATCCTCAGCAGCATTGGTTATATTTGCTCCAAATGGTGAGTTAGTGAGTCTACAAGCGATGTTTATTGGTCTCTCTACCAACAACATCATTGAGTATAGTATAGTGGTGGAGCTATTGTTTGATGTTACTTCACATGGTATTTTTTGTTTAGTCATCAGTCTTTACTCACATCTTGTGGTACTACAACTCACTAATGTTTATTCTGTTTGCATAATCTTAAGGGTTCGCCTTCTAGAAAGACATTTTGATTTCATATAATATGAACATATTTCTTGAAATATAAAAGCATTGACAGATGCGCTTGCTAATCATGTTTTAGATAGACATTTGCATCGAATGTAAATAAGTTTCAATACACATCACATCTATTGAAAGCATAATAGGAACACGGAAACACTATATATATATATATATAAATTTTGGTTTTACAAAAAAAATTCCTGAGACACATATGGCCACATGGCCCATATAAAAACCTACACGCAAATATCTAAGTAGATTAATCAAAGTGCTAATGATAACATGCCACTACACGAGTTATCTTGCGCAGTAGTCGACCATTACGGCTAGTGTTAGAGACCTATACTACTAGTGTGGCCCCTTATTCTTATTGTTAATGTAGCTCCATTATTTTTATTGTTGTGCCCATGTAGTCCCCATTTGTTATTATTGTGCCCCATAGAAACCCACTATTTTTATTGTTGTGCCCTTACATTATTATTGTTATGTGGGCTCTGATTATATTGTGACCCCTTCGGCTCCTATGTATACAAAGGAGGTATTTTCATTTCTATCATTCAAGAATTTTTCATTTATGTGATGTAAATGAGGTTTCCCCCTTGAAAAGTCTAAATTTGAAGTCGTGATCTATATCTTTTTTTATTTGGTTACCTAACATTTGGTATCAGAGCTTTGGATTCCAGGGTTTCATTGCTTCAAACAAGACATTGTGGAATTTTTGTTGTAAATTTTTTTTTGCGAAGCTTCAAAAGCTGAAATTTCAACCACGTGGAGCTGAAATCTTGTTTAAATTCGTGTACGAATTTGAGATCTTGTCTCACTATATTTTCAAGGATATGATCAGAGGAGGTTAGGGTATTTGCAACCTCCATAATTCCATCTCAAATAGGTGACCTAGGGAAGATTGTCATAACTTTCTATCTGAGCATCGTATTTCATTTTTTGAAAAACGTGACATATAGAGGACAGAATTTAGTTCTTTGGGTATCATTTTCAAGTATGAAGGTCAAAATAGTGACACATGTCACTCCATACAAGTTCGCTCTATTGGACTAGTCTATAATCACGTCATCGTGGGAGATTGGGAATAACTCTTCCTTGAAGAATCCAATATTGGTCTGACTTGTTGGGTTGGAAATAATACTCAGAGGGCTAATGTAATACGGAATTTCAGATCTTGGAGATTCTCAATTATAGAGATAAAACAGCTCCAATATATAGCTCCTAAAAAACAAGAAAAAGGTGTGTATTTTTTAAATTTTTCATAACTCTTGTTTGAAAAATTGATTTGAAATAATTCAAGAGGCATAGTGAAGCATAGATATCATTGTTTGATTTCAAAATTCCTTAAAACAAAAAAATGGGCACACCTAGCAAGCAACCAGAAATCTCTTCTATGACACATGAATAAGAGGAAGAAATGCAACATGATATACCAAAAATATGAGACCAAGTGCAACAAATTTTTCTCTCGCAAAGAGTAACCAAAAATGAAATCGAAGCTAAGATAGATGGTTTGAAGAATGGTTTAAAATCATACATGGAAGGTTTGAAGGATGGATTAAAAGCAGACATGGAAGGTTTGAAGGATGGTTTAAAAGCAAACAAGGAAGGTTTGAAATAAGGTTTGGCAACCTAATGGCGAAAAGATATTAGATGAAACTCATGATGAGAACAAAAGAAATGTTAATCATGATTTCGTAGACTCTAACATTGGATTGAAGACCCACCATATTACAAAGATCGATATGAGGAAGTTTGATGGCAAGGATCCAGTAACATGGATACTATAGATGGAGAAATATTTTAATCTCCATAATGTGCAACACACACAAAAGGTATGCATTGCATCTTTATATTTAGAATCCAATCAGTTTGTATGGTATTGATGGCTTTGTTCTCATAAAACACTTGTCACTTGGTCAATTTTTACGGAGGAAATGATAACACATTATGAGGATACAAAGAGCAACACCTTTTTTAACCAATTGATAAATATCAAACAAAAGGGTTCAATGGTGGAGCACATTGAGTACTTCCAAAAATTATATATAAGAGTAAATGATATTTCAGAGGAACATAGGATTGATGTCTTCATAGGAACTTTAAAGGATAACCTCCAACATGAGGTTCGCCTTTGGGAACCTGATTCATTGGAGAAGGCATTCAGGGTGGCAAGAAAAGTTGAAAGCAAAATTATGGAAACAAGGAAATCTACCACTCACAACTAAAAAGATGGAAGTGTTGTTGCTCCTTTCCTTCCACAACCTACTAGGTTAACACCACAACAATTGGAAGAAAAAAGAGCAAAAGGGATTTTTTTTCAGTTATGATAGAAAATACACTAAAGGTCATAAGTTTGTTGAGAAGATATTATTTTACATAGATTGTGAAGAGGAGGAAGAAAAGGAACAAGAAATTTCAAAGAAGAGGATATACACTGGGAACCAAACCTAGAGAAAGAAGAAATGAATCCTGCCATATCTTGTAATGCATTAGCAGGAATTACCACTCCTCAAACTCTCAAGATAGAAGGGCATATCAAGAAGAAAAAGGTAATAGTGTTGATTGATTAGGGTAGTACCCATAATTTTATTCATTGTAAGATAGCCAAGGAATTGAATTGCTTCCTCTATCTAGCACCAAAGTGTCAAGTGATGGTTGCAAATGGAGGAACTATAAATTTCTTTTGAAAGTGTCATAATATCAAGCTAACCATGGGGGAATATGTATTGAATAGTCCAATTATTTCCATTCGAATAGGTGGTGATGATGTTGTACTAGGAGTCCAATGGTTACAATCTTTGGGTACGATAGCTTTTAATTGTCAAGAACGTTTCTTGAAATTTTTTTTGGAAGGAAAGGAAGTTGACTTAAGGGGTATCGCAGGGAAACTAGGAAATATGATCAGCTCTAATGGAATGACAAAGTTACTAAAGAAAGAAAAACAAGGCGTAATTGCATAATTATGCTCACTAGAGATTCAAACATTGAAACCTTCTATTTCTTCAGATCCCCAAAAAGTCTTGGATAATCATTCCAAGGTATTTGAGACTCCAAAAGTCCTCCCACCTATTCGTGATCATGATAATGTTATTCATTTGATTCCAAGAATTTTTCCTCCAAACATCAGGCCTTACAAATATCCCTATTCTTAAAAGAGTGAAATTGAATGTATGGTTGCAGAAATGCTAGAGGTCGGTATAATTCAACCTAGTCAAAGTTCTTTCTCTGCTCCAGTAGTATTGGTGCATAAGAAGGATGGATCATGGTGCATGTATCCGGATTATAGGGAGCTCAACAAGCTCACTATTAAAGACAAATTTCCCATTCCCATCATTGATGAATTGTTGGATGAATTACATGGAGAAATTTACTTCACCAAGTTGGAACTTCGTTCATGATATCATCAAATTACAATGAATATTGAAGACATTCTGAAAACAACATTTATAACCCATGAGGGTCATTATGAATTTTTGGTCATGCCTTTTGGCCTTACCAATGTACCTTCTACATTTCAAGGTTTGATGAATTCCATTTTCAAACCCTTCCTTAGAAAATTTTTGTTAGTATTTTTTGATGATATACTAATCTACAGCACGTCTTGGAAGGATCATGTTCAACATGTTGATAGGGTTCTCAAACTATTGGAGGAGAAACAACTATATGCAAAAACCTCCAAACGTTTCTTTGGAGTACAGGAAGTGGAATATCTGGGTCATATTGTATCTCATGAGGGTGTTAAGGTAGACCCTAACAAAATTAAATCCATTAAGGAATGGAAAATCCCCACAGCCATAGAGCATATTCGAGGATTTCTCGAGTTGACAAGGCATTATTGCAAGTTTGTATGGGAGAATAGAAGCACCTCTAACAACATTACAGAAGAAAGATCTGTTTTCTTGGGCTCCATAAGCAACTAAGGCCTTTGAACATCTTAAAGAGGAAATGTGCCAAGAACTGATCTTAACTACGCCAGACATCACAAAAACCTTTATTGTGGAATGTGATGCATCAGGAAATGGAATTGGTGTTGTTTTAATGCAAGAAGGAAGACCCATTTCTTTTGAAAATCATCCAATCAAAGGAAAGTATTTACACAAAACTATTTATGAGAAGGAAATGTTGGAAATACTACATGCACTAAAGAAATGGCAACCTTACCTAATGGGAAGACACTTCATAGCCTTAAATACTTTTTGGAACAAATATTATCTTTAGAAGAGTGGCAAAAATGGGTCACAAAGATGTTGGGTTATGACTTTGAAATCATCTACAAAAAAAGGAAGCAAAATGTTGTTGCAGATGCACTCTCAAGAAAGTATGAGGATGTGGAATGATTCTTTGCGCCATTTCTATTTTCCAACCAGATTGGATAACCGAAGCAAGGGATGAATGGAAGAATGATGAAGAAGTGTGGATGCTCATTCAAAAGTTGCAACAACATCCTAGTATATCTAATACATTTAGCTGGAAAAATGATTAATTATAGTAAAAATATCACTTATATATTTGTAAGAATTCCCAACTCAAATAAAAGATTATTTTGGAATTGCACACTTCTCCCTTAGGAGGGAAATCAGGATTTTTAAAAACTTACCACAGGGTTAAGAAGGAATTTTTCTGGGAGGGCCTTAAATGTAATATTCAAAAGTTTGTGAGAGAATGTTTGGTTTGCAAAAAAAATAAAGTTGAGACAAATAATACCCTGGGTCTGTTACAACCTTTAGTCATTCAACGTCAACGTTGGGAGGAGGTTTCAATGGATTTTATCACAAGTTTACCCAAGTCCGAAGGAAACAGTGTCATCATGGTGGTAGTTGATAGACTAACCAAGTATACACATTTTTCTGCATTATCTCATCCATTTAAAGTCAATACAGTTGCTACTGCATTTATGGAAGTAATTCAAAAGCTACATTGAAACCCAAATATTATTGTAAGCAATAAAGATCCCATTTTCACTGGAAAATTTTGGACGGAATTATTTTCTTGTATCGGTACTCAATTAGCTCACAGCTCATCTTATCTTCCTCATTGTATGGGAAAACAGAGATAGTGAACAAATGTTTGGAAGTATATCTTCATTGATTTGTATCTGATAAACAAACACAATGGGTCAAGTGGTTACCTCTGGTTGAATGGTGCTATAACACTTCCTTCCATACTGCAGCAAAAATGACCCCATTTATGGCACTTTATGCATATCAACCACCATCCATCACATCATATCTAAGGGAAAATTATAAGGTTCAAGCAGTGGAAGATCACATTCAGCATCAACAACAATTTCTCCATCTCTTAAAGGATAACCTCACCTTGGCACAGAATCGAATGAAACAACAAGCATATCAACATCGCAACAAAATAAGTTTTGATGTAGGTGACTGGGTAGTTTTACGGCTACAACCATACAAAAAAATGTCCCTCAAGCAAGCTAAAAAGGATAATAAATTATCACAAAAATATTATGGTCCTTACAAGGTGTTGAAAAATATTGGTACTATGGCATACAAATTGGAGCTTCTTGCATCTTCCTGAGTGCACCTAATTTTCCATGTTTCTTGCTTAAAGAAGGTTGTAGGTGAAAAGCTCCTAGTTCAAACAATATTGCCAGAAATTGACAAGGAAGGAAAAATAATATTGGAACCTGAAGCCATCACGGAAATAAGAACCTGACAACTATGAAATCAATCAATTTCAGAGTATCTCATCAAGTGGAAGAACTTACCCACTGAAGATTCCACATGGGAGGATGAGAATTTTATACAGAAGCATGCATAACTACTCAAGCATTGAGAACAACACTTTTTTAAAGGAGAGGGGCATGTTAGGTCCCTATACGACTAGTGTAGCCCCTTATTGTTATTGTTAATGCATCCCCCTTATTGTTATTGTTGTGCCCATGTAGTCCCCATATTGTTATTATTGTGCCCCATAGAAGCCCATTATTGTTATTATTGTGCCCTTACATTATTATTTTTATGTAGCCTATTATTATATTGTGACCTCTTAGACTCCTATATATAGAAAGGAGGTCTTGTCATCTGTATCATTCAATAATTTTTCATTTATGTGATGTAAAGGAGGTTTCCCCCTCGAAGAGACTAATTTTGAAGTTGTTGATCTATCTCTTTTTTTATTTGGTTACATAATAGATAGGCACTTCGATAGTGTGTTGTTGAAGCCACATCGGAATTTGGTCAATCATGGTCTCATCTATCCCGTGTGTCAACCCATCCATGTGGTGCTCCACCTCTATTAGGATCTCGGCTACATTAATATCATGTAGTGCATATCGTCCTACTGTAGCAACATGTACTTGTTCTACTGCCGCCTATCATTGTTCTTCTATATGACAGAGATATAAAGCACCTATTGGTCGAACATTCCCAATATATGCATGAATAAATCAATATTTTAGTCTCGGAAACATCAAAAACACATAAAAATTGCAAAACGTTCAAAAATTCAAATGGTCAAAATATATTACCGGTAACACCCCATCGCTCACCCTCGGGAAGCATGATCTTAATGTTATGAAACCAGCTCAAGAAAAGATAGAAAAGAAATATCAACGCCTTAGAATTCAGCCTCTTCGAGGGGGCAACCTCCTTTACATTACATAAATGAACAATTCTTGGATGATACAAATGAAAATACCTCCTTTCTATATATAGGACTCTAAGTGGTCCCAATACAATCAAAGCCTACATAACAATAATATTGTAGGGAAAAACAATAACAATAGTGGGCTTCTATGTGGCACAATAGTAAAAATATGGGCACTACATGGGTACATCAATATAATAAGTGGGTTGTACTAATAACAATAAGGGGTTACACTAGTAGTATAGGGGCCTAACATGCCCCTCTCCTTCAAAAAGTGTTGTCCTCAACGCTTGAGTAGTTCTTGATGCTTCTGTATAAGATTCTTGTCCTCCCATGTGGAATCTTCAGCGGGTAAGTTCTTCCACTTGATGAGATACTCTGAAATTGATCGATTTCGTAGCTGTCGGGTTCTTGTTTCTGTGACTGCTCCTGGTTCCAATATGATTTTTCTTTCCTCTTCAATTTATGGCAATATTGTTTGAATTGGGGCCTTTTGCAACTTTTGAATAATTGGCCATACTTCTTCGTCCTTCTTCCATTCATCCCTTGCTTCGTTTATCCAATCTGGTTGGATAATATAAATAGCACAAAACAATGCTTCCACATCCTCATCCTTGAAGAGTCTTCCCATTCGGTAAGGTCGCCATTTTTTAAGTGCATGTAGTATTGCTAACATTTCCTTCTCATAAATAGCTTGCTTGAGATGTAGCAGTAAAAATACCCAATCACCTACATCAAAACATTTTTCACTACGATGTTGATCTACCTGTTGTTTCGTTTGATTTTGCACTGAAGTGGCATTATCCTTTAAAAGTTGGAGAACTTTTTTTTGATGCTCGATGTGATCCTTCACTGCTTGAACCTTTTTCTTCTTGATATGTCCTTCTATCTCTAGAGTTTGAGGAGTGGTAATTTCTTCCAATCCTTTACAAGATGTGGTCGGATTCATTTCTTGATGCTCGATGTGATCTTTCACTACTTGAACATTTTTCTTCTTTATATGTCCTTCTATCTTGATAGTTTGAGGAGTGGTAATTTCGAACAATGAATTACAAGATATGGTTGGATTCATTTCTTCTTTCTCGATGTGATCTTTCACTTCTTGCACCTTTTTCTTCTTGATATGTCCTTCTATCTTGAGAGTTTGAAGAGTGGTAATTCTTGCCAATGCTTTACAAGATATCGTCTGATTCATTTCTTCTTTCTCTGGGGTGGGGTCCCGGCGTATATCTTCTTCTTTTGTTGTTTCTTGATCCTTTTCTTCCTCCTCTTCATATTCTATGTAAAATAATTTCTTCTCAGCACACTTATGACCTTTAGTGCATTTTCTATCACAATTGTAACAAAGCCCTTTTTCTCTTTTTTCTTCCAATTGTTGTGGTGTAACCCTTGTAGGTTGTGGAAGGCTAGGAGAAACAACACTTCCATCTTTATAGTTGTGAGGGGTACACTTCCTGGTTTCCATAATTTTTCTTTCCACTATGTCACAAAGCCCTTTTACTCTTTCCAATTGTTGTGGTGTTGCTCTAAAGAAGGTGTTGCTCTTTGTACCCTCATAATGTGCTATCATTTCCTCCGTGAAAATTGACCACTTAACAAGTGGTTTACGAGAAAAAAGCCCTTTGTATCATAAAAATTGATCTGGTTCTAAATATGAAGATGCAATACATACCTTTTGTAACAGTTGTACACCATGTAGATCAAAATATTGCTCCATCTGAATATCCAATTTACCGGATCCTTGCCATCAAACTTCCTCATCTTGCTTTTTCTTGATTTTAGGAGCTCGACCTTGAAACGACTGTAACTCTGTACTTTTGGATCTTTAAGTTCTGAAATTGTGACCTATAGTAGCCCTCTGTGTCTTCTTTCCAATGCCACCAGTCTGATTCAAACTGGATTCTCCAAGAAAAAGTTATGTGAAATCTTCCACAGTGACTTGCTTTTAGACTAGTTCAGTAGAGTGAACTTGTACGATGTGCCACGAGTCAGTGCTTCAACCTTTGACTCTGAAAAGTACATAAAAGAAAACTACAATCCGTTCTCTTTCTTTACCTTCTTACGAAATTTCAATCCGATTCTCAGAAAGAAAGTTATGACGATTTTCCCCAGTTCACCTGTTTTGTATGTAATTCAGGAGTCTGCAAAAAGACCAACTTCCTCAGATCCTATCTCCACAAATATTGCGTGAAAAGCTCTGAAATTCAGACCCAAGGTTCAATGCGATTTCTTCTCAAATGGGTTTTTTTCTCGACTTCTGAAACATCACAGAAAAAAATCTATAGCGCAAATTCCACGATGACCTGTTTGGAGCAGCGAAACCCTAGAATCCAAAGCTCTGATACCAAATGTTATGAAACCAGCTCAAGAAAAGATAGAAAAGAAATATAAACGCCTTAGAATTCAGCCCCTTCGAGGGGGAAACCTCCTTTACATTACATAAATGAACAATTCTTGGATGATACAAATGAAAATACCTCCTTTCTATATATAGGACTCTAAGTGGTCCCAATACAATCAAAGCCTACATAACAATAATATTGTAGGGAAAAACAATAACAATAGTGGGCTTCTATGTGGCACAATAGTAAAAATATGGGCACTACATGGGTACATCAATATAATAAGTGGGTTGTACTAATAACAATAAGGGGTTACACTAGTAGTATAGGGGCCTAACACTTAAGGTCATCACAAAAATCCATCCATGCATACGGATAATCATTGATCATAATGAACTGTCTATGCAACCATCCAAAGAAGGCTGGTGAGAAACTGATTGCCGACGGACCTACATGTCGAGACATATGATCTATCCACCTTCTCATTTGTGGAACCCTTAGATCAATGGGCTCAAGCATAATCTGCTGAGGCTATAGTAATGGAACCTGCTCTAGAGAAAAATATAACAAGATGGAACTGTAGCCAAAGTTCTTCAGCATTCCCTCTCTTGCTTTAAATAGTTGTTCTTTCATATTGACCAATACTCCCTCTCTCTAGTTGAATACTGTTGGCTCCAAACACACCACACCATACTGCATGTATGATCTACTAGCTACATGAAGTGTTGAGCTACTCGTCAATCTGGCAATGATGAATAATATCGTTCTTAAAGTAAAATGGGTTACATATTTTATGCTAATATTTCCATCTCTAGTTGGCTTGGATCGAGGTCTGTAGTAAGTGGAAATATAATCTTTCAGCATTTCTCCACCCCTTCTTTGTTATAGACATTTTTGTGCCTTACAGCATGAAGCATGAAATGTCCATAATCTAAGGGATCCAAAGTCCCTAAACATGTTGTTCCTACCCCTAGAGGAACAAGGTCAGCAAACCACAGCACTGAATAAAAGTTCTCCACCTGAAAACACTCAAAAACAAGGCAATTCTAGATCATGTCAACTGCTCCACTGAGCATCTGCGTTGAATGTCAAGTGCTCCACTGTCTACCTGCGTTGAATGTCAACTGCAAAGAAGGCTAGCTGCACTGGGCGAGTTTGGACATGTGGCACAGTCATTCCTCAAGTTGTCAATGCCCAGGAAGCTTCCAAAATGACACTTGGATCAAGGAATTCGACTGGTGATGAGTAAGAGGGTCTAGATCTCCAAGTGGAAGCAAGAACCTCCAAGTGGACTCAAGAACTGAAGAATAACTGAAGTGAGAGAGGACACTAGTCAGCTCTCAAGCTGACTCATCCTTTCTCCAAAACTCCTATATATAGATCTCTCTCATGAGGTCTAGGGAGGCTGGAATCTTGTGAATGTAAAGAATTGTTGTTGGTTTGAGTTTAGAACTATTGGGTGATTTGCTTTGAAGGAGGTGAAGAGGAGATTTCTTTCTGCTGGGAAGGTGATGCTGGATTGGGCCTCTTATGGTTGTATCACTTCCTGAACTTTACTTCTTCCATTAATAAAGCATTTGAGGTTCTTCTATATGCATGTGTCTCAATGATGTATTGTTATACTTGTGTATTTGATTTATTCTAATCCTTGAATCAATTATGAATGTATGCTTCTTGTAGTTTCCCTCTCTTGCCATTTTGCAGGATCTTGGTGTAGCTGGGCCAGTGAAAGAGCAAGGAGCTGGGAGCAAGCAGCAAGGAGAGAAGATTGGATCAACCATTAGCGAAAGACATCGGTTAGTCGATCTATTTCTCCTCTATTTTACTTTCATAAAGAAGAAATCTTAGATAGCTTTACTTTGATTGTTGTTGAGGTACTATCACCCTTAGAGTGGGATAGGGTCATTCCGTATTGGATACTTTTCCCAACAACAAATTGGCGACTCCGCTAGGGATCGTATCTTGTTGGTTGTTTGTGTTTTTGCTATTCCTTTCCTAAACACAGGGAGTACCGAATCGAACTGCATTTGGGTCTTTCAAATGCAAAGTAGAGGGCAGCTACTCTAGCTCAGTTTCTAGGCATGTTTATGATTTGAAGAGCTGATCCAAAAGGACTCTGAACAGCTCTTAGTGATAGCTTTTCATCCTCCTTTTCATCCTTTAGTGTGTACTTGATTGATAGCTTTTATTTGGCCAAAAACTGTTGATTTTTGAGCAATCTGTAACCCGGAAACCAAGAGAAACGAGAGTTTCTCTCTTCATTGCAGACACTGTGAAGGCAGCCTGCATTTCATCGCAGGTCCCGAAGGGGCTACTTGCGCTGAATGTCAAACTGACAGTGTACTACCTGCGCTGAACCAGTTTTGCCTTGTGCAACTGGGGTTCTCTGCTTCCTATTGCCCTGTTTTCATCCTTGTTTTTGCAGCCTGTTATTAGTCAATGTACCTATCTGAAACCACCTTTCTTTGCCACTATTCCACCTCGGTTGTATAAAGAAACTGTATTTGTTCTTTGTGTATTTCTTACATCATTTGCAGTTTCCCATAACGAAAGTAAACTAGTCTTGCTGTGGCCTCTTAGATCTAGACCTGTGATAAGTGTCGTTCTGATCTTAAGAGTTAGTTTGTTTGCTGTTCATAGCTGATTGAGCTTTTGCTTTCATCATATGGTTTGAATTTATGTATTTCTAGTGTTGAAACAAGTAAATCTTAAGGTGTCTTTTGATTTTGGACAAAAAGCTTGTTTGCTTTCACTTGAAATTGAATTCAAAGTTATACAACAGCTTTCTTTTTGTAGTACACCAACATTAAGAAAGAGAAAAGAAATACCTGCATTGTGCATTTTGCATTTGATAAGTTTGCATGTTGATTTAGGAAAAAGTGCATTAGTGTGTGCTCTATGATCTGTGTGAAAAGATGATGTCTTTCTTTTCCCTCAGTAGTTAATATTTTCATAAGTCGAAAAGATTGAAAAGCTTGCTTCTCATCTTAGACTGCATTTAGGAATTTGTATCATACATCTCGTGGTGAACCTTGAAAGGAAAACTTTAAAAAGATCAACTTAAAATATATTGAATGAACCTAACAACGCTTTGCAACATAACGCTCATCGTAGAGGTCTAGGTAGAGACGTGTTCCGGCGTCGTTAAACGTAGTGACTGTCGATCTCGAAGAAGGTGGGTGATTCCTCCTGAGAGTCGGTGGCACTAATACAGATTGTGCTCCCACGTACCGTCGCGTATATATTGGGAGACCCCTATAGGAACAAAGCCTTTATCCATAGGAAGCCGTGTCAGCCGCCCTACTGATCGCAATGCAGTGAACACAGCATTCACGAAGATCGACCACCCGTACCGTAAAACGTATTCTGTGGTTTTGCGAAAAGTTTGGCACACCCTCTGCCTAGATCTCCAGAGCAGTTTCTTTTGGCATTTTTCAAACTCTATAACTGAAAAAGTCCATCCAAGCATTTGTCACTTCGGGCTCGTTAAAACATCGAAGGAGACTAGAGTTATCTTTAGCTTTTTCTCGACTCTTTAAAACTGAAAAAGCAAGTTGTGTCTAAAAGCGTCTAATAAAATTCATTCAATTCGGAAACACAAATTTCCCCTTTTAATATTTTGGTTGATCGAGTAATCCGCAATCGTGGAAGAAATTCAATTGAAACCCCGTCGTTCGCAGAGGCTTACGAGTCAACCGTCTTTGTCTCCGGAATCGAAAATAGTACGGACAAAGCGAACTCGTTTAACCGGTTCAAAATCTCCTATAAAAGTTAGAACAAGTGTTCCAACTACATCTGAGGTTCCAGTTACTCCAAACATTTCTGGAAACCCTGCCTCTATAGAAGAAGTTCAACAACCACAGAAGGACAGTAATATTGATCCTGGTCTGGGGGCAAATACTTGTGTAACTGAACCAGTTCCATCTGTAACCGGTCCAGAGAGTTTTGTTCCTCAAACAACTGTCGCTGTCGAAACAACCACTTCTTCGGCACCAGAAATATTTTACAGACCTGACGGTCTTCCTCTTCCACCGGGTTTGATTGCGATATAGGAAATTGCAGAGGATCCGCAATCAAGTACTCCAACCCATTTTGGAGTCGGGGTCACTCTATTTCCTTCATCAGAAGTTAATCCACCACAAGTGGAGGTTCCTATAGAATCGCTAGGCAATCTATTGGATAGACTTAAAATGTCTGAACAACCGTCATCATCTAGGACTGTGTCAAACGACACAGTGATGGCAGAAGCCCCTGCCGTCACTCCGACAATGTTTGCCAGCATACCAGCTGTCCCGACTAGCTCACAACAGCTAGAAGGAGTCCACCAAGGGACTATTTCGACAGTGTGGTATGTTCCAGTTTGTTCATCCGGAGTAATACCCGACAACTCTTATGTTGAGACTCGCCAAATTGATCCATTTGGAGGTCAATTTGGGCAATCCAGTCCCCAAGGACAATCAATCCCCTTGAGTTCCGGATTGCTACCGTATGGGGGGCAGTATGCCCTTTCATTACCCCCTCCGGGAGGGTACCCATACGTGAGTTCACAACAGCATTCAGGTTATACTGAAATTTCATCAAGTAGTTGGGTACCTATGCTACCTCAACAACCAAGGGTTGTATATTCTATGCAACAGTGTGTACCCATGACGAATATCCCAATCACACCGGCTATTGTAACAGTGTCACAAGTTCAAGCGATGCATGTTGCATGTCAACCTCAGATTTCTCAGGTTGTAATGCAACAGCCCCTTGAACATGGGTCACAACCACAATCGCCAACTGGTGGGGCGACACAGGTCCAAACGGGTACAATTACCCCACACCTTGGTCCGACGGTTAGCATAGCACAACAGAACATGGCTTCACAACCATGGCTAGTGCAATACCAACAACCACAATTCCAGCAGGTGTACCAAGGTTCTGAGCAGCAGATCTTTGCGAACAGTGGACAACCGTATATCCAAAACGGTCAAAACCAACCACTTTACAGTGGTCAAGTCCACCAACCGTATCAGTCATACCAACATCAATTACATTATGCTGGTATGCAAATGCCCACTTCTCAAGCGATTCCATCGTACCCTGGTTATGCTTCGCCTAACCTGAATCAACAGTTACCATTCGTGGCAACTTTAGAGTTACCCGATTTACACCGGTTAACCAACGACCTGATTGCTTATGCCCCTTGGTGGCCAGCGATTCCTCATAAACTTCCATCTGACATTCCTAAATTCAATGGAAATCCAGGTGAATACCCATCGAATCACGTGATGACCTTTCATCTGTGGTGTTTGTCGAACACCCTAAACGACGATTCGATAAGACTTCGCCTTTTGCAGAGGACATTGACAGGTCCAGCGGCTAAATGGTATATTGAATTACCTAGAGCCTCTTTCGACAATTTTAGTTCCCTAGCCACGACTTTTTTAACCCATTTTCAATTACCGATAAGGTATGAAACGGGAACAAAAATATTAACCAACTTCAAGCAGACAACTGCCACCCATATATCTGATCATATACATGAGTGGCGTCGTCGTCGTAGGATGGTGAAAACATACGTTCCCGATCAGCTGTTAGCTGAGTGGTTTATAAAGTCGTTACTTCCTGCTATAACGGAAGATGTGGCAAAGGGGGGAGTCGTAACAGAGGAGCAAGTTATCGCTCGTGCACAGTATTTGGACTTAGTTTATACTCAGTTTGGCACGCTCTACGACAAAATACCTGACGCTCCTAGACCGGAATTTTCAATTCCTCCTCCTCCTAAATCAAATAGTGACTCTCATGCCGGTGATGGCGTGATTGGCACAGCAAACGCGAAATCGATAAAGGCTCCATCAAAGAAAGCCCGTAAGAATTCAGATCAAAATGCAAAAGAAGAGATTCTTGCTTCGGAAGTAAATGCCGTATCAGCAGATAAGGGCAAAGAAACCAATCAACCAGGAAGCAAGAAGAAACAAAACAAAGGGAAGAAGAAGAAACAAGGTGAGTCATCTCCTAGGAAAAATTCTTCAAACCCTCCTGGGAAAGGGAAACAAAATTATCCATGTCAAATATGTGATGATGAGGATCATAACACAAAGAATTGCCCATTCAAAGCTGAGTTGAAAAGGTTCTTTAAAAGTTCCCAAACCTCAGCTTTGTTGATTGATCCATTTCCCAACCCAGGTCAAAATATGGTTGATAGTGGAAATGCTTCCCCGTCACAAGTACTTATGTTGTCGGTTTCAAAACAGCAGAATGATGCTTTGATTTCGACAAGGAACAAATATTACAGGAATCCTCAGCTGTCGAACGAAAAAGTTAAAGATCAACCAAGTAGTTCGACAACAACTTCGACAGAAGTTGTACCACCCATCATTCCTGAATTAACAATAAAACCGCCAAAGGGTGTAGTACACAAGTCGACATTTAATCCTCACGCCAGAGCGGCGTAGCATTATAACATAGTAGAAGATTTGGCACAATCGCCATCCGCTATGTCGACTCTTGAGGTACTATAAAATTGTCCATCCCAAAGGCAGGCTTTGTTATCAGCAATTGGTGGGGTTGATCCTAAGGATTCCAATCTTGTATCTTTTGATCACAAAGGATACGATCCTCAGTTACCAGCTCAACTAGCTTTCCTTATTCAAGTGAAAGCCCTCAACAAAACTGTTCACAGAACAATTATTGATGAGGGAGCATCAACATGTATTATGTCGATGAGTTGCTGGAAAACTTTAGGATCTCCAACCTTGTCACGATATTCGATGACATTAAAAGCTTTCGACGGAAGGACTTATACCCCATACGGTATCCTTAATAACTTGAAGGTTGAATTGGGAGGAAAAACAGTAGAGATTGATGTTGAGGTCATCGACGGAAATCTTGACTACAACATCCTACTGGGTAGACCGTGGATTTATGCCATGGCAGCTGTTGTGTCGACTTATTTTAGGAAGATCGCATTCCCGTTTGAAGGAGGGATTATGGTCGTCGACCAACAGAACTTCCTCCCTAATGGTTCACAAGTTATAGGAAGCATTCCCATGATCCATGAGAGCAACCATTCGCTTCAAGATATCGGAGTAGGATTATTGAAAGACCCCACATTGATGGGAACTTTCGCGCTACCACCTCCTATTTACATAGGAAATATACCGTTTGTAGCAACCTGCAACATGATATCTTCCACGAAGGTCGCAAAAGACAATGTCATCATGGATCATACAATGGTTCTGCCTCCAAGCCCTTTAGAAATTTTGTAGCAATCAATGTTTCAAGCATGGGAGGCGAACCCAAATCAACGCTCTTCAAGCGTTTGGGTAGATAGGTCTAGAGAATATGGTACCTCATTAGATCCTTGGTCGAAAGTACATGGGACTGACGAAGGAATCTTACAATCAATGATGATTGAGGGGGCACCATGGAATGATCACCACCATCGTTCCCTTCTTCCGGAATATGAAGAAGATACTCAAAGTGACCTTTATCACCCTTCAGTTTTTGAATTCCTAACAAATACTGTAAATACGGTGGATTCTGAGCGAAACTTATCCAATATTGAAGAGACTATAGCCATAAATATCTCGACTAAAACAGATGTTGTAGAGAATATTTATGTCGGCAAAGGTTGTTCCCCTTCAGAACTGGAAATATATAACGCTCTTTTTCGCGAATTTAGAGATGTCTTTGCTTGGTCATATGATGAAATGCCAGGCATTGACTCGAGCATCGTTGAACATGAAATTAAAATGTATCCTGATGTCAAACCAGTAAGACAACGGCTTCGGCAGGTGCACCCCAAGAAAGCCGCTGCCATTAAAGCGGAAGTTGAAAAACTTCTCCATGCTGGATTCATCTACCCGGTTCCTCTAACCGATTGGGTATCGAATATTGTCCCTGTTATGAAGAAACAAGGGACGATTAGAGTGTGTGTCGATTATAGGGATGTAAACCAAGCTTGTCCAAAGGACAACTATCCTACACCCTTCATCGACCAGATAATTGATGAATGCGCCGGATGTGAAATCTTTTCATTTATGGATGGATTTTCCGGGTATAATCAAATAAATATCCGCCCACAGGACCAGTCAAATACTGCATTTATTTGTCCGTGGGGCACATTCGCTTATCGAAAATTACCCTTTGGTTTAAAGAACGCAGGGGCGACGTTTCAGAGGGCAATGAATTATGCCTTCCATGACATCAAGAACATTGTTCAACCTTATCTCGACGACCTTCCGTCTCATTCGCGAAAGCGGACTGATCATCCGCAGCATTTAAGAGCGATATTTCTACGTTGCCGACACTACAAGATAAGACTCAATCCGCACAAATGTGTGTTTTGCGTCACTTCTGGTCGTTTACTTGGCTTTGTAGTCTCTAAGGATGGGATTCGTCTCGACCCCTGTAAGGTTCAGGCAATCATTAATTTGCCTCCACCTTCAAATTTGCTTCAGATTCAGAAACTCCAAGGGAAAGCAAACTTTCTGAGGAGGTTCATTCCAAATTACGCAGAACTTGCTAAAGGTTATACTCGTCTTTTGAAAAAGGATGTACCTTTCGTCTGGGACCAGGTGGCGCAAGCTTCCTTTGATGCTCTGAAAGATTGTCTAGTAAAAGCATCATTAATGTACGCCCCAGAATATCAAAGAGATTTTAACCTGTATCTGGCTGCAGCGGATACGACCATTGCAATGGTTTTAGTTCAAGAAGTCGATGGAATTGAACATCCTATCTATTATTTAAGTAAAAACTTAAATGATACAGAAAGTAAATATTCTTATGTTGAAAAACTAGCGCTTGCAGCTGTTCAAGCGATTCAAAGGTTTTGACATTATGTCCTCTTTCGGAAAACTACCATCTTGTCAGATTGCAACCCCATGAATTATATACTGTCGTGACAGTTGCTGGGGGGCAAATATTCAAAATGGATAGCGATCCTTCAAGAGTTTGATCTGGAATTTGTAAAATCCAAATCAAAGAAAGCTCTAGTTTTCGCGGAATTATTATGCGATCTCCCATCGTCGTCCAACGATGAAACATCAGAAGAGTCAATCGTGGACGAAAGTTTGTTTCTGATATCTGCAAGCGATGAGTGGTATGGAGATATCATAGTTTATCTCCAAACCCAAAAATTCAGGCCAAACACCTCTCACACCGAACAAAAACATATACGATACCAAGCAAAAGACTACATGATCGTCGGTGATACACTTTACCGTCGTGGTATCGATACAGTTCTGAGGAGGTGCCTTACCCATGACGAGGTCGAAAAATCCCTGAATGAGTGTCATTCAGGCGCGTGTGGGGGACATCAATCTGGATATGCAACAGCACAAAAAATCTTACGAGCATGATACTTTTGGCCAACCATGTTCAAAGATTGCATAACCGCAGTCAGAAGTTGCCATGCTTGTCAAATTTTTGATAGCAAAACCAGACGACCACCCGCACCTTTACAGCCAATAGTTGTTGTTGGGCCCTTCGCCAAGTGGGGCATCGATTTCATGCAATGTAACCCCACCTCGACCGGGGGGCATGGGTATATTATAGTCGCTGTTGACTATTTTGCCAAATGGGCCAAGGCGATGCCTACATTGGATAACACTGGTGAAACAGCTGCCCTTTTCTTTTTCAATCATGTAGTCGCCAAGTTCGGCGTACCACAGGCTATAGTTACAGATCATGATCGCATTTCTGCAATCACATGATGGTCGAATTAGCTGCCAAGCTAGGGCTATCTCACGACAGCTCTACCCCATATTATCCGCAAGCCAATGGACAAGTTGAAGCAATCAACAAGGTCCTGAAGCGTATGTTGCAAAGGATGATCGGAGTTCATAAAATAAGGTGGCACCTAATCCTGTACTCATCTTTGTGGGCTTACCGAACGTCGGTAAAAAACGTGACCGGGTTCACACCTTTTCAACTGGTGTATGGCCTGGAAGCAGTTTTGCAGATCCAATGTGAAATTTCGTCACTTAAACTCGCAATTGATCTCCTCCCCGGAACTTCAGAAGAAGAGGCTCGTTTCTTGGAATTAATCCAGTTGGACGAAACCCGTCGTGATGCCGCTTTGGCTAACGAGGCCCATAAGAAACGAGTCAAGGCTCAGTTCGACAAAAGTGTCAAACCCCGTATCTTCTCAGAAGGTGATTTGGTCTTGCTTTATGACCAAGAATCCGATAAATTGGGAGCAGGTAAATTTAATTCCTTATGGATGGGCCCCTATATTGTTAAAAGGGTGTTAGCAAAAGGAGCCTACGAGTTAATGGATTATGACGGAATTCCACTGGTGCAGCCCCGTAATGGGCTGTACCTCAAGTGTTACTATGCTTAAATAGTAACCTGCATGCTTTTGTTGTATTTTGTTTTCGCTAAAGTATTTGTTCTGGTCGAGTGATCCACCTTTTCCATTTTTTGCAGATGTCGAACCTTCTGGAGACATGTGTTGGATATGTCGACGGAGCGAGTCGTAGTTCGCGGAACCTATCCTCCGCAGCCTGGGCCATTTTTGATCCAAGCGACGAGTTAGTAAGTTTCAGAGGTGTGTTTATTGGGCAATCAATGGATAACATCGCTGATTATAGCGCGTTGATAGAACTACTCTCTGATGCCATCACACGTGGCATATGCCGACTAATTGTTAGGCTAGACTCACAGCTCGTAATACTACAACTCAATGGTATATATTCCGTTTGCAATCCAGCTATTTATCGCATGTTCCTAAGGGTTAAGATTTTGGAAAGACAATTTGATTCAATTCAATATCAACATATTTCCATAAACTTAAACACATTAACCGACTCATTAGCAAATTATGTGTTAGATAGACATTTGCGACATTTATAAAAGAGACATATCATCAATGATTGTACATATGGATCATATAACTCAACCAGAATAAAACTCGAAAATCAAAATATATATAAGCTGTATATAGTTCATACATAATGTTCTGTAACCAAGACAAAATTGGTCATATGACCTAAAACTCAAAAAGATGCTAGGGGGCACCCTAGCCTAGTGGTGCTCATGATAGCACGTCACGGCCTGTGCAATCATGCGCAAGAGACGAGTCCATCGTCTAGGCACACCAGTAGTGTGTCGCTGCAGCTGTAAAGGTAACTCATCAATCCTCACATCGGGAATGTCGAGAGTAAGGCTCTCAACCTACTCCTGCACAGCTGTAAGGGTCTCAGTATCCTCAAGGTCGCGGAGGATAACTCTCCTAGCAGGCTCCACTGCCGGGGCAGCAACTAGCGGTCTCGGACGAACTGCTGGACGGACAGGACCAACATCTGCATGCACCCAAGAGTATGATTAAAAGTCCTAATAGAGTAAAGCACAGCAACATTATGAATAAGAACAGTAAACAGTGATATGGTCAAAAAGTTTACCAATAGCGCCCCACTGTTCGCCATCCAGTAGCACCAAATCCGGATCACCTCGGAAATCCATACCCACATATGGATACTTGGAAAAGACCATCTCCTGGCGCTCGAACCACCTGAAGAAGGCATCAGTAAAAGTAATCTGAGTTTGACCAGCATGCCTAGACATGTGATCGACCCACCTCTGCATGCGTGGCTCGGTCGGAGAAGGCAAGTCGAGTATAATATACTGAGGCTGCATCAGTGGGATTTTCTCCAAGGCGAAGGCAGTCAGAATAGAACCAAATCCAAAGTTCTTCAGCTTCCCGTCCTTGGTCAATTGACTTTTCATCTGAACAAGTACTGCATCACACCAGTTGAATACTTTCGGTTGGAGACACTGCAAGGCGTGCTGCACATAAGATCTGTTGGCAACATGTAAAGCTGCGCTACCGGCCATCCTACCAATGGTATACAGAATGGACCTGAGAGACCTGTCAGTAATCTCACAGATAACAACCTTGTCATCTCTGCTCGGCTGGGAACCTTCCTTGCAATATTGGCGGACATAATCTCTCACAGAGTCGGTCCCCCGGGCCGTACCTGACAAAGAAATGGGGGCACCTCGCCTTGACAATCCAGTCAAGAAGTAAATGTCCTCTATGGTCAAGGGGATGGATTTTCCCCTAATCTGGAATACTTGGTTAATGGGATCCCAAGCATCAAGCATATACTGCAGCAAAGTGATCTGTGCTCTCATGCTAGAGATACGGAAAAACTTCAGCAGGCCACAATTCCGCAGCGCGTTCACCGTGACAGGGTCATGGAAGGCAATCATGTCCTCCTCTTCATGTTCTCATTCTCGCCATGTAAGGGACATTTTGTTCAAAGATCCCTGCAAAACAAACAAGAGAAGGAGTAAGTTCCTGAATTTGATGAAAAACTGGCGAAAACTCATCAAAAAAGGTGCTGGAAACTCAGTTTTTTGAGCCCAACGCAGGCAGGCAGTGTCCCACCTGCGTTGAAGGTCAGGCTGCCTTAAGGCAGCTTGACATTCAACGCAGGTTTCGAATGGGAAACCTGCGCTGAAGTTAGGGCGCCCTGGCAAAACCCCTGGGGCTCAGAAAAGTTGAAAAACAGGCACAGAACTGAAAAAGGGAACCATGAAAAGAAAGAGCTAGGGTTTAGCTCCTACCTGGTCCAGACGGCGCCGAAAATCGTCCGCAGAATCTCCCGGAATCAGCTGGTGAAAATCAAGGGGGAAGAGGCACCTCCAGAGCTCCAACAAACCAAATGCAAATGAAATGGTAAAATGAGAGGTAAAAACACTTTTTAATAGCTTTTTACGTAGTTCAAAGCAAAATATTAGGGTTTTCATCTCATGATTATGTATTTCTAACAAAGTTTGTTGCAGCAATTGAGAATGCAGTACTATCCTTGAAAAGAGAAAAGCTAGTAATGGTAAAAAATCAAAATTTGACCATATAATCGAGCAGTTTTAGCATAAAGTTCATGCTCGTTAAAAAATAAACGCAAGATCCGAGCAGTTTTAACGCGGTCTTCATGCTCGTTAAAAAATAAATAAAAGCAGTGAGCAATGTTTCCTCCAGAGTTTAAGCTCATTTTTAAATTAAAAAAAGAACCTATCCCGGTAAATAACCACTGTGATCGTAAATTTATTAGCCATAAAAACCTTGGTCATGTTTGCACCTGCCACCTCCACTTTCATTTGGCCGATCGTTCACCTCCATATGATTGTTTACCCATTTTGAGGAACAGCTGCGAAGAGTGATTTCACCTAGCCATCCTTGTGACACTGCCGTGATTGGAAAATTCCAACCTGTACCTGGAATCTGCTGCTATCCCTGTTTATCACTCATTCCTCAAAAGACGAGTCTTCTTTGAGCTCTTTTCAACTGACTCATAAAATATGAAAATATTGCCGAGTTTTGGCCTTCCAGCTCGTTAAAAGGACCGGAAGAGCTATCCCTCCTCTAGATTTTAATCTTTTTGGACCTGAGGGATTATTGTACAAAAAGGTCGAGCGCTTGTTTTATTCGGCTCGTTAAAGTTATCGAAAACTCATCCCTTCTGTATTGTTTTATACTTTTTCGGACTTAAGGGATTAGATGACAAAAAAGGAATTTTGGAGTTAACTTTCTGTACCTTTTCAGACTCTCTAAAAATGAAAAGGACCGAGTTTTCCTTGTCGTTAGACTCGTTAAAATGATTAAATAGTGACAAACTTGTCTTTAGACGAGAACGAGTTTCCCTATCGCTAGGCTCGTTAAAACATAGCGATGGGCTTGCCCGAAGGGCAGGTTATAGAACAAGCATATGTTATCCTCCTCAAGCTTGACAAAAATAAAGAGGTACTGGTCAGAAATGACTGGGGAAAAATTGGGAGAACCTCAAAGCTTTAATGGTAGCAAGTCGCTCTTGAACATGACACTCTTCCTCTGTATCACATCGGGTTGGGTTGTTTCATTCACCGGTCTCATCACCATGGTCTCGCCAAACCATCCACATTTGGGGTAATGCTACCGATCCATCACATCAGTGTCGTTATATGTTCAAGAGATGTTTTTCAGAAAGAGTCGACCGTGTCCCATCCACTGCCATACATTATCCTTCATCCATCCATGACCGCCACCCTGAATCATATGTCACAGATTGTTTTCACCTCCATTAAAATCATTAGCTCCGTTCCATGTCACTGATGTGGGATTCATTAAGGCCCTCCTTTGACGGATCGCTTCTTGTCGACTTCAACTCATTATCCAAGAAGTTGATCTAGGAACAACCCCCTCAGTACTTTGAAGCTTGCATTCCTCAATGGCAAGTTTCTCACTTCCGACGACAGGTATACATCAATGACCTTCGACCAGAAGATTCTGCGTGGTGTTCGACACCAATTCCTTTATTCACACCACGTGAATTGTACTGCAGTACCTTGAGGGTCATTATCATTATCGGTGATTCCTCTCGCGCTTGTTAACGGTTTACATCATTGACCGGTAATCAAGCGATGTCTTTCCATGTTCGACTTCAGCGCAGTTCTCACATGGATCGACTTGTACTTAGAGTGAAGATCGAACGAATTTGAAGACCCCGGATCTAGTTTCATCCATCCGGGCTGCGATATATATTCAGGAAATATAAAGACATTTGACATGTACATCATTGCAGCAGATGATCATCCTACTCAAAGGATGATAATTTCAGCATAGAATTATCAGTCTACTATCAAACGATCGTTTGTTCTATGTACCAAAATGAATTTATAAAGCTGAGCATGGGAATGCCCGCCTCAGCTAGATCATGAAAGCAGAATGAATCATAATGTATTGTATTGTATTGTATTTTATTACAAGTCACCTCTCAGCGATTGAATGAACTTCGGATCCTCCTGATAAAGCATTTCACCCGATAAACGACCTCATACTTTAGGGGGCAACTGTTATAGACATTTTAGTGCCTTACAGCATGAAGCATGAAATGTCCATAATCTAAGGGATCCAAAGTCCCTAAACATGTTGTTCCTACCCCTAGAGGAACAAGGTCAGCAAACCACAGCACTGAATAAAAGTTCTCCACCTGAAAACACTCAAAAACAAGGCAATTCTGGATCATGTCAACTGCTCCACTGAGCATCTGCGCTGAATGTCAAGTGCTCCACTGTCTACCTGCGTTGAATGTCAACTGCAAAGAAGGCTACCTGCGCTGGGCAAGTTTGGACATCTGGCACAGTCATTCCTCAAGGTGTCAATGCCCAGGAAGCTTCCAAAATGACACTTGGATCAAGGAATTCGACTGGTGATGAGTAAGAGGGTCTAGATCTCCAAGTGGAAGCAAGAACCTCCAAGTGGACTCAAGAACTGAAGAATAACTTGAAGTGAGAGAGGACACTAGTCAGCTCTCGAGCTGACTCATCCTTTCTCCAAAACTCCTATATATAGATCTCTCTCATGAGGTCTAGGGAGGCTGGAATCTTGTGAATGTAAAGAATTGTTGTTGGTTTGAGTTTAGAACTATTGGGTGATTTTGTTTGAAGGAGGTGAAGAGGAGATTTCTTTCTGCTGGGAAGGTGATGCTGGATTGGGCCTCTTATGGTTGTATCACTTCCTGAACTTTACTTCTTCCATTAATAAAGCATTTGAGGTTCTTCTATATGCATGTGTCTCAATGATGTATTGTTATACTTGTGTATTTGATTTATTCTAATCCTTGAATCAATTATGAATGTATGCTTCTTGTAGTTTCCCTCTCTTGCCATTTTGCAGGATCTTGGTGTAGCTGGGCCAGTGAAAGAGCAAGGAGCTGGGAGCAAGCAGCAAGGAGAGAAGATTGGATCAACCATTAGCGAAAGACATCGGTTAGTGGATCTCTTTATCCTCTATTTTACTTTCATAAAGAAGAAATCTTAGATAGCTTTGCTTTGATTGTTGTTGAGGTACTATCACCCTTAGAGTGGGATAGGGTCATTCCGTATTGGATACTTTTCCCACCTAGGATAGATATGGGGGAACCTCTCATGGATAAACCTGTCAGAAAATATATGTCCTCTACTGTTATCTCGAGCATATTTTCCCCAAATCTGAATGCTTGTGCTTGCATATCCCATGCATGAACAAGATACGCTACTAATTCCATTTGTTGCCTCATTCCAACAATCCTGAATAATTTCAACAATCCACAGTTTTTTAATGCATGTATAGTAGAAGGATCATTAGCTACACTCAAATCTTGTTCTTCATTTTCTCTTTATCTCCAGATAAAGGCCATTTTGTGTTAACCAAGACCTGAAACATCAAGAGGAGACTCATTAGGATCCTTTCCATGCAAAGAAATTCAAAAAAAATAAGGGAAACTGGTAAACATATTTTAGATTTGTTCCCAAAGCACCCCCATGAGGAGAGATAGTGTGTTGCACCCCTCCCCTGCAGTGTATTCTCACTTAGGTGCAACACACCTTTTGACCATCTAGGCCTACGTTGGTCCTAGGGTGAGTTCTTTAAACTCCAGGACCCTAAAAAATGCCTAAAACTTGCATGAAAACACAAAATGGGACCATGAATTAAAAGAGAAAGGTCTTAGCTCTTACCTAGAAGTGACAATGCTTGAAATGATCAATTGAATTGAGCACAATCAACTGCAGAATATCGAGGGCAAAAACTACTCAGAACTCTCATTGTTGAAGCTAAATGTGAAACGGTAAAAATGAATAGTCATTTTTAATGTTTATGGTTGTTTCTTCCATTATTTTATTCATATTTAATGTTTTGACCTAGTTACAACCCATTTTTACCATGAAAAAAATATTTTTAATCCTTTTGTGATGTTCTGAGCAAGTCAACAGTAGTTTGATGGATTTTGTCGTGTTTTGAACATATTATTTTGGCCTAGGAGCACACTTTTATCACTTTTTCGAGCTTCGTAAACTCACGAAAAAGGAACCTCTTGGAGTCCTCTTTCAGCTCTTTTCAGACTCCCAAAATATGAAAAGATTATCAAGCACTTGTCTTTTTGAACTCGTTAAAGTAAATGAAAAAACATCTACTCAGTATAAGTTTAACCCTTTTTCGGACTGAGATAGACTACTTACAAAAAAGGAATACCTCATTCAAACATGGATGATAGGTTCTCTTGGGTATTATTTTCTACCTTTCCGGACCTAAGGGACTATCTACAAAAAGGAACATCTGGAGTTTTCTTTTTTGCCTCTTTTTAAAACTCTCTAAACATGAAAAAGGTGTTGAGTTATACCTTCGTTGGTGATTAGGTGCTCAAAAATCAAAGTGTCAAAATCTTGTGAAACTTAGCTTTAGATCGAAGAGCTCTTCATTTTGAATCCAACGGTGTGAACGGCACTCAAATCTGAGCTCGTATGTAGAAGTTAGAGCAAGTCAAAGTTCAAGTTTGACTTGCCTACATGGTAGGATTGGCTGATGTGGCAAGTCCTTTAGTGAATGAGGAGGCGCCAAGTGGTAGCCCACCATTGGCCCCCGCATATCGCAATTTGCAAGTCCCAAGGTGGAAAGGCATTACAAATCGGCCCCGACAGGTTCAAGGTTGTGATGCGATAAGGCCATCGCATATCGCAATCGCAAATCGGCGAGGGGAGAACAAGTTAGAATCGGCCCCGGCAGTGGCCAGGTTGCGATGTGATAAATCGCATGTCGTAGGAAGAACAAATTTTCTTAATACTGTCGTTGGTTCTTCGTCAAATTGTGAAATGTGATAAAGTACCTGAACATGAGGTGTTTATAAAGTCCGGTGAAAACTCTCGTCGAGTCCGCTGATATCACAATCGCAGTGTTCTGTCGTGTTAACAACACCTTCAGCCCGCTGAACTTCGTCAATTGTGATTTGCAATGCGGCCGATAGGATACACATGGCTGAATTTTCACCCAGTTAGTGGATTTTGGGGCTAATTTGTAGTTTTCTGCCGGTTTTGGAGCATTTTGTGGAACGAATAGTGAGAGAACTAGGACAAGTCATTACTTCTTCAGTTATTATCCAAATTAGGTGCAAAAAGAGTCAATTCTAGTAGTTTTGGCTATTTTGAACTCATTGAAACAGGTTTCAAAGGCTTTTGAGCATATAGGGAGGCCCAAGCATTGGAAGCTGGACCAAGGAGACGTAGCCCAGCAGGGGTGAACTCCTCATCAAATATTTGTGTTGTGTGTTGTATTTTGATTTTCTTTGTTGTTATTTTGATGTTGTTTAGCATATGTTTTATGTTAAAATTGTATCTAACATTTACATAAGAAACTCTCATGGGAATTAGTTAATTAAGCAAAAATATTGAATCCTTAAGCACTTGATAAGAAAATGATAAGCATCTTGGGCTTTATTCTGAATGGTGAATTAGCACAACATTACTAATCTACTCCATTTTAGATCACTTGGACTCGTTAAAACATCAAACAGTGAAGGACTCATCATTCATGAAGGGAACAAACCAATCCTTCTTTGGGCTCGTTAAATATTCTCAGAGGGATTCATCCAAAGGATGAAATTATAGATCAAGCATATGTTATCCTCCTCAATATTGTTAAAAAATAAAGAGTTATTGACCAGTATGGTTGGGGAAAACGGGAAAACAAGGCACTCCATTTTTTAATGGCAGTGAGTTGCTCTTGAGCATGACACTCTTCCACTTCATCTTTGTAGTTGTTAGGTTGGGAAATCTTCTGTATTTTGGTTTATCATACCGTTTTAAATCCTCCATTTTTGGTTTTTGGTCAATGCTTCCAACTCCATTCAGTGTCGTTGTTGTGTTCAAGAAAATTTACTCAGCCAATACCTACTACAATACTCTTAAGACTTCATTCCATGTATGCCTTTCTTGATCTAGTTCCATATCAACATCATTCTGATCATTTTGTCTCAAATCATCATACCCGTTTCGTTTCATTGATGAGGGATACATCAAGGCCCTCCTGCGATGGGTTGCTTCCTCTCAACATCAGCTCATTATCCAGGAAGTTAACTTAGAAACACCCCTTACTACCTTAGTGCTTGCATACATCAATGGCAAGTTTTCTTACTCTTGGTGATAGGTTTACATCATTGGCCTTTGATCGAAATATTTTGTGTGGTGTTCGGCATCAACTAATTTATTCACACCATATGGATTTTACCAGAGTACCTTGAGAGCCATTAACATCATCAGTGGGCTCTCTTACATTTTTTATCGGCTTACACCATTGGCTGGTAATCAGATGGTGTTTACCATGTTCAAATCTAGCTCATTGATTCACATGGTTAGACTCATACATTGGTTGGTCATGTGAACGAGACAAAAGACCCCAAATCTAGTTTCATCCATCTGGGATACGATTTCAAGCGTAATACAAGATCACAATGTATGATGGCTATGATCATACAAACAATCATGGGTCCACCATTTTTATCTATGGACGTGTCTTTTGATAATTTTACATGTCATGTTAGCTTATGTGTTGAGTATGGGTATGCCTCCCTTAGCAAATATATCATGATGTGAATTTATTGTAACAAATTATGATCTCATCAGTTGTTCTTGATCCCGACTTGTCTTAAGGTAAAGCACTTCTGTCATCATCTATCATTTCTGACTTTGCGCTTTAGAGGGCAATCTGTTATAGGCCATTTTGTCACATCTGGTCAATAGGCATACAAACAGGATCATTCACGTCCTTTGAACACTTTTTCATCCTCCCTCCATAAATCCCTAAGCATGACTCTTCCTAATCCATGAGTTTCTTCCTGAAAGCACCTTGTTTCACTCATTTTAAGGACCAACGCACCTTGGCCCCTTACTGGCCAGCATTGACTACCAGGTTTCCCTACTCTGCACCTATGCTGATCACCGGGAAGTTGCTAAATGTTAGGGGTGTGTTGATTCTAGAAATTTGGAAAGAAAAGAAAAAATAAATTAAAAAAATAAAAATATATATATATAATAAAATAAAATAAAAATAAAAATAAAAAATCTTGGAGCTTCCAAGATCTGTTGTAACTATTTACCTCAGATAAAAATCTCAAATTCTATCCTATCCTACCTTGGAGTTTTAATCCCTTGTCACTTGAGCTCATCCTCCCATCAAGAGTGGATATCAAGCCCAGATTGGTAAAAGGATAAGAATTCATGAACTACCTCCTTCACCTATATATTTACTACCATCCATAGGTAAGAGGTTGGATTTTGGAGAGTGATTTTTCCCCTATGTTTATGATGCGAGAGATATCATTCCATGCATTAGGTTGATTAAAGGTGCACTTTGTGACAAGTAAACTTGAAGGAGCTCTTCTACAATATCAACACCTATTTTTGGTTGTAACTCACTCCATTTCTATTAATGTCAAGAGTTTTTTGTTTTCCTATATATGATGTTATGGTTTCGTATATTTGAATACCATGTTGATATATTGAATAAAGTGATTAGATAATGTTTCATAGATTCTATAGATCATTGGCTCGTGTTTTTTTATTGTTTAGGTTATAATTATAGTGATTAGAGCTAGGATTGGAACATACAAGCCAAGGAAGGAGTGAAGCATACAACAGATTCTAGGTAGGGTTCATCCCGTTATCTATTTACTTTAAGGAAAACATTAGTCTCCTTCTCATTTTGTTGTTCTAGGTCATTCCACCAAGCCTAGGGAATATACTTTTGTCTACAATTGTAGATTTTGCATAACTGGTAGAATAATTGTTATCCTCCTCACACAGGTTCAAGTCTCGTAAGATGACATGTTGACGCTCTGGAATAGATCAACTTTTTTGCGCTCTTAAGTAAGTCTATACTGAGGGTTGGTTTAGTACCATCAACCTATCTCTTGCCTTTTGGATAAGAGGGAGGCTGACTTTCTTCTCTGGGAGTACCCAATGCCAAAAAATTTATAGTCAATTGAGTTTACCTTGGGTGGTTGGGTGGAATAGTTGTTATCCTCCCACCTAGGTTCAAGTCTTGTGAGCTGACATGTTTATGCTCTATAGTAGAGTAACTTGTTGATCTCTTAAGTGAGTCTATACCAAGGGTTGGACTAGTACCAACAACCTCTCTCTTGCCTTCAGGATGAGAGGGAGGCTTACTTTCTTCCGCTGACAGTACCCAATGTCTAAAATAGTTTAGCCCAAGGGTTAGTTCAAGTGATCTAGAGCCATATGTGTTCTTTGATATTGTTGCTAGTTGTTGTTGTTCATGGGTTTGACTCTCTTTGATTCCCTTGGGGAAAGGCCCCGTAATTAAGGCCCATGGTTTACCCAATTTACCATCCACAAAATGTGGGGAAGTACTATGGGGTTTCCCATGCTTTTATTCCAAGTGAAAAAAAGAAAAAAAAGGTTTAAGGATGAATGCCAAAGAACCAAAATCCCAAAATAAATTTAGCAAGACAAAAGGACAATCAAAGTTCACTTGCATAAACAAAAGAAAATACAACAAACGTTAAATCAATTTTTTGAGAAACTTCTATTGAATCCATAAAATAGGTGGTTAAATTATCAATATTTCAAACTAACAAGTATAGTTCATTTTCAAGTCTCCCAAGGATGGTATCCAAGAGCGAGTGTTCCCCCCCACCTTGATATTATGCTAACTCACATGAAAGGGGGTTGTGGCTCCCAATATACTTGGCACATTAGATGTGCTCCCATCACTTCATCGATCATGGGATGAGCTAACACAAGTTTGAACGTCATTTGAATATTGCAAGCAGCTTAGAGAGGTACAAGAGGATTCAACATGAGTATTCTATCGTATTAGCAGTGTTGAAAATAGCAACAAGAAATGCTAAAAATAGAAATTCTATAAATAACATTGCTATAGATATCATTTCAGGTACCAGTGTGGAAAATAGAAACAAGAAATGATAAAATAGAAATGCTAAAAATAGCATTGCTATAAATAGTATTTCAGGATATATTCCAATTTTAATTAGTCCCTGAATTAAAATTAAGAATTAAAAATTCGAATTTGGTCTCAGCAGCTGTTTGAAAAATAATTAATTAATTCATCTTGAGTTAATTAGTCGGAGAAAATCAAACATGAAGCCTTTGTGAAGACATGCAACAGTTATCCCTTTGATTGAGGAAGTTATCCATTAATTAAAGAGATAAGGATGATTTGTATTTGAGTTGTAAATAGTTAGCTCAGTTAACTAAGTTAAGTCTAGTTAAATTAGTTCCAAACAGTTTATGGAACTAATTGTGAGTTCAGTCAGTTAATGCATGCATGCATGCAACTAGCGTTCTCTAGATAACTGAATATTCTCTCATAAATAACTCATGCATGTCAGTTCAGAGAAAGACCCGGCTGAGATTAAAGGAAGGGACAGTGTACTATCAGTTGGAGGAATTTCCTATAAAGGAAACTCATCCATGCAGAAGGAATTCATTCCTTCAGGATTGCGCAGTTATTTCAGAGGTCAGAGCAGTGTGTGAGGGATTATTTACACAGGTGGCAGTTGGAGGACCCAGGAGAAATTGCGCAAGGAAATAGGAGGCTTGGAGGACTGAAGGAAGGCATATGTGTTGTCTATTTTGTCTATAAGCAGTAGTAAGGGATTGTACTGAGAGTTGGATAGCTTGTGAGCTAAAGCTTTGTGTAATCCTGAGATATTTCCACTTGTATGATAATACAGATAGCGGGGTTTTTAGCTAAGGCTTTCCCCAGTGTATTCTTTTATGTTTCATGTGTGATTGAATCTTCTTCTTTGTTATATGTGTTTTATTTGATCTTGCTCAAAATCGATTAAGCTTCCGCAAGTTTGATTGTAGAAGTAGATTAAGTGTTTTGCTTTAGTACATTGCATAATCAATTTAATCTACGACGAGAATTTCTACAAGCAGAGCTAGAGGGAAAAATTGATGGTATAGACCACAATTCAACCATTCTATCTAGAAGATCAACCAACATCTCCTTCTCCTCGGATGAGGATAGTGACTAGTCAGCGTGGATGCCTAGAGATTCTGCCCAATAGTTGTTATGACTCATTGGTTCTTTGCTTGCAGAGGTTGCAATCTTTTTTTCCTTCTCATTTCGATGTATGTCAAGGTATGGCACACCCAACCTACTTTTATAAGTTTTTATTTACAAGAGGCTCTAATTAGACAAGGTCTTAGGAACCTCTAGACTCTAAACTTATGTTAATGGTCTAGTTTTCTTACACGCAGACTATTAGCGGAAAATGTTTGGTCTATATAATTCGTATTTGACATAATGCAAACTATCGAACTTCCAAAAAAACAAATCTTCTCTAAGATAAAGAATGGTGAGAATCTACCTGGATGCGAGTGATTTTATGAGCCGTTAATGCCCATAGGAGCGACGCCGGCATTGGGCATCATCGTGGAGAAAGTAGGCGACTTCTGGCAGCGCATTAAATCCCATTAATGAGGAATTGGGTGTACAACATGTGGAGTAAGTACTTCAGGATGATGAGCATACGATCAATTTCAATTGCCCAGAGCTCGACACTCTCTCTGGCTCATTCTAGCAGAGACATTCCCGGTCGAATTGGTTCACAGGAGTTAAGTGCAATGCTAAGCATTTGGAAGCCATCAGGGCTCCATCGAAGCCCGCAACTGGCCAGCCTCAAGCATTTAATTACGGTTCTTCTGGCTCGCATCTGGTATGGTCATTGTTTTTTCCTTGGGTATATAACTGTAATAGGTCGGGTTACGGTGTCTGTTGAAGCTGTTTGGGCTGGGTGTGGGACTCATTCAGACAATTCTGGAATTTATTTAGGGGTTCTGTTTTTTATCTGTGTGGTGCTTTCCCTGGGCACTTTCTACTCTGAGTACTGTTATCCTCGGTTTATTTCAAATTGGGGTGGGTCGTTCTTCTTCCTCCTCCAACCCTTTTGTCCTCTCAGTTTATTAATCATTGTTGGTATGGCCCGACTTCGAGGAATTTCCCAGAGGGGTAGTAGTTCAAGCACTTGTGGGGGTGTTAGAGGAAGGGGAGGTCATGTTCCTTGACGCATTTCCCCGCTAGCTTTTGTCTCGCCGGCCTCACCATCATCCGACCACTCCAGTCCGTCCCTCTACAGTTCTTTCCACTCCTCTCGTTTCACATTTAAAAGCAAGCTAAACAAGCCTACTATCTCTGCTATTATCACAGTCATCTTCTCAGAGGAAGAAGATGACCTCTCTGGCTCTAATGATCAATCCATGGACAGGACTCTCTCACAGAATTCTAAAGACTCTCAAGGAGGCATGGTAGAAGATATCCTCAATCTTCCAGAGGTGCAGCAGGACGAAGGTCATGAAGAGGATGCACGTCTTCAGCAAACTTCTTCACACGAGGAGGTCATTATTTGTGCACCGGCACAGTTCTCTGGCACTGTTCTGTATCCGGTGATGCCTCCTGGTCGCAGTATTACGGATGTTGAAGACAATGTGATGATTGAATGGGTCAGCTCTCCGTGCAAAGCCAACAGCGAAGATGCAGAGTTACCACCTCAGGCAGAATCAATCAACGGCGGAGATTGATGGAGCAGATCGGACGGCGGTGGAGGATTTCGGAAGGCTCTTTTTGGCGGAACTTTACGTCCCGAAAAGTCAGAAATGATGACGTATGTCGAGAGCCACGCGTCAACAGGAGATTATATCGGGCTCGTTCATACGGAAACCGCTCGCTGGTCGACGGCGGTCCGATATACTGGTGGTTTTTGTTAAGCGGTTTAGTGTTGCCGTTGATGTCCACGTCAGCATTTTTCAGTGTAATTCTCCATCGTCTTCTAGTTTTTGCTTTTTGGTGGTGGTGTCTAGTTCTACAGAGTCCTGGGCTCTCGTTTTTTATCCATGTAAACAGACAGTTAAGAGCTGATGGCAGAAGTTTTTTTGATAGAGGGTTGGCTTTAGCCCCCTCAGAGGTTCCAACCTCTTTGTACATATTTTCCTCTTTTATTTATACATAATAGAATAGTCTTTACTCAGACAAAAAAAAAGAAAAAAAAAAAAGAAAGAAAAGAAAAGAATGGTGAGAATCTAACCTATCAAAAGAAAATAAATAAATAAATAAAATACTTAATTAGAATATAAGAAACAAAAAGAGAAAAACCTAAAACCAATTAAAAAAACATGTGAATATATAAAATAATATACCAGACTAATAATATATAATTATAAAAAATGTATATACTTGAAAAAAAATTATTATACTAAAATAATAGAGTTTTAAATATTAATATATTATATTAATAACGATATAGATAAATAGGTAGAGAATAAAAATAAATTCCTAATATATTATGGTGAGGATATCATTATTGAAATCATAGAGGAGACGGTCACTACTACTCCCAAAAAGAGAAGTTAATATTAAATAAGGATGATAGTGAAAAAGGAACGAATTATTAATATTAAAGGATGAAATAATAATAATAATAATGGTAATAATGTTAAAGAAATAAAATAACGTTGGAATAACAAAATTATTAAATAAAAAAGAAGAAACAAATGAGGAGAAACTATAAATAAAATAATTAAAAGAGAAAGGAAGTTTAGCTAGAGACATATTTGGATGTAGGAATTTAATTTTTATTAATCTTTCACCCTTTATATTTGTTAAGGATAATAGAGTGTTTCTCGATTTTAACTGTCTTCGTGAGTTTTCTGTGGTGATAGTGATCAATTCTAGTTAGGATATTGGCGTCTTTGATACAAATGTAGTGTTCTCTTTTATTAGGATGTTCTACCAAGGCAAAGGAGAGAGAATGATTATGCTTGAGGTTAGCATTGAGCTCTTGAATCTTGATCATTATAGAACAACATGTTTCATGTGTTGTAGCACAAAATGACTCGGCCAAAATGTTTTGACTTCTCTATAATTGCTCAAATGTCTGTCAACTTCTTCATCTTCGTGAGTTTTATTTAGGTACTCCCATCTCCTTGGAATTTGGCTTTTGGCCAAGAAAAAAAATGTTTACTTTACATCCATAGCCAAGGTGTATTTAAGAAGTTGATAGAAAGTTCTTATGTTGAAGGCATTAACAAGGAACTTGTCTTATCCCCTATACATGAATTGTTGTAAGATTTTGGTCAAAATATACTACCTAGGAATTTCACTTCAGGGGCATTCAATATGTACATGATAAGAACATCTTCCCTCGACACAATTGACAAATTGATTGGCGCATGTTAAAAAACATGTATTTTTTAAACAACACTGGACAAAAGATTCAAATCAATGGCGAAGGAGCACCACGTGCTCCCCTCTCCCCCTTCCTCACCACCCCGATCCATCAAGGGAATTTTGAGGTCTAAAATAGGTCTCCTGAGGAAAATAATAAAAAAGATTGATGAATTTTTAAAGAAAAATAGAAAAATTTACTTTTTTTATTTTATTTTTAGCTTCTCCTTATATGTTTACTCAAATTTCAAGTATAGATACTCATTGATTAAGAAATTAAATTCCACATCCAACGAGTACCCACTTTGCATACTTGCGAGTAGATCCACATCGAAAAAAATTAAAATATGTTTCGTATATTTTCAAAAAAAAATATGGAAGTCTAATTGTAAGTATGAAAAGTAGATACTTGTTAAATTTGGAATTTAATTCCGCATCCAACAGGTTTCTACACTTGAAATTTGGCTAAATCTATAAGGAGATCAACGAAAAAAAAAAAAAAAAAATTGAAAAGTAGTTTTCTTCTTTTCCCTCCAAAATATTTACCCCTGGAAATGACATCATCATCTTGAATCCTATTAATTCTTTTAAACTTAATTTTGTTAGAAAATATTTACCCTTGGGAATAACATCACTATCTTAAATCGTATTAATTCTCTTAAAATTAATTTTGTTAGTAAATTTTGTTGTTTTGAGGCCATTATTAACCTCAAAATTCCCATAATGATTTTGAACTTTAAAGAAAGGAAGAGGTTCAATTTTTTTCCTTCAGGGGATACCAATTTCATGATGTGGCACATCAAAAACATATTGCCCCCCATGCGGCAACTACTTTCAAAAGCTCCCGAAAACCACCATGAATACCAGCTCAAGGTGTCAATAAATAAAAACACAATGGTAAAATCAGCAAGTCATTGTTCAAGTTTCATTGTGATGGAGATGGAATCATAATCACATACATTGTAGAGAGGATAGGCCTCGAGCTTTGTCAAGGGGTTGGACACCAAGAAACGTACTCTCACTACAATGTGGAGGAGATAAGTAAAAGGGGCTAATGGAAAACATAGTTGTGTTCCCACCATTTCAGTCTATAAACACGCATCCACACTCTTGCAACCGACATTTATACTTTTAAAATGAATTATATCTCTCGAGCTTTTCTTTTCCTCCGTTCAACAAGGGAAAGAGTCCTCTTCTCCCCAAAACAAAAATCATTGTAACAATGTTGGAACTAATCTTTTTGCAGGGGTGTCTTCTAAAGAAGGTGCTCAAGTCCATCTTGCTCGATTCCATCAAGAACCTCTTCACCAATTCCAAGTTCCAACTTCAATTGTTCGGCCATGAGCTTCTCCCTGCAGGTCATGGACTTGAGCCACATTGACCTCGTTTCCATGTTGCTTAGATATGAACACTTCAAGCACTATCGATGTGACCGAAGATTGTACATGGGGATGAGCCTAAATAACGTGGCCAAGATGGTCAAGTGCATCGGAAATGAAGACATCATCACCATCAAAGCCGATGATGGAGGTGACATCATTACCTTCATGTTCGAAAGCTCAACCAGGACAAGATTTCCCACTTCGAAATGAAGTAAATGGACATTGACAGCAAGCATCTAGGAATTTCAGAGTCAGAGTCCCATGCCATTGTGAGGATGCCATCTCAAGAATTTGCTCACATTTGCAAGGAGGATACAGATTTCTGATTTTATTCAATTTTGGAGATAGATTAATCATAGAAACAGTCTTAATTCCATGTGAAAAATGGCACACTAATGTGTGCATGTCTAGTCAACTTGGTTGTGAAACGGCTAGTTTTGCTATATAGGAAAGATGGGGCTAAAAAACGAAATTTGACTACGGCTGAAATAGTGGAGCATGTTTTTATAATTTTGACAAAGTAACCAGGGCTACAAAGATTATAGTGGATTTTCATGGTCTCCATTTCAGTCCTCGCAAAATAACAGTTCCACTAGTGGGCCTGTACCACAAACGAAGAATTTCATTTGTTGATCTCCTTCGGTACTCGTTGTTATTCTTAATGCAACAACAGATCATGTCTGGAATTGGATCATGCTTGAATTAGCCACAACTATAATATTGATATGCTCCTTACTATGTTGAGAGGGGAGATTGGTAAGAGACATAAATTTAAAGTCGTGTATGGATACGTAATGCTTGCAGGCGTAAAAAGAACAGTTGGTAATTGACATGTTGATTCCTCTCAATTGATCCTTATTTTTAGTTATCCATTTTTTTGGAAACAAATAATTTTTTCTTGGTAACCGAATTAGTATGGGAGGATTATAAAAATGCATTTAGAACTTCATTGTAATGGGGATTTTTGGGTTGGAGAGCAGGTTCGAAGCTCGAGGGTTGTGCCTTTTGTCAACTCAATGGGCCTCTATATCTTGTAAATTTCTCAAATCCGTAAGTTTTCTTCACTATTTTATGTGTTGATATTTCTTTTAAAATTCGTATCTTTTCTTTCTGTTTCAGTTATATAGAACACCATAGAAGTTAAATTGAGGATCAGCTTCCCTCAATTCTTCCATCAAAGTTAGGTTTAAAACTAAGATTATAATATGAACAGGTTATTTTTTACCACTTTGCATCTATTGATTGTTGCACTGATTACATATGACTAAATTGTGTCCCTTTGTTTAACCATTAGAATGTCATTTTGATCCATCTTTCTACAATAAAAAAAAATCAAAGATATTCGATGAATGTATGAGATTGTTATTTCTCTTCTTATATTCCTTCATCTTTCGCCTATCAATTTTGTGCCCTATCTTTTGGGACTCCATGTTCAACGGACTCTGATATTTTTATTGGCATTTTATTGTTTTATCCCAACTCTCTGTCATTCTTATTCTCAATCTAGTCCACCATACTTCTATCATCTAAATCTAACCACTATGTTAAAATTTACGAATAGTTATCTAGTGACAGTAGAAAGCTATTTAGTTCATTAAAAGTGCCCCTTCTAGTTTAAAGGTCAGCTTGGGTCTAAAGTAGGTTCTTTACTTGTCATAGTTCCTGGAAGTTGGGAACTATCTACAAAAAGTTACGACATTTGGCGTCGTTGCTAGGGAATGGAGACACAAAGATATATTTCCATGGGTGTACAACAAAGGACAGTTCTACTTCTTAATAGTGAACCAGGATTAGCAATTGAATATTGGTTGCATATCATTCACTTAGTAGCTCCATGGTCTAAAAACCCACTGGAAACTCCTGTATTTAAATGGCTAACACAATTGTTGTTGCGATTAGTTAAAGGTGTGTTTCTTTGGATTTCAAAGACATTCCTGGTTTCCTTAACCATTTTCCTAAAGATTAAGAATGTTTTGAGATGTTCCCACGCTTCAGTGGATATGATCAGAGCAAAGCAAAAAACACCTTTCAGATTTTCAACATTTTGTTGATTGCCTCGTGATTGAATACGAGGATGTGTATAAGAGGATGTTTTATCTTTCATTAGAAGGAAATTGCAAAGGTTGGGTTAACAATTTGCTTCCTAAATCCATAAATTCATTACCAGCTTCAGGAATAATTTTATACATATGGGCAGTGAATACAAATTATGTGGCAACTCCTATTATTTCTTAGGCTTTAATAAAGGAAGAGCGAAAAGAAAAGACTCCAAATTTTTCACACCAGGTCAAACTTTTCTCATATTATATGTTTGAAAGTTTGAACACTGAATTATATAGACATATCTCTAAGAGTAAAAAATTGTTGTCAGGTGATGGTAAATAATTTTCTTTTCTCAAAGTAATGAGGTCAAGGTTTACCTAAAGGCAACTCACCTATCTTGAACCAGAAGCAGAGGCATTTAATGATCATGAAAGCATTCTTCCTCACCATTCTCACAATCCAGTAGCAGCCTATTTACAAGGTTTCATCGGTGCAAATATAGTATCATTTTAACACCATCCATTACAGCTTCATCGTGGGTTCAGATTTTGTTTTGAGGTGTAGTTTGTTATGTTGATGTTCATCCTAAGGGCACAAGTGTGCAAGAACGCCCTTAGTAAGCTAGTTTTTTGCATGGCTTCATTGGAAATTTCATATTACTTGATTAATGGAATTGTTGTTGATTAGAGAAGGTTTTGTACATAGATAAGCCCAGTGTTGGAACATTTAATTTTAGTTGTTTTTAGCTAGACAGTAGACTATTTTCCGGTTTCAATTCCAGTTGGTGTAAAGTTTATTTCAGAACAGGGTTTCTAGGTAAGAGGAAAGATTTATGAAGTATATGAATGGATAATATCAGGGGACATGGTTTATTGTTCTTACTATGTCACAGGGAGATACTATCCCTAGATCGAGTTGATGTTGGAACACAAAATGTTGGCTCCCTGTTAATGGTGGTGTAGAAGGTCAACGCTCCCCGTGTGTTTCGTGGCATGTACTTAACACTAGCGATGTGTCTGTTTACTAACACCTGCAGGTTTTGGTGTAACGGGCAATCGTGACTCCAACAAAAATGACTCAGTCAAAAAATTTTGACATCTCCATTATTTTCTTAAATGTCTGACAACTTTCTCTTCTCGAGCTTTATTTGGGTACTCTCATCTCAATGGCGTTTGGCATTTGGCTGGCTTTACATCCATAGCCAAGGTGTATTTAAGAAGTTGCAACAGGGTTCTTTTCTTGAAGGCATTAACGAGGAACCTCTCTTGTCACATGTACATGCATTGATTCAAGTTTCTGGTCAAAATCTACTATGAGGGAATTTCTCTCTAGGGGAATTCAACGGGTAAAGTCAGTCAGGTAAATTCAATGGTGGATAAATACTAACACACTGGTAAAGTCAGATAGGCAGGTCATTGCTCAAGTCTTCATCCGCGAAGGAGACGAAGTCAAAATCACAGACATTGCAGAGAAGAGAGTCTTGGAACTTTGTTAAGGGTTGGGACCCCACACAACGTAATTTCATTGCGATGTGGAGGCGATGAGTAAAAGGAGTTGAGACACACATCCACATTCGCTCGCAAGAACCCATATTTCTGATATTGAAATGAATTACATCTTCTGTCGAGCTCAGTATTTTCCTTTGTTCATCAAGGGAAGGAGTCCTCTTCTCCTAGAATTTGTTTTCACTGTAACAATGTTGGAACTAAGGCTTGTGCAGGGAAGTCTTCTAAAGAAGGTGCTCAAGTCTATAATGCTTGATCCCATCAAGAACCTCGTCACTGATGCAAAATTCAATTACATGGCCACAAGCTTCTCCATTCAGGCCATGGACTCAAGCCACAGTAACCTCGTTTCCATGGTGCTCAGATCTAAACGCTTCAAGCACTATCGCTGCGACCGGAACTTGTCCATGGGGATGAACCTCAATAACGTGGCCAAGATGTTCAAATGCGCTAACAACAATGAGATCATCACCATCAAGGCCGAAGATGGAGGCGACACCGTTATCTTCATGTTCAAAAACCCCAACCAGGACCACATTTCGAACTTCGAAATGAAGTAAATGGACATTGACAGCGAGCATCTGGGCATTCAAAGTACCACGCCATTGTAAGAATGCCATCTCAAGAATTTGATCACATCTGCAAGGAGGTTATAGATTTTATTCAGTTTAGGAAATGGATTAATGATAATAAGAGTCTTAATTCCATGTGAAAAAGGGCACACTACTTGGTGCCTGTCTAGAAAAGTTGGTTGTGGAATGAACTGCCAAATTTACTGTACAAGAAGGATCGGGCTAAAAAATAAAACTAATTGGACTGCAACTAAAATAGTGGAGCAGGTTGTTTATAACTTTATTCCCCTCGTAATTTTATAAACGAAGTTGGTCCACTTACAAATGTGGCGTTTATGGGTATCGGTGGGCCACTACATAATTTTGACAAAGTGCTAAGGGCTGCAAAGATTATAATGGATTGTCATGGTCTCCATTTTAGTCCTCGCAAAATAACAATTTCCACCGGTGGACTTGTGTGGGCAAAAAATGGTGAACATGTTGAGACCCTGGGTTTGGTAACCGGGGCCAACAAGGGGTCCCTTGTAGTTTAGCGTAACGCTGGCATTTTCACTTTACTCCAGAAGAATAAGGCATCTCACTCGAATCACATCCCAACCTTACTTGGTTAAGGAATTGGAACTAGACATTAAGAGAAATCGCACAAGAATACTAATACTTGTTAAACTCAGAACCAAGGCATCATACATGAAATCGATGCAGAAGACAACAACTAAAGTATTCGAAAGAACATAGAATACGCACATGCATTCATAATAAAATTTTAAAGGGGACACATAAAACCAACACAAGGAGATCATCAAACATCCCTACAACTTCCTCTTTCATTAGTTTCAGCCAACATTAGATCATTACATTCGGGCTCAGATTCCCTCCCAAGCAATTATAGAATCATGCAGATTCAATAGGCTCTGCGACAACATTTTAGTACGCTCCCCTCTCTCTCCCATTCTAGCTTTTCCTTTGGCCTTTTAAGCATTATGCTTGCCTGGACCACTGCTTTCTTCCTCAGATGCTTCCCCCTTTGCTTTTCGGATGCTTTTGTTTCTCGATTGCAACTGCTTCCTCGGCTGTTAACGAACATTCCATCTCGGTTATGACTACATGTACCCTGATTTCCCTAGCCGATGATCCGCAACTGCCAGAATTTAGTGGATTTTGTCTCCTCCCTAGGTTGCCTTCTCCACGAATTCCCATCAGTCACCTTTGGTCAAAATGTGGTCAAATATCAAAACATGAAAAAAATTTGTTCTCAAAACAAAGGACCCAACAGGCCCCGACCACAATCCATTGACTCGCCCTCAATTCAATCATTTGTTGGTGTTGTTGTTGCTTCTTGTTGTTGTGGTGCTCCTACCGGTGTTGCTCCTCCTTGGCTTATTCCTTCAAATGAAGAACCCAACTCTGGTATAGACTGGATTGCCGCGATTTCGAACTGTGTGTACTTAGGAAGTGTTGTCTTCCATGGACCTATGAGAGTGTGTGCTTAATCAATGAACTATGTCGTGATTTCGGCTATTGGTTGAGCAGGTTGTGTCTTCAAGAGGGCATTCCATTGAGTTGTTTCCTCTACATTGATTTGTTGTAGCTTCTGGAAGTGGCCCTGTGGTAGTGGCTTAAGGTCACAGAGCAGAGTCTTTGTCTCTCGTCATTCGTCCTCAATTTTCTAGATTTGTTTTTCAATGACATTTGCCTATGTTAAGAGCTCCTTTTGTTGGTTGAGGTCCTCAATTGTGATAGCTTGGTTGAAGAGTTGATTAGTCTGTTGACGCAGGGGGTAGACTGGTTGATTTTTATTTGGAAGATATCCTGACCAGTATCGAACTTGAGCTAAGAGTTCTTTAGCTTCCCCCATAGCCTAGATTACATAGACTTTCAGACAAGTCACTTCAGTGATTCTCTGCTCAATTTCCCTGGCATACTGAGATTTTGGATCTGGTAGCACCCTTTGAGTGGCGGCAATAGTTCTTTTGAGCTCTTTTTTTGTTGAGATGAGGTCGATGTAGGAAGTTTTGATATGATTACAACATTCTGAAAGAGTGCATGCTGAAAACTCTTTTGGTGCATCTGGTACTATTTCAGTAACTGTGGGCCAGAGATCCTAGAACTTTCACTTATTTCGTCAACTTGTTTCTATAGCATTTGCTTCTCCTGAAGAATTTGATCTCTTTTTGCAACCATGGAAAGATGTTGTTGTTGTCATTCATGCTCAGTTGCCTAATTGTTGTGCAACGCCCCCACTTGGCGTGTATCCAGTTGAATAAAGTAAACAATTGAGACGACGACCAACTCTAGAGGTCATTAGGGGTCATAATAGCAGGTGTACCGAACCAACTTTGTAGTGGTTGGCCGCTGGAAAATAATTTCTCAGACTGCCCTTGGGGTGAGGTCTCCCATTGCGAGGGCTCGGCGGTGTGAGTACTGATATGGTCTAGGTTGGAATGTGGTGGTGGTAGGGAGGCGGGGTTGGATGTTAGAGGAAAGTGTGGATGGTTTCTATGCTCGAGTTCCCAGAGAAAATAAGTTGCCCAATTACTCTTAGTAGGTCGGGCGTTAGTAGTTGGAACTGCAGGTACTTCATCTGTATTAACGGACATTATGTTTGTAGGGGGAACGGCAAGTGCTTCATTTGTAGTGTCTGTAATGGAATGGATTATGGAGTCTACTTCCATTTCCATTTTGGCACCAAGAATATTTCCAGATGGATTAATGTCTGAGATGGTGGTTGAGGGTGAGGTTGTTTGGCGTGATGGATTTGCGTGAAATTGGGGATTTGGTTCCTTGTTAGTAAGATCGACCACTTCAGTAGATGTAGCCTTAACCTGTTTCTTGGGAATTGGTGGTTGCGATGGTGGCAAGTGGGCGATTGTTCTAGATGGTGGGTTCAGTATGAGAATGATGGCCCACTGGGGAATTGAAGCAATGGTTGGGTTGCAGGTCAAAGAAGCAATTGGAATAACATTGATAAATTCATAAAATGAAGGGAAAGGACTTACTAATGCCCCAAGACCCTCTAGAGTATTATGGAAGGACATCATATTTGTCTTGAGCTTCTTCAAGACTGGATTGAGTGTTTCTTCTTCCATTCTCTTCCAGGAGGTAGAAGGGGTTTTTCTAGGCAGTGGCTTAGGAACCATCCCTTTGAATAAATATGTCTTCTTGTCATCCCGAATTTCTCCAACAACTCTAGGCCAAGACGTGACTTACGTACGGACTGCTTCCTCTGAGAGAAGAAGGTTTGAGCGCATTTTTGGAATATGTCTGGGTTGATGCATTTAGGTCGAATCCAGGTGCTTCCATGGCTTACACCAAACCATATATCTTGTGAATATTCATCTAGGAGAAATGGTGGGATCTTGGGCCTGGATTTGGTGACAACTAGCATCTTTTGATACCATCCAGCGAAAGAAGCCTCATTAATTTCCTTGTTGTTGGGGTCCCCTGAAGTCCACCATGGTAAGTATCTGAGTGCAAGGGGTTGATCCTCAGCAACCAGTGCTATCTCTCTACCTTTCGATGGGCACCACTTCATCATAGCTAAGGAAACAACAAGATATCCATATATAAAATATGTTTCCCTCTCGTGTACATCTTCACAGGCTTCAAAGACCTCATGCAATAGAAAACTGCACCATTTTAATAATGGTGCATCAGCGTTCCAGCAATTGTATAGCAGACGAATTTGATGGTAGGCTTGTTAATTGGTTCAATAACAGCTCCCTTACCACCACGCTAAGTATCATACTTACTGTAGTAGTTGTCGTCACTTGTCTTCTTTCCTTGCTTAGAAGTATTCTAGAACGAAGATGACATTGTGGCTCCTCTAGCAGATAGTCTAGTGAGTTTCTGAATGTTGCTAGCATGTATAAAGTATTCCTTTTCAAGCCAAATATAACCTCCATGCACTCAGATGATGAGGAATTTGGTATATTTCATTGTTGTTCCTGTAGTGCCGAACATTGGTAAAGTGTGAAAATTTAGCAACGTCGACCTCTGTAGGCCTCTGAAATCCTCTTTGATTCTAAACGATTGGCTTCCATCTAATTTGGTTGTAGCTTCTGTAAAACTTCACGCTTGAGCGCTAGGAAATGGAAAGAGTTTGAGAGATCATTATCCACAAGCGTAGCTTTGTCATATTTTCCATAGAGAGGCTCAATTTCAGTGACTCTGGGGTCAGATTCAGGTGTTGGAATAGAGATTACAACAACCTTGGTCATAGTTGCAGTTTGGCAACTATACACAATAGACAGGGGGTTTGAATTTGGGCTGAGAACCGGGGGAATTCGATATAGAATCTAGACTAGGCAATTAGACCACCAAGGCTTTGATATTGAAGAACTTATCATCGCCATGCAAACTAAATAGAAATAATTGACACGACGTTTTTTATTAGACCGTTTAACTAATCAATACAGCAACTTTCTATATTCAATTCAAATCATGGCAATAACGATGATTGTAACCTAGACCTGACCCTGATGATGCAAAAACTAAAAAGGAGGGTGGAATGATGGTTAATTATGATGATATGAGGGCAAGTTCCTAGAAGTTGATGGTCGTATCATGTCAAGTATATTATGGGAGATATTTAGCCCAATTAGAAATGGCATAAGGAATTATTACAGATAAGACGATTGCCACATGTGACTCCACGACCACAAGCAGTTGTGGAGGGAGGTACTAGACTAACGTAACTAAAATAACTGACAAAAAATTATTCTTAACTAACTCTGTTGAATAACTAGCGGAACTAAAATAACAAGCACAACTGAAGAGACTGACACGCTAAGATAACTGACTGAATTTACCTATACCTAACTGTGATCCCCTTTCAAAGATCAAATATGTTTGATGTGGAACCAGTTGTGCCATGAAAGGGCTTTAGGCGTGCATCGTTCACCCAGTCGGGCAATAGGACTCTATCCAGTTGCGTGAGCTTGATAGTTCCTAATTCTTTTACTTCTGCAACAATGAATGGTCCTAACCAATGCATTCTCAAATTTCCATGATGTTTTAGGAACTTACTGTCATATAAGAGAACTTGATCCCCAACTGCAAAGGATTTTTGCTTTATGTGTTAGTCGTGCCATGTTTTTTGCCTCTCCTTCTCAACAGTTTGGTGGAAATCCGCCAGGAATCTGGCTTCATCCAACTCCCAGAGCTTGTCCAACCATTTTGTAATTAACTCATCTTTTTTCATGTGAGTGGCTCGTGCAATGAAAAGTTTGGGGATGATGAACTCGGCAGGAACTACAACTTCTCCTCCATAAACAAGCTGGAAGGGCGTATAATTGTGCAAGTGCTTAATGGTTATACGATAATCCCATAATGTGGCTAGCACCTGCTCATCCCAGTCGTCTCGATTAGCAGAGCATATCTTGGTGAGGCCTCTCTCTAGGATTTTGTTAAAAGCTTCCACAGTGTCATTTTCTTGGGGGTGGTATGGGCTACTCTTATGGTGTTGGATCATAAATTTTTGCAGCAATGAGGTGATTGTCTCATTAATGAATTGGGTCCCTTGGTCACTAGTGAGCCTTCGGGGGGCACCCAAACTGAGTGATAATATTTTCAAAAATGAACTTTGTGGCAATGTCTGCAATGAAATATTTAATCGGTGCAGCTTCAGGACATCTGGTAAGGTAATATGTGGCAATGATAGTGTACTTGGCATGGGAGTGACGTATCGGTGGATTAAGGGGCCCCACAAATTCGACTTCCCATTTCTCAAATGCATGAAGTGCCTATACCATTTATAAGGTAAGTTCATCCTGGTGCGATGGCTTTCCCACACATTGGCAAACATCACATTTCTTAGTGTATTCCTTTGCATCTTGGAAAAGTGTGGGCCACCAGAGTCCTGCCTACAACACTTTTCTCGTGGTGGAATTCCCGCTCATATCTCCACCCGCAACTCCCGAATGGAATTCCCATAATACATCTTGCTTCCCATGATCAAGAACAGACTGTCGCAATATTTGGTCAAGGCCCATCTTGTATAATTGTCCTGCAATCAATTGGTAGTCTACAACTCGAACCACCATGTGTCTTCATTGTGTCGTTGTGTACTTCTCCGGGCATTTTCCTGTGCTAGGAATAATGAAATATCCTCCAAGTAGTCTGGTATAACCTTAACTCAGAACAAGTCAGCATCTTGCATTCAATCGTCTAATGACCCCCAAGCTTCACCCGACTCTAGCCGAGAAAGATGATTAGGACCCATGTTCAACCTTCCTGGCTTGACGATTACCTCGAATGTGAACTCCTGGAACAGAAAAATCCATCTACAAATCCTTCCTTCGAGTACAGGCTTGTTCACTATGTACTTTAGGGCAGAGTGATAAGTAAATAACTTGAACAGACCCCCTAAAAGATAGTGCCAAAAATTATGTAACAACTACACCATCGCAAGCGCTTAGCTCTTAGTTGTGGTATAGTTCCTTTCCACCATGGATAATTTTCTACTAGCAAAGTAGATCGAGTGATAAAGGTTTCCATCTCCGGGCTGAGCCAAAACAACTCCCAAGGTGATTCTTGATGCATTGATATGGACATGAAATTGCTTGTTCCAATCTGAATAAACTAGGATTGGTTCGCTTGCCATCTTTTCCTTTAATACATTGAAAGAAAGTTCACATTCATCGTACCATGCAAACCTTTCAGATTTCTTCAATATCTTTTCCAGTGGTGCGATGATCGAGGCATAGTTGCGGATGAACCTGCGGTAATATCCTATGTGGCCAAGGGTGGACCTCAAATTCTTAACACTTGTCAATGGGGGCATATTCAGGATTACCACAACCTTAGTAGGATCGACACATACTCCCTCTTTATAGACTATATGCCCCAGAAGTGTTCCAAAAGGAATGGAAAAAATGCACTTTTTCAAGTTTAAGGAGATTTGTAGCTGTCTACAGCGATCAAACATCACCTAGAGTAAAATGGAATGTATTTTTAATAAACTATAGACTATCCAATCATCCATGTAAACCTCCAAAAACTTGTGAATATAGTCCTGAAAGGCAATGATTACAATCCTTGAGAACATTGTCGATGCGTTCTTGAGTCCAAAAGGCATGACATGGTAGGCATAGGATCCCCATTCGGTCATAAATGTGGTTTTCTTCTTATCCTCCTCTACAATATGGACTTGCCGGTAACCAGAGAATACATTTGTGAAAGAGTAGGCTTCGTTACTTGCCACATTGTCTAGGACTTTGTCGTTCAAAAGGGTAGGGAAGGGGTCACAAACACAGGCATTTTTTAGACTCTTGTAATCCACACAGACCCAGATCTCTTCGAAATCTTTTTTGTTATGTATAACAATTGGACTGACCCACTTGGCCTCATCAACTGGGAAGATAAGCCCTGCTACCAACATTTTTTCTATTTCCTTGTTCACCTTCTCTTTGACCCTCGAATTCAATCTATATGGTCGGTGTTTCACTGGCTTCGCATCTGGTTTAAGCACAATCATCATTTCACCTAGCTCCCTTTAATCCCCTTAAGCTCTGCAACAAATGAAGGGAATAGTTGTTATAGACAATTTTGTGCCTTACAGCAACAAGCATGAATTGTCAATAATCCAAGGGATCCAAAGTTCCCTAAACATGATGTTCCTACCCCTAGAGGAACAAGGTCAGCAAACCAACAGCTCTCAGATCAGTTCTCCACCTGAAAACACTCAAAAACAAGCAATCCTGAAATCAAAGCAGGTGCTCCACTAGGTTTCTGCGCTAAAACTCAGTTGCTCCATGGTGTACCTGCGTTGCAAAGCAAGTGGGACAAAGGCCACCTGCGCTGAGCGAGATGGGACAAGTGGCACAGTGAGTCATTGCTTTGGAATCTTCCAAAAATGACACTTGGATCAGGTATTTCGCCTTGTCATGAGTCAGAGGCTCTGTTTCTCCAAGTGGAAGCAAAGTTCACCAAGTGGACTCAAGAACTGAAGATCAACTAAAGATTAACTGAAGAGAGAGAGGACACAAGGCAGCTACACATCAGTTGCAAGCTGACTCATCCTTTCTCAATTCATCTATATATTGAGCTCTCTCCTATGAGCTCGAGAGGCTGGAATTTTGTGCAAAGTAATGATATGTTGTTGGTTTCACTATTGAGTTATTGGGTGATTGTTTGAGAGAGGTGAAGAAGAGCAATTCTTTCTGCTGGGAGGTGTTGCTGGGTTGGAGCCTTCAATGGTTGTAATACTCTCAGAACCTTTATTTCTTCATTAATAAAAGCTATTGAGGTTCTTCTATGTGCTCTTGTTTCAATAATATATTGTGATGATTGCATGTTTGGTTTACACTAATCCATGAACCAGTTATGATTGCATGCCTCTTGTAGTTTCCTTCTTTGTTATTTTGCAGGATCTCATTGTAGCTGGGCGAGCAGAAGAACAAAGAGCTAGGAGCAAGCGGCCAAAGAGAAGAGTTTGGATTCGACATTAAGCACAAGGCAACGGTTAGTGCATTTCTCCATTCTCTTTTGCTTTCATAAAGAAGTAAACCTTAAGTAGTTTGTTTTACAGTTGTTGCTAAGGAACTGTCACCCTTAGAGTGGGATAGGGTCATCTGAGTCGGATACTTTTCCCTACAACAAACTGGCGACTCCGCTGGGGATCGTATCCATTTGATTGTGTTTGTAGTATTTTGCTATTCATTTCCTGAACAAAAGAGTACCAAATCGAAAAGCTTTTGACTATATCAAAAGCGAAGTAGAGGGCAGCTACTCTAGCTCATTTCTGAGCCTGTTCATGATTTGAAGAGCTGATCTACAAGGATCCTTGTAAGCTCTTAGTGATAGCTTTTCACCTTCCTAATCATCCCTTTGAGTGTGCTTGACTGATTGCTTCTGATTTGAGCAAAAACCGTGAATTTTTGAGAAAATTGTGACCCGGAAACTGAGAAAACGTAAGTCTCGTTTTCCAAAGCAGGCTGTACACAGGCTACCTGCTTTGCAACGCAGGTAGCCCCTTCGGGACCTGCGCTGAATGTCAAACAGGCAGTGTACTACCTGCTTTGATCCAGTTTTGCCTAGTGCTACTGGGCTTTCCTCCCTTTTTCTTGCCTGTTTTCACTATAGATTTTGCAGCCAGTTACCAGTCTTGTACATTTTCTGAAACAAAATTTACTTGCCATTATTCCGCCTCAGTTATATAAAGAAACTGTACTTGTTCTTTTGTATTTCTTACATCATTTACAGTTTCCCATAACGAAAAGTGAACTAGTCTTGTTGTGGCCTCTTAGATCCAAACCTGTGTTAGGCATTTTTGCTGATCTTAAGAGTTAGTTTGTTTGCTGTCCATAGCTGATTAGTCTTTTTACTTTCGTCATTATGGTTTGATTTCATGTATTTCCAGTGATTAAACAAGTAAATCTTAAGGTGTCTTTTGATTTTGGACAAGCTTGTTTACTTTCGCTTGAAATCGAAATCAAAGTTATATAACAACTTTCTTTTTGTAATACATCAACATTAAGAAAGGGAAAAGAAAATACATGCATTGTGCATTTTGCATCTGAAAAGTTTGCATGTGATTTAGGAGAAAGTGCATTATTTTGTGCTGTATGATCTGTGTGAAAAGATATGTCTTTCTTTTCCCTCAGTAGTTAAGATTTTCATCAGTCAAAAAGATTTGAAAAAGCTTGCTTCTCATCTTAGGCTGCATTTAGGAATTTGTCATATACATCTTGTGGTGAACCTTGAAAGGCAAACTTTAAAAAGATCAACTTAAAATATACTGAATGAACCTAACAACGCTTTGAAACATAACGCAAACACATAGAGGTCTAGGTAGAGACGTGTTCCGGCGTCGTTAAACATAGTGACTTTTGCTCCCACGTACCGTCGCGTATATATTGGGAGACCCCTATAGGCATATATCTTTTATCCATAGGAAGCCGTGTCGACCGCCCTACTGATCGCAATGCAGTGAACACAGCATTCACGAAGATCGACCACCCGTACCGTAAAACGTATTCTGTGGTTTTGCGAAAGGTTTGGCACACCCTCTGCCTAGATCTCCAGAGCAGTTTCTTTTGGCCTTTTTCAAACTCTATAACTGAAAAAGTCCATCCGAGCATTTGTCACTTCGGGCTCGTTAAAACATCGAAGGAGACTAGAGTCATCTTTAGCTTTTTCTCGACTCTTTAAAACTGAAAAAGCAAGTTGTGTCTAAAGCGTCGTTATAAAATTTATTTTAAGCGGAATAATCATCACCCTTCCCTCGTTGATCTTCGAAGTTAGTCCACCACAAGTGGAAGTTCCTGTAGAATCGCTAAGAAATCTTTTGGATAGACTAGATATGTCTGAACAACCGTCGACATCTAGGACTGTGTCGTCTGACACAACAGCAGCAGAACCTCCTGCTGCTACTCCAACGATGTTCGCTGGTATACCATCTGTCCCGGCAAATTGTCAACAACAAGCCGGAGTCCCATCAGGGACGAAAATATGGTTAGTTCCTATTTCTTCATCCGGATTATCATCTGGTACTTCTTATGTTGAAACTCGACAAATTGATCCAATGTGTCTTCAAAGGCCAATTTACCCTTTAAGTACTGGATTTCCACCATGTGGAGGGCAGTATGCTCTTTCATTGTTCCCTCCTAGAGAACAACCATATGAGAGTTTACAACAAGGATCAGGTCAAACTGGAATTACATCCAGCGGTCGGGTACCAATGCTGCCTAAACAATCAGGAGTTGCATATTCAATGCAACCAGTACACCCTCTGTCGAATATTCCCACCACACCTGCTATGGCGAATGCGTCGCAAGTGCAATCGCTACCTGTTGTAATACAACAACCTCTTGTCTCAGCGGCTCAATCACAACCTCAGGGTAGTGCCTCCTTATCTGGAGCGACTCAGGCTCAAAAAAGTACTGTGACTCCTCATCTTGGTCAATCATCCAGTATTGGTCAACAGCAAATGGTCCAACAACCACAGCTGGTTCAATCTCAACAACCGCCATTCTAGCAATCATATCAAGGACCTGAGCAACAAGTCTTTGTAAGTAATGGGCAACCATGCTATAATGGTTATGCCCATCAACCTTGTCAAAGTTGTCAGCATTATGCTGGTCTGCAAAGACCCATTGCTCAGGCGATACCATCTTATCCGGGATATGCTTCGCCTAACCTGAACCAACAGTTGCCTTTTATAGCAACTCTAGAATTACCAGATCTAAACCGGCTGACTAATGATCCAATTGCTTATGCCTCTTGGTGGCCAGCGATTCCGCATAAACTTCCATCGGACATTCCTAAATTCAATGGAAATCCAGGTGAAGATCCGTCGAATCATGTGATGACATTCCACCTATGGTGTTCATCAAACACCCTGAATGATGATTCGATAAGACTTCGCCTCTTCCAGAGGACATTGACAGGTCCAGCGGCTAAATGGTATATAGAATTGCCTAGAGCTTCGTTCGACAATTTTAGCTCCCTTGCCACGACATTCTTAACCCACTTTCAATTACCGATAAGGTATGAAACAGGAACAGAAATCCTTACCAACTTCAAACAGACAACGGCCACTCACATATCTGATCATATACATGAGTGGCGACGTCGTCGTAGGATGGTGAAAACTTACGTTCCCGATCAGCTGTTAGCTGAATGGTTTATAAAGTCGTTACTTCCGGCTATAACGGAAGATGTGGCCAAGGGAGGAGTCGTAACAGAGGAGCAAGTCATTGCTCGTGCTCAATACTTAGACTTAGTATATACTCAGTCGGGCACGCTCTACGACAAAATACCTGACGCCCCTAGACCTGAATTTTCAATTCCTCCCCCTCCTGAATCGAATACTAACTCTCACGCCGATAATGGCGTGACTGACAAACGCAAAATTTCTAGTCAAAATGCAAATGAAGAACTTCTTGCCTCAGAAGTAAATGCCATGTCAAACGACAAGGGCAAACAACTGAAGCAACCAGGGGGCAAGAAGAAAAAGTAAAGGAAAGGGAGACCCCCGACAGGGTGTCATATATGCGATGAGGATCATTGGACAAAAGATTGTCCACATATACCTGAAGTTAAGAAACTCTTCAAGAGTTCAAAAACCCCGGCAGTATTGACTGATCCGTTTCCTAATCCAAGACAAAATCTGGTTGCGAATCAAGATGCTTCCCGATCCCAAGTGCTTATGTTGTCCACCTCGAAACAGCAAAATAATGCTTTGACAAGGAATAAAGATTACCGGAATCCACAGCGGTCGAATAACAAGGCTGATAAACAACCTAGTAGTTCGACAACAACTTTGAACGAAGTTGTGCCACCCATCGTTCCTAAGCCAATAATAAACTCGCCAAAGGGAGTAGTACACAAATCGACATTTAATCCTCGTGCAAAAGTAGCACAGAATTATAATATAATAGAGGACCTGACCCAATCGTCGTCCGCTATGTCGACACTTGAGGTAGCGCAAAATTGCACCTCCCAAGAGCAAGCTTTATTATCAGCCATAGGTGGGATTGGCCCAATGGATTCCAATCTTGTGGCCTTTGATGATAAAGGATATGACCCTAAGTTACCAGCTCAACTAGCTTTCCTTATTAAAGTGGAAGCCCTCAACAAAACTGTTCATCGAACAATTATTGATGAGGGGGCATCTACATGTCTTATGTCAATGAGTTGCTGGAAAAATTTAGGCTCACCACCCTTGTCGAAATCGTCAACGACGTTAAAAGCATTTGATGGACGATCATACACTCCATACGGGATTTTAAATAACTTGCAAGTTGAGCTGGGGGGAAAAATAGTAGAAGTTGATGTGGAAGTAATCGACGGAAACCTCAATTACAACATCCCACTGGGAAGGCCTTGGATATATGCCATGGCTGCAATTGTGTCAACCTACTTCAGGAGGATTGTATTTCCTTTTCAAGGAAAAATTACAATCGTCGACCAACAAACATTTCTCCCCAACAGTTCTCAAGTTACGGGAAGCAGCACAATGATCCATGAAAGTAATCAATCACTCCAAAATATCGGAGTAGGTCTCCTAAAAGACCCTGCCTTAATGGGTACTTTTGCCCTACCACCGGCAGGTAATCTGGCGGAAGTAGCCACAGTGGAAACCTACAATATGAAATCTTCCATATCCAACAGATGCAGAAGGTTCCTAAATATTTTGTCAGCATGGATCGTCGCCCTAATGGAAATACTGTAAATACAGTGGGCCCCGAGGACGGTTCTTATCTCGTGTCAACCTCGTTAAAAAATGAAACAAGGAGTCATGAGGATAGTTCTTTTACTATGTCAACCTCATTAAAAAATGAAACGATCCCCTTTCCAGATCTCAATGGTAAACCTTCATTCCAACCAACAAAGTTGAATGCAATGAAGCTTGGGGGGCATGCACCTCGATTTGCGTCATTATGCTGGGGGCATGCAAACATATCATTGAGCAAGGTTTGATCGCTTTCAAGCTCGTTAAAAAATGAAGCCATCTTCGAGCAGTTTTGTACAGAGTTCATGCTCGTTAAAAAATAAACACAAGTTGTGAGCAATCTTCCCCTACAGTTCAAGCTCATCCAGAAAAAATGAACCGGTAAATAGCCTGGAGAAATGTAACCTTTGAAAGCCATATTAAAAGCCCTTGGTCGTGTTTTCACCTCCATCCGTTCATTTGGCCAATCGTTCACCTCCGTATGTTTGTTTACCCATTTTGAGGAACAGCTGCGAAGAGTGATTCCACTTAGCCATCCTTGTGACACTGCCGTGATTGGAGAATTCCAACCTGTACTTGGAATCTGCTGCTATCCCTGTTCATCACTCGTTCCTCAAAAGACGAGTCTTCTTTGAGCTCTTTTCACTGACTCGTAAAATATGAAAAGTTTGCCGAGTTTTGGCCTTCCAGCTCGTTAAAGGACAAGAAGAGCTATCCCTCCTCTAGATTTTAATCTTTTTGGACCTGAGGGATTATTACACAAAAAGATCGAGCGCTTGTTTTGTTCGGCTCGTTAAAGAAATCGAAAATTCATCCCTTCTGTATTGTTTTATACTTTTTCGGACTTAAGGGATTAGAAGACGAAAAAGGAATTTTGGAGTTAACTTTTCGTACCTTTTCAGACTCTCTAAAAATGAAAAGGACCGAGTTTTCTTTGTCGTTAGACTCGTTAAAATGATTAAATAGCGACAAACTTGTCTTTAGAAGAGAACGAGTTTCCCTATCGCTAGGCTCGTTAAAACATAGCGATGGGCTTGCCCGAAGGGCAGGTTATAGAACAAGCATATGTTATCCTCCTCAAGCTTGACAAAAATAAAGAGGTACTGGTCAGCAATGACTGGGGAAAAATTGGGAGAACCTCACAGCATTAATGGTAGCAAGTCGCTCTTGAACATGACACTTTGTCCTCCGTATCACATCGGGTTGGGTTGTTTCATTCACTGGTCTCATAACCATGGTCCTCGCCACACCATCCACAATTGGGGTAATGCTACCAATCCATCACATCAGTGTCGTTATATGTTCAAGAGATGTGGTTCTGTAAAGAGTCAACCGTGTTCCACCCACTGCCATACATTATCCTTCATCCACTTCATGACCGCCACCCTGAATCATACATCACAGTTTGTTTTCACCTCATCACAATCACTAGCTCCGTTCCGTATCACTGATGTGGGATTCATTAAGGCCCTCCTTTGACGGATCACTCCTTGTCGACATCAGCTCATTATCCAAGGAGTTGATCTAGGAACACCACGTTCAGTACTTTGAAGCTTGCATGCCTCAATGGCAAGTTTCTCACTTCCGGCGACAGGTATACATCAATGACCTTCGACCAGAAGATTTTGCATGGTGGTCGACGCCAAGTCCTTTATTCCCACCATGTGAATTGTACTGCCGTACCTTGAGGGTCATCATCCTTATCGGTGATTCCTCTCGCGCTTGTTAACGGTTTACATCATTGACCGGTAATCAAGCGATGTCTTTCCATGTTCGACTTCAAGAAATTCTCACGTGGATCGACTTGTACATCGAGTGAGGATCGAAAGAGATTGAAGACCCCGGATCTAGTTTCATCCATCCGGGCTGCGATATATATTCAGGACATAAAGACATTTGATATGTACATCATTACAGCAGATGATCATCCTTCTCAAAGGATGATAATTTCAGCAGAGAATTATCAGTCTACAATCAGACGATCGTCTGTTCCATGTACCAAAATGTATTTATAAAGCTGAGCATGGGAATGCCCGCCTCAGCTAGATCATGAAAAATGTATGAAAAATAATGTATTGTATTGTATCTTATTACAGGACACTTCTCAGCAGATTGAATGAACTTCGGATCCTCTCAATAAAGCATTTCACCCGATAAACGACCTCATACTTTAGGGGGCATCTGTTATAGACAATTTTGTGCCTTACAGCAACAAGCATGAATTGTCAATAATCCAAGGGATCCAAAGTTCCCTAAACATGATGTTCCTACCCCTAGAGGAACAAGGTCAGCAAACCAACAGCTCTCAGATCAGTTCTCCACCTGAAAACACTCAAAAACAAGCAATCCTGAAATCAAAGCAGGTGCTCCACTAGGTTTCTGCGCTGAAACTCAGTTGCTCCATGGTGTACCTGCGTTGCAAAGCAAGTGGGACAAAGGCCACCTGCGCTGAGCGAGATGGGACAAGTGGCACAGTGAGTCATTGCTTTGGAATCTTCCAAAAATGACACTTGGATCAGGTATTTCGCCTTGTGATGAGTCAGAGGCTCTGTTTCTCCAAGTGGAAGCAAAGTTCACCAAGTGGACTCAAGAACTGAAGATCAACTAAAGATTAACTGAAGAGAGAGAGGACACAAGGCAGCTACACATCAGTTGCAAGCTGACTCATCCTTTCTCAATTCATCTATATATTGAGCTCTCTCCTATGAGCTCGAGAGGCTGGAATTTTGTGCAAAGTAATGATATGCTGTTGGTTTCACTATTGAGTTATTGGGTGATTGTTTGAGAGAGGTGAAGAAGAGCAATTCTTTCTGCTGGGAGGTGTTGCTGGGTTGGAGCCTTCAATGGTTGTAATACTCTCAGAACCTTTATTTCTTCATTAATAAAAGCTATTGAGGTTCTTCTATGTGCTCTTGTTTCAATAATATATTGTGATGATTGCATGTTTGGTTTACACTAATCCATGAACCAGTTATGATTGCATGCCTCTTGTAGTTTCCTTCTTTGTTATTTTGCAGGATCTCATTGTAGCTGGGCGAGCAGAAGAACAAAGAGCTAGGAGCAAGCGGCCAAAGAGAAGAGTTTGGATTCGACATTAAGTGCAAGGCAACGGTTAGTGCATTTCTCCATTCTCTTTTGCTTTCATAAAGAAGTAAACCTTAAGTAGTTTGTTTTACAGTTGTTGCTAAGGAACTGTAACCCTTAGAGTGGGATAGGGTCATCCGAGTCGGATACTTTTCCCTACAACAATAGTTCTTTATATTATCTTAGAAGATCGAAGATTTCCTTGGTACTCTGCTCATCCCAATAATCCCCAATCGAAGCTAATTTTGGTTTCTCCTCAGTATCGATATTGTGTTTTTGCAACTTCAGAGGTAGTAGTTCCGGACTAGAGGTTACAGACCCATAGTCAGCACTTCACTCCCTTTCAAATTCCTTAATTCCTCTAAATCATCCCCATCAGGTTCCAAGTTTATCTTTCCACAAGCCACAACTTCATGGAATCCTGATTCATATATGTGATCAAAGGTGTTCTGATCTAGGTAGCCCTCAGTCAGTTGTCCTACTGAGAGCAAGACCCTTTTTACATCTTGCAGAGCAGCTATTATCCTCTCATCATTATAATTGAAGGAAAAATTGCTAATAAACTGAGATTCCATATGACCCCATTCACTAAGTTTTAATCTTATTTCTTCCTTCATGTGCCACACCTGCAGAAACATCCCTAGAGTATGGACAAATCTATGCACCCACAAATTTTCCGGAAGTCCTTCTTTGATCCATCTGGCTTTACAGTCTTGTAGGTGTTGTTGAGGGTCAATGCTCCCTTGATACTTAGTTACATTGGGCAGGCAGTCTGTTGAAAATGCAACAAGATGATGGAGCTTAGTGGAAAGGAGTCGCCTTCACTAAGTGGGCCCGCAGGCTATTTTTGGTGCAAAGTCTATGTTTAGACTATGTCTATTTTTAGACATATGGATCATGGTCTATGAGTTGCGGGATGCTATTTGTGGATGATTGGTCATGTTGGTAAAAATAGATGGACTTATATTTTTAGACATATGGGCGGAGTCTATTTTTAGACTGCCGAGTCTAAATATAGAACAGTCAAATATTATTAGCTCTTAATAATATTTAGACTATAAACATTATCTTATCCTCTTGGAGCATTTCAGTTCGAGCTATGGATGTGGCACATGCAGCTGCGAGAAGGAAATACGCTTTTCTAATGGGTCAGTTGAGCTATTGCATGTAGGACTTCAATTAGAACTCAAGTGATTGAGTTTTGGTGGAGTTGATTGAGGAGTTGATGGAGTTGTGTTCAGTTTGACTTGGTTGAACTAGTTGTATTCAGTCTAACAGAAGAATACACTAGTGATGGGTGATGTGAATTAATTATTAATTAATTCACTAGTTATTAACTCATAAAGCAACTAAATAATACATCAGTTAACTCAGTGCATGGACAGTTCAGTGGAGACAGGTGTTAGAGGTGAGTGAAAGGGCAAGACAACTGTCAGTTGTGACACTAGTTGCGCATGAGATTTGCACATGCATGGATTGAGATTGCCCATGATGATCGCGTGGTCACACACAAGGTAAAAGACGAGTTTGGTTCAGCCATTCATCATTCTTCTCTTGCAGGATTGCACAGTGGAGGCAGGCAAACAATGGAGGAGATTTGAGGCATCAGATCTGAGCTAGTTTGTGTGTAACAGGTGGAGATAGTACTGAGTACTTGCGAGGAGTATTGTACTATGTATTGTTACATGTTCTTAATCATTATAATATACAGATAGTGTGGGGTTTTCAGTTGTATGCTTTCCCCGGGTTACATATTGTGTTAATGTGCGCATGCGATTGATGTTTCATTGTTTTTAATGCTGCTAAATTGATGATCAACGTAGAGGAGATTATGTATTGTGCATGGTTCTGCAAATAATGTATGATCAGGATAATCTCTGTGAAAAAGTGTCATATTATTCAAAATTTCTACATGGTATCAGAGCTGGGTGATTTGTAGAAGAAGTTCTACAGGATATCAAAGCGAGGATTGATCATCAGGTCTATTATTCAGAAAGTGTTTACATTTTATTTCCTCGGGCAGAGTCTGTAATCGGGCCAGGTAGCCTCTGGATTCATCCTTCTTTTGGAAGGTGAGATATCCAGTGAATGCCCATACAGTCGATCTCTGTAAGAGAAATACTTTGTTCTCACGAATTTTAGATCAGAAGCGGTTGAGTTTTGAGCTGGTGGAATTTGAATTTGCAGCAGTGTGTTCTTGGTGTCGAAGTTGAAATGTCTTTCAACGGATTGCGATTGGAGTATGCCCTTGAGGGAAGCTCGAACTATATTGCATGGAAGGACAAGATGGAGGCAGTGTTAGATGATAATGGGCTGAAGGATTTCATAGAAAATGATGTCCCAAAGCCTACTGATGTTGCTCACGTTGATGCTTGGCAAAAGAAGACAGCAAAGTGTCGAAGGATTCTGTTGGAGGGCGTGAAGGATTACATTGTGTCCAGCCTCCATGGAAAGGCTTCTCCATACTTGATTTGGAAAGCGTTGACAGACTTACTCCAAAGCAAAAGTGACCAGAGGAAGTTGGCGCTCAAGGATAAACTCAGAAACATTAAGTGTGAGAATGGAGACAATATGCCCAGGTATCTCACGAAGTTCACCCAATGCCGGGATGAGCTGGGAAGTGTGGGGGTGACTGTCGATGATGAGGACTTGGTGAGCTTGGCTCTCCTTGGTCTTCCAAAGAGTTGGCATTCCTATCAGGACTCTGTCAATGGTCGGGAGAAATTGCCAGGATGGGAGAGACTTTGGTCGGATCTTGTGCAAGAGGAGATCAGACGGAGCACCAGAGACAGTTCTTCATCCATGCATGATGAGGAGAACTGTGCCTTAGCGAGTAAGGTGAAGAAGGGGAAGGAGAAGGGTTCTCTTTCCGAATCTAGTTCTTCCAATGATGGGAAGAAGGTTGACAAGTCGAAGGTGAGATGCTTTCGTTGTCATGAGTTGGGCCATTATGCTACTAATTGCCCAAAGAAGAAGTCCAAGAAGGGATCCGGGGAAGGATATGAAGGTGAGGCACTTGCTTCACAGTTTGAGTTGGATTTCACACTCTTCGCATGCATGGTTTCATCCATGATGGGAAGTGGTTGGTTTCTTGACAGTGGAGCTTCTTTCCACATGACCGGTGATAAGAGTTTGTTCAGTACTTTGGAGGAGAAAGATCTCCAGATACTCATAGCGATGGGTAATGATGAGAAGTATAGTGTCTCAGGTGTAGGCATTGTTATTTTTCAGAGGGAGCATGGAGCTCGCCTTACCTTGATCGATGTCAAGTATGTACCAGGACTGAAGAGAAACTTGGTGTCGATCGCGATGCTGGAAGACAGAGGCTATGATGTAGTCTTCAATAAGGGAAAGGTTTTCCTTGGAAACATCATCACTAGATAGGTGAAGCAGATTGGTTCACGGGTCAAGAACCTATATGCTCTTGAGGTTCAAGATGCATGCAAAGCCTTGAGCAGCGAGGCAACTGATGGAGACTTGGTGGTTGAGAGGGAGGGTATATTACCTCTCAACATGCAGAGCCAGAAGAAGTCTTAGACAATTGTGGAGGAGCCACGATTGGTGCAGCAGCTTCAGGAGGTTGTGGATCAGCCACAACAAGGGAAGCTGAGAGGAGATCGAGTAGATACATCTACTCATGTATAGACCTCCAGTAGGAGGAAACTTCGAGCCAGGTGGGCTGAGGGATCACATGCAGCCATACCTCCAGGTAGGAGGTGGGGCGATGTAGAGTGATTGTCCCAAGGAGGGGGGGCAGGATCCTTGAGGTACCCAACCTCTTGGATGAGACCTTGCTACGGGAGCCCAAATATGGAGTAGCAGGAATCGACTGATTGGGTAGAGACAGATGCGGATGGAGCGGCAGAGAGAGCGACAGTGTAGGGAATCCCAGGATAGCGCATAGCTAGCAAGCTGCAGCAATGCGAGAGGCACAAGTGTTTTGCACAATGCTAGGTGGCACAGAGAGGTGTGCAATGGTGCGAGATGCATGGAGATGTTGCAGAAGCGCAAATGTCAGAGAGGGAGCACCTGTCAGCAGCAGGTAGAGCTTCAGCAACAAAGTATGTTCCTAGCCCAACAGAGTGGTCAGTTGGGAGTGTTTTTGTTCCAAGTGTTGTTGGAGCAAGTGGACCGGGCAAATGTGTTGCATGCAGAACATTCCAGAGTTACAGGATAGGGGTTGCAGATAATCCATATCTTGTTGAGAGGGAGTGTTGAAAATGCAACAAGATGATGGAGCTTAGTGGAAAGGAGTCGCCTTCACTAAGTGGGCCCGCAGGCTATTTTTGGCGCAAAGTCTATTTTTAGACTATGTCTATTTTTAGACATATGGATCATGGTCTATGAGTTGCAGGATGCTATTTGTGGATGATTGGTCATGTTGTTAAAAATAGATGGACTTCTATTTTTAGACATATGGGCAGAGTCTATTTTTAGACTGCCAAATCTAAATATAGAACAGTCAAATATTATTAGCTCTTAATAATATTTAGACTATAAACATTATCTTATCCTCTTGGAGCACTTTAGTTCGAGCTACGGATGTGGCACATGCAGCTGCCAGAAGGAAATACGCTTTTCTAATGGGTCAGTTGAGCTATTGCATGTAGGACTTCAGTTAGAACTCAAGTGATTGAGTTTTGGTGGAGTTGATTGAGGAGTTGATGGAGTTGTGTTCAGTTTGAATTGGTTGAACTAGTTGTATTCAATCTAACTGAAGAATACACTAGTGATGAGTGATGTGAATTAATTATTAATTAATTCACTAGTTATTAACTCATAAAGCAACTAAAGAATAAATCAGTTAACTCAGCGCATGGACAGTTCAGTGGAGACAGGTGTTAGAGGTGAGTGAAAGGGCAAGACAGCTGTCAGTTGTGACACTAGTTGTGCATGAGATTTGCACATGCATGGATTGAGATTGCCCATGATGATCGCGTGGTCACACACAAGGTAAAAGACGAGTTTGGTTCAGCCATTCATCATTCTTCTCTTGCAGGATTGCGCAGTGGAGGCAGGCAAACAGTGGAGGAGATTTGAGGCATCAGATCTGAGCTAGTTTGTGTGTAACAGGTGGAGATAGTACTGAGTACTTGCGAGGAGTATTATACTATGTATTGTTACATGTTCTCAATCATTATAATATGCAGATAGTGTGGGGTTTTCAGCTGTATGCTTTCCCCGGGTTACATATTGTGTTAATGTGCGCATGCAATTGATGTTTCATTGTTTTTAATGCTGCTAAATTGATGATCAACGTAGAGGAGATTATGTATTGTGCATGGTTCCGCAAATAATGTATGATCAGGATAATCTCTGTGAATAAGTGTCATATTATTCAAAATTTCTACACAATCCTCTAAATATATGAATTTGGCCACCAATGATGCCTTAACCTCCTACCACTCTCTGAGATGGTTGTGGTGGGAGCCCCACCACCTAGTCAGCGTCGCTTGGACGGCGACGTCCAGTAAGGGTACTTTATGTATTTCTAATATGGTTGAATCAACTTTATTAATAAAATCAATAACATAACTCATGCCATTATAAATAGGAAAGTCTTGTACCTCAGTACCATTCCAGTGGATACGATGGATTGTGGCGCAACGTCTAGATTTTATCTCATGTACGCCCTACTGTCAGTCATCCCATGCAGCCTTGAATCCAACTTCAGATCTTTAAACACTTCTCTAGTTGATTGATCCTCCTTCTATAGGGTTAATGTAGTCTTCCCTTTTTCCTGTCGTCAGCCAGTATAATTATTCCATTAACTCAATTTCTTCTTTGTCATCTGCTAGCTCGGTAAAACTCAACCCTTGATAGGGGTCCCTGGGTTGGATCACCCTAACTCCTTCCACTTTTTAAATTCAACGTTTCCCTCTTCATATAAATTATTGCATAGTTTTCAAAGGCCCAGTGTATTCCTAGCAATGTCGAATAGGGGTCTTTGTCTCCCATAATATTTATTACCTCAAAGTCAGCATAAGTCTTTACCCCTGCTATGTCGACCTATACATCCTCCAAACGTCCAATAGGGAGGATATAATATTGATTTTCCATGCGTAACTGAATTGGAGAGAACGCCAACTTAGGCCTTCCCAAGGCTTCCTAGGTTTTTCTCAACAGGATATTCACATTTGAACCCAAGTCTAACATTGTATCATTGATCTAAAATCCTGCAATTTAGGCATCAATCCAAAATTCCCTCCCTGTCCTATTCTTCTTCATACACACCTGTCTGGATTTTCTTTTAGGTAAATTAGCGGAAATGATCCCTTCCCCGACAGCCCCATATTTGACAACATCTTTAAGATTTTCCCGCAATTGTCCGACCATTTTCTCGTCATTCACAATCTGCAGAAACAGCCTGAACCATTCTGCTATAGGTTGGGAATTAATTTTAGGTATTGGATGTTCTCCTTGGAACTCAATAGTTGGGGTCAATTTGTTAAAAATATTTGTGGCCTCTTTGTAGTACTTCTTCTGCTTGTTGGAATCATACAAGTGCTTTGGTGATGTCGGTTTTATGATTCTTGGTTGTTCAGTGGCCCCAAGGTTTGCTCTAATCTTCTTCCCTCCCCGGGTGACTATATTAATGTTTGAAAGGGGAGTTGTCTCAAGTTACCTTGGTTCAACATTAATTATATTTTCTCCTCGTTAGTGGTTGCACTCTTCCCATCTGGAAATTAGCTCTTGACAATCTTCTATTGCATGTGTGTTGACCCTGCACTGAGAGCACCAATGTCTTCTGAGTAGTGGACAGTATCTTGCAACATGCCCCTCTTTCTCACAATTGTAACAACGGATCATAGCTCTGCCTCATGTTCTTCCCGCTCTTGTTCCTCCACCTCCTCATCCTCAAGGAGCTTCATTGATCCTATAAGAAGAACAGTCGAGCCGATCAGCTAGGGAATCTAGTGCCCTACATTGATCAGTGTGGTGATCAGGTGAACCATAGAATTCACAAAAAACATTGTTTGGTACATTTGAATACTTCTATAAAATTGGACAGAGGTAAGGGAGATGCCCATAGGTCCTAAATATTTCACAATCTTCGGTTGGAGTTGTACCCTGCTAGTTGGGAAAGGCATGGAACTGCATGCACCCCGTATAAAACCCTTGCCTACCAACCTGTGCAACTCTGACGGCAGGTAAAGATGTGGAGGACCCCATCAATACGAAGGGAGTGCTCTGGCCTCTCAATATTGGGAACTTCGTGGTGTGATGTCCCTTGATATGGCATTTGGTACACCATATGTGCGGTCGCGTCGGTTTCATGTCCCTTAGTTTCTTTGTCAGATCAGCGATTTGATGTTGCATTCCTATGAGAGTGAGGGAGACCATTCCTCCTCGATGTTCATGTGGGTATCCTACCATGGCCTCAATTCGGGTTTCCTATTTTAGGGCGTCCTGTAGAGTATCAATCTTCCTTTGAGTCAGCAGCATGTGGGTAAGTGGCAATAGCACTTTGATAAACCAATCTTGTTGATGGTTGGGATTGATAGGGTAGCTTAGCTTGCCAATGGCATCCTTAAATATTTGCATCATCTCCTAGGTGGTTTCTCCTTCCCTCTGCTTAATTTCCCATAGTTCTGATAGCCCTTGCTAGTTAGTCTGGGGGAGTTTAAACTCTTGAACAAACTCTCTCTGGACTTCATCTATCATTGGATTCTACTATAATGTGGACCACTTGATACAACATATCAGTGCCCTGTCTTGAAGAGTGGTCTGAAATTCAATAATTTTCATGGAATCTGAAGTTTGGCTAGCTCTCCAGATGGCCTCGCATAGGTACCAATGTTGTTCAATGTCTTCATTCCCTTTCCCAGAGAATTCAGGATATCTAGTAAAGGATCTTACCATGTTACTAGCCATACGCGGTTGAACAAGCGGAATGAGTATGAATCCTTGGGAACCCGGCTGTGTTGATCCTTATGGACCCAAACTACAATTGATATTTCTACTACTAGAGTAGCTAGCCTTGTAGCTAGTGTGTACATTGAAGACCTTTATAACTTTAACTAGCTTAGATAAAAATTGACCAAGGTTGTGATAAAGTACTAGGGGAAGGTTGGGGGAGGTACTACCTGAGATATTGGGCAATGAATCGCTACTCGCGGGAGACATATCATTCTCAGAAAACAATCTTCTCATAGTGAAGTGCATGTCATCATCTGAGCCTTCCTCGGAATTTATAGGGCCCGATCCATCTGGCGTTCCCATATTTGCTGGCGGGGCAAAACCCTACTTCTATGAACTTTTGTCACTGTGGTGGTCTCGACCTCTCCTATTGGATCAGGTTTCACTCTAGCATCATCCCCATCGCTCTGCAACTTCAGCTGACTTCTTTCTCCTTCTCGTACCTCTAGACTGCTTAACATCACTCCTGCTTGGTGTAGCTCCTTTTGTCATCTATAGATATCCTGCAAAGCTTTCTCCCACCATTCTTCAGATATTTGTGCTCTCAGATCTCTAGCCTTCCAGAATTCATCTGCATCCATTTATCCAATATTTTCATAGCTCCTAGTTAGGTATCATTCCCCCCTTAGGCCCTTCTCCCAGTATCGGGGCTTTAAGTGGCCATGAATGGGCCCTAGAACTCCAATAAGTTCTCTTATACCATTAAAAATTTAATCCACAACGGGATCTCCTATAGCATTATCCCTCGTATCCTTGACTTGAATACGGCCTCAACCTTAGAAAAGGACGATGACCCTCCGCATCAAACTTGATAATATACCCCTCTAGAGTGGTTTGCACCCAGAAGTTGACATCTCAAGTCAGATTTGTGTAGATCCGATGTAGTTCAAGAAGATTAGCTTAGGTCTAGGTACGAGGAAATCAATTTTGGCTAATGGTATTTTCTTTTATCTGCAGCCTCCGCAACCAATTGTAGAGCTCCTCTAAGAACTTGCACTAGAAGATCGCATACATAATTTCTTCCTTCATCTATTTCACACTTCGGTGACAAAGTTGTTCTTATCGGGAGATAAACTAATCTACTTGTTCATGCCACCAATCTTGCAGATCCTTCTTAAAGATTCTCGACACCATATTCTAGATCCCTTTGAAAATTTTCAGGTCCCGGTAATGGAACCATTTGTTAGCAGAAAATGGTGATCAGGTTGAGACCTTGGGTTCGGTCACAAGGGACAACAAAGGGTCTATTGTAGTCTAGAATAGCACTGGAGTTTTCACCTTACTCAAGAAGAATAAGGAATCTCACCTGAACCGAGTCACAACCTTACTTGGTTAAGCGATTGGAACCAAGCATCAAGAGAAATCGCACAAGGCTACCAATACTTGTTAAACTCAGAACCAAGGCATAAAACATAAAATTGGTGCAGAAGACAACTAAAGTATTAGAAAGAACATAGAGTACGCACACGCATTCATAATAAAATTGTAAAGGGGACACATAAAACCAACACAAGGAGATCATCAAACATCCTCACAACTTCCTCTTTCATTACTTTCAACCAACATTACATCATTACATTCGGGCTCAGATGCCCTCCCAGGCGATTACAGAATCATGCGACTCAATAGGCTCCATGACAACATTTCAGTACGCTCCCTTCTCTCTCCCATTCTAGCTTTTCCTTGAGACTTTTTAGCACTTTTCTCACCTAGAATGTTGCTTTCTTCCATGGATGCTCCCCCCTTTCCTTTTTGGTTGCTTTTGTTGCTCAGTTGTGAATCCTTCCTCAGTTGTTAACGAGCATTCCAGCTCGGTTGTGACTACATGAGCCCTAATTTCCTTGGTTGATGATTTTCAACTGCCAGACTTTAGCGAATTTTGTCTCCTTCCTCGACTACCTTCTCCGCAACTTCCCATCAATCACCTTCGGTCAAAATGTGGTCCAATGTCAAAACATGACAAAACTTTTTTCTCAAAATGAAGGACCCAACAACTTGTACCAAAAATGAAGCATTTCATTCGTGAATCTCCTTAGGTGCTCAATGTTAATCTTAAGGCAACAACAGATGAGTTTCGGAATTAGAGTATGTCAATTAACCATAAATATAATATTGATATGCTCCTTACTATATTGAGAGAGGAGATTTCTAAGAGACATAAATTCAAGGTCTTTTTTGGATATGTAATGCTTGCAGGAATAAAAAGAACAACTTGTAGTTGAGATGTTGATTCCTCTCAACTTATTCTTATTTTTAGTTATCAAATTTTGGCAAACAGATCCGTTTTGCTTCGTATCGAATTAGTATTGAAGAATTATAAAAATGCTTTTAGAACTTTATTGTAAAGGGGTATTTTTTTGTGGCAAAGAAAGCTGGCAATCTGAGGGTTGTGCCTTTTGTAAGCCCAATGGGACTTTGTATCCTGTAAATTTCTCAAGTCTAAATGATTTCTTTGGATTCATGGTCTGGAACAAATAGATCTTAGTTTTCTTCACTATTTTATATGTTAAGCTTTATTTTAAAATTCATATATTTTATTCGTGTTCCATTTGTGCATTAATTTTAAGTTATATGGAAAACCAAAGAGGTTAAGTTGAGGATCGCCTTCCCTAAGTTATCCCATCAAAGTTATTTTTAACATTGAGATTATAGTATGAACAACCCCTTTTGTATTATCAATTTACATCTATTGATTGTTTATCTGATTTCATATGGCTAAACTGTACCCTATTGTTTTATTATTAGAATGTTATTCTAATGCATCTTCTACAATAACAAATATCAAAGCTATTTTGTGAATGTATAAGTTTGTTATTTTTCTTCTTATGTTCCTCCACCTTTCACCTATCAACTTCGTGCTCTATCTTTCAAGACTCCATGCCAAATGGAATATCCTTTGACTATATCATATTTTTATTGTTTTATCCCAGCTCTTTGTCATCCTTATTCTCAACTGAGTCCACCGTACTTCTTTCATCTAAATCTGGCCATTTTGTTAAAATTTACAGATTGTTGTCTAGTAACAATAGACAGTTATTTAGTTCACTAAGTGAACCCCCTTTAGTTCAAGGGCCATCTTGGGCCTAAAGTAGGTTCGTTTTACCATGGCATACTTCCTAGTAACTGGGAATTGTCTACAAGGAGTTACAACAATTGGTGTTGTTGTCAAGGAACATGACACGAATTTATCTTTCCCTAGGTGTACAACGAAGGACAATTATACTTCTTGATGGTGAACAAGGATTAGTAATTGGACATTGGTTGCATATCATTCACCTGGCGAATCCATTATTTAAAAACTCCACTAGATTTAAATGGCAAACACTGTTAGGGTTCAAGAGAAATAAAGATAACAATCAAGAAATACACATTCAAACCATGTACACCATGATTATCTGGAAAACCCCAATTGGGGAAAAACCAACCAACAATAGATCTATTATTGTCCTTGGCTAAAACACAGCCAAGCCGGCCAACAACCTGAGCTTTCACCGCTCAACCATGGCTACCTACAATGGAGAATACACAAGCCTTTTAAGGGCTTCAACTACATGTAATACCATGGGCTCAATACCATGAGTCACCAATACTAGGTGCCCAAAACCACAACTGTTAACCATAACTGTTGACATAACCTCAACTCCACCATAGGGTCAAGTTTATCTAACAATCCCCCTTTAAACTTGACTTTGGGTTTTCCTTGACCAAATCTAGCCAAATCTGCCAAGTGAGCCAGCAACCACTCACCTCCAGGCCCTACCCAGTCAATGTTAAGGTTTTTGATAATCTCACACATTGTCCTAGTTCAGTATGCTTCATCATACCACCACATGCATCCCCATATCACCCAAGCTGACATTCAGACTTTACCAGTGATTTACTGGGGTAGGCATGCCTTATCAGGTCTTACAGTCATATACCCATTTACATGGAAATTTTCACCTTCAACAAAGATTTAGCAAACTCTTTATGCTCTGCTTATGCAGCACTTCACGCACTTCACTCAGAGATGGGGTTTGGCCTTCCTTCATAGAATACACGGCACCTTCACGCAGCAAAGGGTACTCCTCGTCTTCAACCCCAAGACATCGACAAACCGTTCACAGGCAGGCGGAAACTTCGTCATGGCGAATCTAGGGCCCTCATAGCCGAACCGTAGGCTGACTTCTTCTGCTTCATTATAATTATCATCAACTCCACGCCTTCCGCCTTAACGAACCTCTCTTTGTTTTCCACGGGCATCACAAGACTGCACAGGCTCACAAGACTGCACAGGCAATCGAACAAATTCTCCACCATTTCCTCTTCGTCCCCGCTCTTGGGATCCCGAGACTTGTAGAGCGCGACGGCCTGGAGCATGGTGTCGACTCCGTTCATCTACCCAAGGCGTCGCTGGTTGGCGGCGCTGCTCTGTAGTAAGATGGCCAGGATCTCTGTGGCATACTGCTTATTGTTGTCGAACTCCCGGGGTTTGATTCTCGTCAAGTGCCACCGCATGAGCTTTGTCTTCTCGCAGACCGACTCAGACACCGCTGGGCGGACCTCAATCATATTTTCGATCGTGGCCAGGGTGCTGTAGACCGCAGCCGACTCGTCAGGATCGCCCTCATCGAGCCGGGCGAGGTTCTGGACAAGGAGCTCCAGGGTGTTGTTCTCCACCAGGGCGTCCACGAGCACCTGAGCCGCCTCATCGGAGTCCTCCACCACGTCCTTGTTTGTCAAGTCCTGGATGAGGCCGTCCAAGCCACCAGCTTCCGCCACATTCATATCAGGATTGGTGGGTCTTCGACCTCTGCCTTGCCCTGGCGTTCGTTCTCGGCCAGGGCTTCGGCCTCGACTAGGGGTTCAGCCTCGGCGTTCGGGTTGGCCTCCGCTTCGGGCTTGGCCCTCGCTTTCGCTTCTACCTGTATCTTTGCCGCTGCCTCTGCCGCTGTCTTTGCCTTGACTTTCGGGTTGGCCTCCGCTTCGGGCTTGGCCCTCGCTTTCGCTTCTACCCGTATCTTTGCCGCTGCCTCTGCCGCTGTCTCTGCCTTGACTTTTACCCCTACCGCTGCCTCTGGGTCTTCCTCTGCCTCTGCCTCTGCCCAATCCAGTCTGGGGTCTCCGTTTTCAGTGTTCTTTTTACAAGTCCGATCCTGGGACCTGTGGGTTATGGGTCCACGAAACCCATCAGCGCAGTTCTAACCTCTGAACTTTCCCAAACACGTTGCGGGCTTCAGCTCAAGCCACTGCTACTGGTAGTCATCATAGACAACGAGGGACCGATTTGTTTGCGCGTCAAACAACCTTAACTTCCCAGAGTACCATTCTTTAACGAGGGGCCAGTACACCTGAATCTTTGTTTTTTCATTGACTTCGCCTTTACCTTTTTCTTGGAAAAACCGCTGGCTGCTTTCTTGGCCGCAATTGCCATTCTCCTACAGACCCAGAAAATATCATCGTTCTCATAGGAGAATTCTCTTTTTCAGAATCGCTTCCTGAACTGTCATTCGGTTCTGTTCTACCATTTTTTTATTTTTTTATTTTTTTACTTTAAGTCGTAACTGATCCATTCTTTGCTGTGGTTGGAATTTTCTTCCGCGGATTCCTTGCTGCACCACGACCAGCCAAACGTCGGCCCTCTCAACATGATTGCGCAGCATCTCCCACTGATTCAATGACCATGAAATACAATTCTTGCCAGGCAGCTGCTTCCCATCCTTCGTGTGAAACTCACGAAAAACCACAAAAATCTTTCTGTGCCGCATTCTTATAGAAACTTTGCGTTTTCTCACGAATGCTGTTTTCGTTATCGGGTATTTCACAACAGAATGGGTTCCGTTCTCGAGCCTTTCCGTAGCTCGATCTCCACATCATCGGTGGATTGCACTCTCTGTTGCGTTGTCCGTGGTGAAGTATCGAAACTTTAACACAATTTGTAGGCGGTTTTCCTCATGCCTTCCTTCTCTGTCATTGCAAGTAATTTAACTCTTCACAAAATACCGCCTGGATTCAGCAACAGACTGCACATCAGCTTCTATCTGAGGAAGAGAAAGGACTCCAGAAGCCGGTTCCGCCACCGCCGCTGCTACATCAGCTTGTGTCTGAGGAAGAAGGATCCTGTTCGATAGCGCCCACCCCGTCCAGCAGATTTTCTGCATTTTCTTTTAATGTCTCTGTGTTATTCCTCTTCTTCCCCGTGGTTTCTTTTCAGCCCACGACGTTTTGCTGGCGCTTCAGCTGCCTCCTCCATGGGCACTACCTTTGTGTTTCATTCTTCATTTTCTTCTTGCTTCTCATCGAACCAGGGCTTTGGAAAAGTCTTCAGACTCCATTTTCTTCTTGCTCCTCATCGAACCATCACTCAACGAACACTGCTGGTTTGTGCAACGAGCTATTGCTTCAACCAACATCACTACTTCGTCGATGGGAACATTTCGAACAGCTAGCCAAGGCCCTTGCCAACTTGGCTCTGATACCACTTGTTAGGGTTCAAGAGAAATAAAGATAACAATCAAGAAATACACATTCAAACCATGTACACCATGATTATCAGGAAAACCCCAATTGGGGAAAAACCAACCAACAATAGATCTATTATTTTCCTTGGCTAAAACACAGCCAAGCCGGCCAACAACCTGAGCTTTCACCGCTCAACCATGGCTACCTACAATGGAGATTACACAAGCCTTTTAAGGGCTTCAACTACATGTAATACCATGGGCTCAATACCATGAGTCACCAATACTAGGTGCCCAAAACCACAACTGTTAACCATAACTGTTGACATAACCTCAACTCCACCTTAGGGTCAAGTTTATCTAACAAACACCATTGTTGTTGCGATTAGTTCAAGGTATGCATCTTTTGATTTCAAAGACATTATTGGTTTCCCTAATCATTTTCCTTAAGATGAAAATTGTTTTGAGATGTGCCTGCACTTCAGTGAAGATGATCAAAGCAAAGCAGAAAAACACCTTTCAAATTTTCAACATTTTGTTAATTGCCTAAAGATTGAATACAAGTGTACATGAGGATTTTTTATGATTCATTAGAAGGAAACTGCAGAGGTTGGTTATCCATAAATTTTGTTGCCAGCTTTTGGAATATTTTTATTAACATATTGGCAGGGAATACATAGTTTGTGAAGCTCTTATTCTTTGTGAAGCCTTAATAGAGGAATAACGAATAAAAAAGTCTCCAAATTTTTCTTACGGAGTCAACTTTTTCTCAGAAAATATGCGTGAAAGTTTGAACATTGAATTATATAGACATATCTCTGAGAATAAAAAATTGTTATGAGATTATGGTAAAGAATTTTCTTTTCTCGAAGCGGTGAGGTCAAGTTTTACCCAAAGGCAGATCACCTGCCTTGAACCAGAAGCAAAGGCATTTGATGATCATGAAAGCACTGTTCCTCACCATTCTCCTAATCCAGTAGTACCATATTTAGAAGGTTTCATTAGTTCAAATCTTGTATCATTTTTAAACCATCCATTACAGCGTCATCATGGGATCAAGTTTTGTTTTTAGTTGCAAATTATTATGTTGTTGCTCATCACAAGGGTCATAGGTGTGGAAGAACGTCGCTTAGTAAGACGATTTCTTGCATGGCTTCATTGGAAATTCGATATTACTTTATGAATGGAACAGTTTCTTATTAGAGTAGGTTTTGTACATAAATAAGATCAACGTTGGAACATTTAAGTTTAGTTGTTTTCAACTTAACAGTAGAGTATTTTCCACTTTCGATTCCAAATTTTGTAGAGTTTATTTCAGAACAAGGATCCGATCAGAGGAAAGAGTCATGAAGCATATGAATGAAAAATATCAAGGCATAAGGTCTACTATTCTTAGTATCTCACAAGAAGATACTATCCCCGGATGGAGTCAATGTTGTAGCACAAAATGACTTAGTCAATAAATTTTGACTTCTCCCTAATTTCTCAAATATCTACCAACTTCAAGTTTCTCTTCTCGAACTTTATTTGGGTGCTCTCATCTCCTTAGCATTTGGCATTTGGCCAAGAAAAAAATTGGTGTTTAATTTACGTCAATAGTCAAGGTGTTTTTAAGAAGTTGCAAAAGGTTCTTGTGTTGAGGGCATTAACTAGGAACTTGTTTTATCCCCTGTACATGCATCACTGCAGGTTTTTGGTCAAAATCTACTACTTGGGAATTTCGCATTCAACATGTATGATAACAACACCTTCCCTCAACGCAATTGACAAATTGATTGATGCATGTTAAAAATTGTTTATCTTTTTAATAGTGTTGGGCCAAAAATCTAAATCAATAGCAGAGGAGCACCACAGGACCACTTTCCTCTGCCACAACCCTCCCTTTCGAGCTTTAACGAAAGGGGGGGTTTCTTTTTATGCATTAGTGGATATCACCTTCATGATGTGGCACATGAAGAGACATATCACCCCCCAAACCACTTTCAAGGGCTCCCAAAAACCACAGTTGAATATAAGCTCAAGGTGGATAAATACAAATGCAATGGTAAAGTCAGTGAAGTAGGTCATTGCTCAAGTCTTCATCCATGAAGGAGACAGAATAATAATCGCAGACATTACAGAGAGGAGAGGCATGGAGATTTGTTAAGGATTAGGACCCCATAGGACGTACTCTCACTATGATTCGGAGGTGACAAGAAAAGGGAGTTGAGCGAAAATAGAGTTGTGTTCCCACCATTTCAGTCTACAAACAAGCATCCACACTCGCTCACAACCCATCTTTCTGCTCACAAAACAAATTACATCTTCTCTTGAGCTTTGTCTTTTCCTTTGTTCAATAAGGGAAGGACTCCTCTTCTCACAGAATTTGTTTTCACTGTAGCAATGTTGGAACTAAGGCTTGTGTAGGGGAGTCTTCTAAAGAAAGTTCCCGAGTCCATTAAGAATCTTGTCAGTAATTCCAACTTTGATTGCTCATTCACGGGGTTCTCCATGCAGCCATGGACTTTAGCCATATTACCCTCATTTCCATGGCTCAAATATGAATGATTTGAGCACTATCATTGCAACTGAAACTTGTCGATGGGATAAACCTCAGTAACATGGTCATGATGTTCAAGTAGACTGGTAACCATGATAACAATGTTATCAACTTAATGAAAATTGTACTGAGTTTTCTTTTTTTTTTTATAGGTAACTTGCATCAAGTCATAATTTCCATATCAATTTTGAGAAGTGTTGATGCAGCATCAATTTTTTTTTTCAGAAAAGCATATTTTTGACACTTCGCTTTTTTTTTAGAACTGGAAGGGAATGCGAATTTTTGACACTTTAAATTTTCTTATATCTTATGCATGTGCATTTTTTAAATGTTGATTATTTAACCATTTTTCAGGTTGTATTCTTCTTCTTTTTTATTCTCCTAAAATGTTTGCATTCTAAGCGTTTTTCAAATTTGTAGTTTTTTTGTTTTTCAAGTTTTTGTTTTTTATTTTCTTTGGAATATTTTTTTTAAATTAAATTTTCAATTTCTTACCAAGTCAAAAAATAATAATAATAAATAATATTTTGAAGTAGGAATTTTTTATATATTTTGTATCATTAATTAATACTTCAATACACATAAAATAATTGTCACTAAAAAATTAATAATTTTAAACACTTGCAAAAAAGTACACATTTTGCATATAGATATAATTAAAAAAAAATACACATTTTAGGACCTTATCACTAAAAATAACATGTCAAATAAGATGAACCACATTGGTTGGTTTGAAACGCGTCGACAAAGGTTTTCTTCATGTGATTTTTGCCGAAACTCTTCTTATAATTAATATGGATCACAAAAGCCTCAATTCAATAAATAAAAGATTTTTATGGAAAATTTTGAGCAGAAAAAAAAAGAAAAAAAAATAAAATAAAAATAAAATAAAATAAAATAATAAAAATAAATAAATAAATAATTAAAAAAAAAAAACAAGTTTTAAGAATTTGTGATAAAGTTTTTTTCCGAAAATAATAATTCATATAAAATTTTGAATAAAAATAACAAAAAAAAAATGGAAAACCAAAAAATATTTCAAAAAAAATTTAAAACAACTTAACAAAAGAAAGTGTCAAAAAAAAACAACAACAACATTTAAATTATATATATATATATATATATATATATAAACCAATTAAAATCAAAATATATATATATATATATAAACCAATTAAAATCAGAATATATATATATATATATATATATATATATATATAGTAACTTATAGACAAAATAGCCTTTTCACCAGAATTTAATGATACAATTTCAAGCAAAATTTTGATTTTTTTTATTGTTTAAAATACTTTTTTGAATGCATAAATGGATTTAGCAACCCAAAATACTCATGGGGCATTTGAATTCTAAAAATTTAACAACCTAAACTCAAGTTAATAAAAAAAAAAATGGTCGAAATTTGCTTTAAATTAACCAGAAAAAGTTTCTGAAAAAAGGTTATTTCATCTATAAGTTAAACTATGCAGACAGGGGGAGGAAGGAGCGGGAGGGGTTATAATTAACCTCGGAGAAAAATATGAAACATAGTATGCATGGGGACTTGGGAAAGCTTCGAGTAACCAAGCCAAAGCTCTTTATATTTGGCAAGGTCGTAAGATAAGCATCTCCAAAGGCATAAAAAATTTTGATTATTGTTGACAACTCTTTGGTGGTGATACAAAACTGCATAAGGCTTTCAAGAAATGACCAACCTTTTGACGACGACTCTTCTCCTCTGATATCAAGAATTATCTTTTTATTAAAAAAACTTGATAATTTCAAATTCTATCATGTTAAAAGAGGGAATAATAGTATGGCGGACCATCAAGCAAATGTGGGTGCGAACCTGCCCCAAGGGGAATTGCATTCAGATCTCAAGGTTACAATATATCACGTCCCTTAATGAGCGAATTAAATATAATCACAGTGGAGTATAGGTGGATTATTGAGAGAAGAGTGGTTGCGAGGTATAACACCTTAATTACCACCTCGAGGTTGGTTACAGGAATGGAGGTAGTTGTCAAGGGACGTAGCGCATTTACTAATGGGGGGGAGGGGGGAGGGGCGGGGGGTGGCAGTGTTTAACATCCATGAAACGAGACAAGTGGTATATACCAAGTCGGTTATTAAATGGTGTATTAGGTGAGTTAACTTCTAGTACATCGACATTTCATCTCATTTGCAGGGAGTGTGCCATGACGGGTTTGCAGGTAGGGAGCTCATTTAATTGTGAAGCAATGGGAGTCTCATCGCAACCGGACCTCTGGATTATAAATAAGAGTTGGGCAATGCAGATAAGGAGCATAATAGTCTTGGTGTAGGCAAGAATAGTGAAGAAAATGGCTTCAGCAAACTCAAGTAGCAGGAAAGAAGTAAAGAACTCCATGTGCAGTGGGAACGTATGGCAGTTGATTGATAATTCAACCAAGTTGGTAGGCAAAGAGATATAAGAATGGATAACAATGTTGTTGGCGCATATGAACGGGTTTGGAAAATATTTGGAACTTCTACATAAGACTATGAAAACGTTGAATGTAGGCATGATAAATCTAAGGTATTTTGTGGAGAATATTGAAGTCAAGGTCGAAACGGAAATGGTGGGAGTGTTGAAGGAGGTGTTCGGTCTGCGCGAAGCACCTAGACAAATGGCAGTGAGAGTTAGGGTTGTTGTGAATAGTGGTCAGGAGCCTAATGCTGAGGGAACTGTGAATATGAGTCAGTTGTTGGAAGTTGCTCAGGATTCCAAGGAACATGTCAATCATGGGTAGTCTGCCTCTAAATATTTATGTTATTTCGAAGATTTAAGATCTGCGGAGTATTTTGGAGAATTTATAATATATGTAATGTAATATTATGCAATAAAGATAAGGTAGCAATCTTGTCTCACTGAAAAATCTTCTGCAAATCTTTGAGACTTCTCTTCTTAAGAATGTAAGGGACCTGGCCTATTTCCAGATTTTGCTATAAAAAAATGTTACCTATTTCTTTAAAAAAGAAAAAGAAAAACTACACATACACACATATATATAAATTGGGGTGGGGGTCAATGCTTGCACAAAAAGACCAGTAGGATAGCTAGAGTGGCATGCTAACAACGGGAGAGGGATCCTCGCCCACATGCAATTTTAAATTTTTTTTCTTATTACTTATATTTTTTTCCAATTTGATTTTTTATTTAATTAATTATTTTTTAAAATTATTTTTTATTTTTAAATTTTTATTTATTTTTAAAAATTTTATTTATTAAATCTTTAATTTTTTAAATTAGGCTTTTATTGTTTTTTCTATTTAAATATATTTATTTATTTTATTTTATTTTAATTTGTTTCATATTTTTTTAAGCAAGATATTTTTTTTTTTTTGCCTTATTTTTTTTATTTTTTATGTCTAAATTTTTCTCTTTTATAGATTATTTTTAGTTATTTAAAAAAAAATTATGCTTGAATTTTTTTTTTTGGTTTTTTCAATAATTTTTTTTGGGGTAGTCTAACTTATAGAGGAAATAGTTTTTTTCACTTAAATTTGGCGATACAATTTCAAGTAAGACTGAGACTTTTTGTTTAAAAGACATTTTTGAATGCATAAACGGATTTAGCACCTTGAGAAACCCCTAGGGCACTCAAATTCTACTAATTAAATAACTTAAACTTAAGTTTTTAAAAATCTTTGTCGAAGTTTGGTTAAAATTAACCAAAAAAAAATGAATGTCGTGAAAAAGGTCGTTTCGTCTATAAGATAGACCACGTCATTTTTTATGTTTGAAATTTATTTTATTCTATTTTTTTGCTCATTTTTTATTTTTTAACCTTTTTTTAATGTTTTAATTTTATTTTATTTTAATATTTTACTTTTTATTTCTTTTTTGCTCTTTTATTTTTATTTCATTTATTTATTAGTTTTTTTGGCTACAAGGGTTGTGCCAAAGCTCAAGTAGCAACCAAATATCATTATGTGTTAATTTGATAGTTAATTTTTAAGTTTTCATTACAATCGATCAAGTCCACCCACACTATGTGTCAATTTAATGGTTAATTTTTATGTTTTCATTGCAATGGGTCAAGTTCACCCCCACTGCATGTCAATCTGATGGTTGATTTTTAAGTTTTTGTTGCAATGTGTCATGTTGTTCTAGGCTAAGATTTTAAAAGAGTTATATATTTAGCATTTAAAAATAAAAATTATTTTTGTACAATGACTCTTTAATTTAGGTATTCATTTTTAAGGTTTTTTTAGTCATGATATTTGGTCTATAATGTCATGATTGAAATATGTTGAAAATTTAAGGTTTTTTTACTCATGATATTTGGTTTTAATTCCATGGCTAAAAAATGTCAAACTTTTTAGGTTTTTTATACTCATGATATTTGATTTTAATTCCATGACTAAAAAATGTTCATATTAAGGTTTTTCGAAGTCGTGATATTTTATATATTTAATGTCATGTTGGAAGAATGTCAAAATTTTAAAGTTTTTCAATCATGATATATATCTTTAACATCATAGTTGAAAATTGTTTGAATTTTTAGGTTTTCTAGAGTCATGATATTTTATCTTAAACGTTGTTGTTGAAAATTATTGGAATTTTAAGATTTTTCACAGTCATGATATTTTATTTTTAATCTCATTACTAATTAACCCAAAAAATCATTGATGCAACATCAACGCTTTTTGATTTTAGAGTATTTTTCATGTTTATTGCAAAAAAAGAAATGCCATTATTAAAAAAAATAGAATTTTAATCCCAAAAAAAAATTGTTGATGCAGCGTCAACACTTTTAATTTTTGGGGTGTATTTTCATGTTTTTTGCACGAAAATAGGGGTTTTTTTGCGCTAGAGTTCTTGTTTTGATGTTATAGTTCTGATTAAGTTGTAACTTTGTTTGACATCATCACCATCAAGGTTGATGATGGAGGCGACATAATTACCTTCATGTTCAAAAGCCACAACCACGACAATATTGTGAACCTTGAAATGAAGTAAATGGACATTAGCAGCGAGCATCTAGGCATTCCAGAGTCAAGAGTATAATGCCATTATAAGGATATCATCTCAAGAATTTGCTCGCATATGAAATGAGGTTACATATTTTATTCAATTTGGGAGTTCGATTAACCATAGAAATAGTCTTGTTATTTTTGTTACGTTGTCAATGGAGAGCGGTGGCTAGGGTTTTTGCAACACCCTAATCAATGGTGAATTCTAGTGATTCAGAAAAGAAATATGTTTCTATTGAAGGAATGATAGCCCAAGCCTCGATTTAGTAGTCACATGCTGAAATCTAGATATGTTCTCTTGGTTATTGAAGAAGCTCCAGGCCTTAACGTTCCTATGAAAGAGGATGACTTCAAACGTGAAAAAAAAATATACAAGGATTCATCTACAAATTTAATGGGTTTTGGTCGTAGCTCACCAATCTCCCCAAATGGATTTCTACATGGAAACCCCTTCTAATTGATGATATAAATATTCACTCTTGGCTCGGGGCTTTTTTGTTATGGTTTTTTATCATATTGAGGATAAGCAGAATATTTATGAATCTAGGCCCTAGTTGTAACCACCTCCTATCACATTTACTTGATTCCATTGGTTTCCTGGTATAAATATGATATGATGGTCACTATGATATGACTCAACCTCCTATAATATCTTAAGGAAGTTGAGTGGACAACTTGAGACCTTACTAACTTCCCTCAAGTGCTACAGGACCTCTAGGAGCAACCTAACAACTTCAGGTGTCCAACCCCTGAGATAACTCTCTTTTTCACTAACTTAGAGCCTCATCTGCTCCCTTTCCAAGGAATGCAAGCGACTGTAAGCCTCTAATCGCTCCCATAGGCCTTCCTTCCAGTGACTGTGGACTTTTCCAGTCAGTTTTATGTCAGCAACCCTGAATTCAAAACCACTTTTTCAAGGCCAAAACTTACACCTCTGCCCAGAACTCAATGAAACTTCCAGATGATAAATGACATAGAAACAAACCTTATAAACCAAAAATTCAATCGAGACTTGACCTGGCCCCTCCCAACCAGGACTGATTTCGTCAATCACATGGTAAACATGTAACCTACAAGTCAGGCATGCAAAACTGAACATAAGGATATGAAATTTATCTGAGGTTAAACAAGAAGGACCAATGTCTTCTCACTATAGTTGTCATAACACCAATTAGGTCGTGCATTCATTAACCAGACATTCATTAATGGAAATGTGATAAGATCCATACTTAGATATGTCAATTAACTAGGCTTATAACCAGATAATTAACAATGATAGAACAATCATTAAAGCCACATAATAGCAAGTACCTTTACTAACCAAAAGAAAGAAAAACTTAGCTCTTATTAACCATATGCAAAAACCAACCAAGTCAGGGACGTCCACGTACCACCCAACCATAAATTGGGTTGAACCAAATCCTTCTTTCATCCAATCACCCCCATGCCATATTCCAAGTATGAATGTGGGATGTCATGGGATAAACCAAGCTATAAACAACTAAGGGAATCCATAGGTTAAACCACCTCCACCCTCACCATATTGTGATCTCACCTAAACCGGTCCGAAGATCACAAAACCAAACTGAGCTTGGATGCCTCAAAACTCCTTCACTTTCCCTTAAGGAATTTTCATCTCTCCACCCAGTTGTTGAGGGCTTCCTGCAGAAAACATTATCCACCCCCAACCCTTGAGATTTTCCCAAGATCACCTCACCCAGATCCAAAACCTTTCGGGAATCCAAAGCTCAACCAAGAAAGAATCCCATCACACCATGGCTATCCAGAAATGGCAAAGAAAAGTTAAAACCATTGTCAAAACCCAGCAAAATCCATGCCACCAACAATAAAGAAACCAAAATACACACATGCATGCCAAAACCAGCTAGGAAATCATACATGTAATTCGTTACCTGCAAGTATTCATGTTGAAGTTGCCTAATCCAACCTTTCCTTGCTTGATATTTTCTTCCTTTGTCTTCCTTTTCCTTCCTTTACTTTACTTATCCTTCCTTTGCTTTCTTGCTTTTCCCTGTCCTCTTGGCGCTCTTCTCCTCTCTGAGACTAACTCCAAAATTGAATGGACAGAAAGCTACCAATTGATGCTTTGATGTCTTTTTATTCTTGATGTCTCTAATTTCTTAATTTTTCCATTATTTTCCTTCATTTTCCTCCACACATGCAACCTGTGACCTTTCACCTCCCTTTTCTCCTAATTTCCTTTATTTTCATAAATAAAATGTTAATAATGTCTATTTTCATTTTCAAAGCCTTTGCCATTTCCTTTGCCAATTTTCCCTTAGCCACAAGTGTCCCATGACTGTGGTCTTATTTTGCCTTTATTAACTTTTATTACATGAAATTTTGACCCGTGGTTGTTACTAACCCCTCCTCCTTAGGGGAACACCATCCTTAGTGTTTTATGACACCAACAACTAGAAAAACCACTGAAAAACATAACATGCTTCCCTAACACATTGCCCATGGAGCTTTATAACTTAGCTCATTGTAGTATTTAAAATTAACAACCTGCTCAAAACAAAAGCATAATGACAAACATGAAAACTTGACAACCATACCGCTTATTGGAGCTTTATAACACATCTCATTTTGGTATTTACAATAACAACAATACATGAATATGTACATATACCAAAATTGCTTTTCCTCAACCGGAAAACAATGAAGGATACATAGCCCACATTTGATCAGCCATCTCCCATGTAGCTTCATCGGGCCCAAAGTACTTCCACTACACTTTAACTTGCTCGATTTCTCTGTTCCAGAGCATGAGTTGTTTCTGCTACAATATACACTTTAGGTTCCAGTTGTAATTCTCCTTCTGGATCCACCTGCAATACAGACCAATCAATAACATGATCAACATCCTTTACATATATTTTAAGCAATGAAACATAGAAAACATCATGGACTTTCACTTTCGGAGGCAGTGAAAGTTTGTAGGCCACTGATTCAATCCTCTCAAGGATCTCAAAAGGCCCGCAATACCGTGGTGCCAACTTGGCACATGATTCAATCCTCAAGGAATTCTTCTTGGGCTTGATGCACAAATACACATGCTCCTCAACTTGAAACTCCTTAAATTCCTTGTGTTGGTATGTATAACTCTTATGCCTTCCCTATGTTTCCTTTAGATTCTTCTTTATAACCTGCATTTATTGTTCCATTTATGCTAACATGTTTGGTCCTATCAATACCTTGTTCACTAGATCACTCCAAATGATAGGAGTATTACAACTCCACCCATACAATGCCTCAAACAGACTCATCCTCAAAGACTCCTAGTAACCATTTTTGTAAGCAAACTCGACCAATGGAAGGTACTCCTCCCATCTCCTCTATTGATGCATCACATACATCCTTAACATATAATCCAGAATCTTGTTGACCCTATTTTTTTGTCCATCTATCTATCGATGATAGGTTGTACTGAAGGCCAAGTTTTTCCCCAAACCTACAAACAAATCCTTCCAAAACTTGGAAGTGAACTTAGCATCCATGTCTGATACAATCTTCTTTGGAACACCATGCAATCTCACAATCTCCCTAACAAAGACTTGTGCCACCTCACTAAATGAATAAGTAGTCTTCACTAGAATGAAGTGAGCTACCTTGCTCAACCTGTCGACCAAAACCATGATAGAATCATGCTGCCTCGATGTCCTCGGAAGACCTGTAATGAATTCCATGGAAATGACCTCCCATTTCCATTTTGGAATCAGAATAGGCTGAAGCAATCCACCTGGATTCTTACACTCTGCTTTCACCTGCTGACAGTCTAAACATCTAGCCATGAACTATGCCACTTCCTTCTTCATATTCGGCCAATCGTAGGACTTCTTCATTGTTTTCAACATCTTCTGATATCTTGGGTGACCTGAATATGGCTTGACATGAAACTCTCTCAAGATAAGCTTCTTGAGCCCATTGTCATCTGGCACATAAATCTTGTCCTTGAATCTCACCAAACCATATACCATGAGATTATAGTCCACATCCTGATCACATGTACCCTACTATTGTAACTTGTGCCTAATCTCCCTATACCTATCATCCTGTTTTCCTACCTGTAAGATTTGATCCTATAAATCTGTCCCATACGAGCTCATTGTTGCAACATGGTTCATCTGCACTCTCCTGCTAAGAGCATCTACAACCCTATTCTCCTTACCCTTGATGTATCTGATCTCAAAGTCAAACTCACTGAGGGTGGCCAACCATCTAGCTTGCCTGGAATTCAGATTCAGTTGGTCAAATAGGTACCTCAATCCACTGTGGTCACTCATTAGTACAAATATCCTACCAAAAAGATAGTGTCTCCACATCTTCAATGCATGAATAATAGTTGTCAAATCAAGATAATGAGTCACATAGTTTTGCTCGTGCTCATTAAGTTTCCTAAACTCATAGCATACCATATATCCCCCTTGCATCAAGACTCCACCAAGTTCTCTCTTGCAGGCATCAATACACACCACGAACTCTATCTGGATCTACAATCTTAAGATCTGAAGCATTTGTCAGCAACTGCTTCAGTTTCTCAAAACGTGTTACACATTCCTCTATCCATTCAAATTTAATCCCTTTTCTCTGCAAAGATGTAATGAGATATGAAATGTGTGATAAGTTCTGGATGAACCTCCTATAGTAACCTACTAACCCCACGAATTTTCTAACTTCATCCACATTTCTAGGATTTTCCCACTCCATGATAGCCCTTATCTTTTCTAGATCCATTGTTATGCCTTCCTTGGAAACAACATGTCCCAAGTAATGCACCTCTCTCTGAAAAAAATTTCACTTGCTAAGCTTGGCATACAACTAATGCTCTCATAGCAATCTCAATATTGTTGCTAAAAGTTTACCATGCTCTTCCTCATTCTTAAAATATATCAAGATGTCATCAATGAATACAATCAAAAAACTTGTCCAGATAAGGACGCAACACACTATTCATCAAGCACATAAAAGTAGTTGGAGCATTAGTCAAACCGAATGGAACTACAACAAACTCATAATGCCCATACATGGTCTTGAAAGCAGTATTGTAGATGTCCTCTTCTTTGATGTATACCCGATGGTATTTTGATCTCAAATCAATCTTCGAAAACATTATTCCTCCCTTCAGTTGATAAAACAAATCATCAATCCTTGGCAATGGGTACTTGTTCTTGATTGTCACCTTGTTTAGCTGTTTGTAATCAATGCACAACCTAAGAGTACCATCCTTCTTCTTCACAAACAATATTGGTGCACTCCAAGGCAATACACTTGGCCTAATGTATCCCTTATCAAGCATTTCCTTCAACTGCAACTTCAACTCTACCAACTCTAGAGTGCTCATCCTGTAAGATGTTTTTAAGGTTGATGTTGCCTCTGGTACCAACTCAATAGAAAATTCCACTTCCTTGTGGGGAGGAAACTCTGGAATCTATGTCGGGAACACATCCTAAAACTATTGTAATACAGGGTACCTCTTGAATATTTTTTCATCCTCAGCATCCTTACCCTTGTCACTAGAGATATGGACTGCAAACATCACACATCCTTTCCTACAATTGCACTTAGCCTGCATAGCAGTGACCATCCTCACTGATGTAGGCTTCTTCTTTCCTTGTAGAATTCTCTTTTCCCCATTATCATTCAGGCACTCAATAACCTTGCCATAACAATCTATTTTTGTCTTGTGAAGGTACATCCAATCCATACCCAAAATCATATTATATGATCCCAGTGGCAGTACATTCAGATGTGTTGTTGTAGGCATACCATTCAACTCAAATGCACAAGCTCTTACCCAGTGATGAAATCTCTTCTTAGTACATGTATCCAACTGCACCAACCAAGACTCTACATTCCCTTCTTTTCTCAAGCCACATTTATCCACCAGGTCAAGATTAACACAACTATAATTAGATCCAAGATCAATCAAAATAGAAACAATGCGACCATAGAGCTTACCTTCCATCTCAATAATGGATGCCTGATGATCTACTTGCTTGTTTTCCACAGCTGCATAAATCTTAGGAATGTTATGAACAACATACCCAATTATCTATGCCTCTTGAGCATTATAGATCTTAGGCCTACCACCTTGGTACAATGGGAAATCCTTCTTGCGATGATATTTGCCACATATCCAACACTGCAACGGTCCCCTACCATCACCTTTGTTTTGTTGCTCTCCAGGATGTGACCCATGTCCCTTCTCAATTGCATTGAACTTCTTGTAAGGAACCACATTTTCTTTCTCACCTGCATCTTGAGGTCTTCCCCACTTCAGTGGCCACTTCCCTTTAATTTTCTCATTTCCTTTCAAGTCACACTTAGGCTCAGCTTTGCGCTTTGACTTCTCATAACAATGATTTAGCTTCCTGATGGCTTCCTCCAATGATCTAGGCTCATCAAACTCAATCCGGTCTCTATATGTTGTTGGAAGCCCACTGATGAATCTCTGGATCTTAGCCTTCTCATCCTTGAGATAAGGCACATACCTCAACAACTCTAGGAACTTGCTAGTATACTCATCATTTGTCATAGAACCCATCTGCAGCTCATAAAACTCCTTAGCTCTGTCATCATAGTACCTCTCAAACAAGTACTTCTTCTTGAAGAGTCTCTCAAACTCATCCCAAATCAACTCTTCTTCCTAAATTCCCTTGACATTCTTCACATCTTCCCACCAAATATTTTCTTTACGTTTGAGACTAAAGGTGGTTATCTTATTTCATGTTCTCTAAATAGATATGAAATTTGAAGAATTTATTCATCCCAAACAACTATGCCTCTACATCTTCTGACTTCTTCATCTCTCCATCGAATGTAGGCGGCTTGACTTTCTTGAACTCCTCAAGCAAGTACTCACCCCTCCTATAAGGATGATGGCGGTGATGACTTTGATGATGTCTCCTGCATGAGGAACTAGAATGATGTCGATACATACCAGTCCTCCTATCAGGTTTATCCACTGATCTTCCACCTATGACTGTATCCCCTTTATCCAACTTGTATCCGAAGCGAGACCTGCTACCATAGGCTCCACTAGTTTTCTCTTCCTGCTCTTAACTGGTCCTGAATTGTCCTTGTCTTTGCAACTCTGATAAGCTCTGAAGAATCTCCACATTGACCTTCACCTACTTCTCCTGAGCCCTTGCAAGTATTTCTTGAACCTCAACCAACCTGTCATTATATGCTTTGCAAATTCTGTTATCTGCCCTCAAACTCCTCAATGTATATGTTATACAGGGAGAATACTCTCCTCCTTACTACCCAATTGATCTGTAGGGAAAGTCACGAGAACTATAGCATACCATTTTTCTCGCCATCTTTGATTTTATTCTTCCTACAAGTGTACCATGTCAAATAAACCAAATAGATACCAAAATCAAAACCATACCTCAATGACATTCAAGGGAGGCTTATCTCATCTACAAGATTAGTCCACATTAGCGTGATACATATATAATTATAATCATATCAATATAAAAAAAATCATGCATGACCATAAAAATTGTATACCATGACCTTGTGCATGACAACCATAACAATGACAACATCAAACTTTACCCAAATAGAGAAAAACCCGCTTTGATACCACCCTGTAATAGCCTCCTCCCACATTTACCAGCTTCCACTAGCTTTCCTATGGTAAACATGAGATGAGGATCACTATGATAAGACTCAAACTCCCATAATACCTTAAGGAAATGGAGTCAACAACTTGAGGCCTTACTAACTTCCCTCAAGTGCTACAGGACCTCAAGGAGAAACCCAACCCCTCCAGGTGTCCAACCCCTTATATAACTATCTTTTTCACTGACCTAGAGCCTCAGTCGCTCCCTTGCCAAGACATGCAAGCGAATATAAGCCTCCAGTCGCTCCCATAGGCCTGCCTGCTAGCGACTATGGACTTTTCCAGTCAATTCTATTCCAGTGACCCTGAATTCTAAACCACTTTTTGAGGGCCAGAACTCATGCCTCTGCCCAAAACTCAGTGAAACTTACAATTATAGATGACATAGAAACAAAGATTATAAACCAAAACTTGAACTGGTACTTGACCTAACCCATCCCAACCGAGACTGCCATTCCGTCAAACACATGGTAAACATGCAACCTACATGTGAGAAATACAAAAATGAACATAGGGATCTGAAACTTATATGAGGTTAAATAAGAAGGACCAATTCCTTCTCATTATAGCTATCATAACACCAATTAGGTCATTCATTCATTAACTAGACATTCATTAATGGAAATGTGATAAGAGCCGTACTTAGATCTGTCAATTAACCATGCATATAACCATATAAATAACAATGATAGAACAGTCATTAAAGCCACATAATAACAAGTACATTTACTCATCAAAAGCAAGAAGAACTTATCTCTTATTAATCATATGAAAAATCCAACCAAGTCAGGGACTTCCATGTACCACCCGGCCATCGATTGGGCTGAACCAAATCTTTCTTTTAGTCAATCACCCCCATGTCATATTCCAAGCATGAATGTGGGATCTCATGGAATAAACCAACCCATAAACAACCAATGGAATCCATAGGTTGAACCACCTCCACCCTCACCATACCGTGATCTCACCTAAACCAGTCCAAGATCACAAAGCGAAACAGAGTTTGGATGCCTCAGAATTCCTTCACCCTCCCTTGAGGAATTTTCTTATCTCTGCCCAATTTTTGAGGGGTTCTCGAAGAAAACCATCTCAACCCCCTACCTTTGGGATTTTCCCAAGACCACCTCACCAAGATCCAAAACCGTCTGGAAATCCAAATCTAAACAGAGAAAGAATCCCATCACACCATGGCTATTCGGAAATGGAAAGGCAAGGCTAAAACGATTGTCAAAAACCAACAAAATCCATGACACTGACAGAAAATAAACCAAAACACACACATGCATATGCCATGCATGCCAAAACCAGCTAGGAAATAATACATGCAATCTGTTACCTGCAAGTATTCTTGTTGAAGCTGCCTGATCCAACTTTTCCTTGCTTGATCCTTGCTTCATTTTCCTTCCTTTCCTTTCCTTGTCCTTCCTTTTCTTGTTTGATTTTCCTTCTCCTCTTGGTTCTCCTCTCCTCTCTGAGACTAACTCCAAAGCTAAACTGACAAAATGCTACAACCTGGTGATCTAATGTCTTTTTATTCTTGATGCCTCTAATTTCTTTATTTTTCCATTATTTTCCTTCAATTTCCTCCTCACATGCAACATGTGACCTTTCACCTCCCTTTTCTCCTAATTTCCTTTATTTTTATAAATAAAATACGAATAATGCCTCTTTTCCTTTTCAAAGCCTTTGTCATTACCTTTGCCAATTTCCCCTTAGTCATAAACGCAATAAGTGATGCCCACTAAGATATTTTTCCCAACATTCAGCTTGGAATAAGTGTTCCATGAACTTCATCTTATTTTGCCTTTATTAACTTTTATTGGTGGAACTTTTGACCCAGAGTTGTTACACTAGTTTTGGGTCAATGTTGGATTTTTCATGCAACCCTGGTCTCCCACCTTTGATCTTATTACAACATCAATTTCCATGGCTCATGTTTGGGTAAGGTTCCCAAACCTTCCCCTGCATATTTGGAACATCCAAACATTATCTTTTATCAGTAATGCATTGGGGAAGTTTTATTGCCACGGCCTAAAATCTAAATATTTTTATAAAACTACTTATGCTCGAATATGTGTTGAGATGGATTTCAACAAAGATTTTCCTGCTAAGATTAATGTGACAAACCTAGACTATGTGTGGGTATAGAAGTTCAACTATAAAAATGTTTCATTTCGATGTCGAGCATGCTATGAAACTGGGCATGTAATCAAATATTTCCCAAAGCATTGGTAGAATAAACAAGTCTAGAAAAATAACTAGAGGCCCAAATGGTGGGGAGGAGCTCAATCTGAACATTATACCGTATACAAATTATTGGAAAATATGATTAGGTAGAATTTAATTCATCTTTTCCATCCATGACAGTTATTTGTGATATTATGTTCTTCCTTTTCTTTATTAAGTTTATGTTCTTATCATGAAATAAATGACAAAACAATGAAGGTCACTACCATACAAAAATGAACGCAAGATATAGGCTTTAAGCCAAGGCAAAACCCCTCCAAGGGGAAAACCGAGAAAGAACTTTTCTTCTTATCGAATCAATTTCAAAGGAGACTTCCAAGACCAAACCCTAGACCATGACTACCATCAAGAACCAAGTCAATTATCCAATCTTCCTTCTGTAATCAAAGACAAAGTCTACCAAGAGCAACGAAACAATATCCTTCCAAAGAAAGGCTCTTCTAGTCTTTCGATTCCCTAAGAGAAGTCTGCAACTACCCCTGCAATTTTTAGACCTGAGATACACCCAGAACTCTAGATTTCTCATATGTGTGAGCTGAAAGATACAAAATTCAGGCCTTCGATCTTCTCTAAGGCTTCTCCCTTCCTTCGCTAACCTTTTCCTTACTTGCCTAGGACTTTCACACTCCTTCCTAATTGCATACCAATCCAAGATGCTTGTGCTTGATGTGTCACAATAGGTTGAATTTCCCTCCTTTATATAGCCTTTCCTAGGGTTCAAATAGCCCTCACAAGAACAACTTCTTCTTGGCTAGACGACTTGGCCTTGGGCGCCTTCTAAACACTTCCAAATACAAAATATGTTTTCTTCTAATGATACAAGTGCCCAAATGGGTCTTTTACAATAACAATGACTCTTTGACTCATGTAAACCCTAGGAGTCCTAATGAAAAATAACTTGAGAATGAAATAAATGCTTAAAAATAATTTTCTTTTATTATTTACACCATCTTCTTTCTCCTTTTGATGGACAAATAATATTTGCATCATGTCATGAGTCAAATGATAATTATCAAGACCGATACTAGTTACAATTTCCAACACTCTTTCTTAGCTAGGGAGGTATTCATAATTGTCCAATCGGTACAAGAACAGTTCTCTCTTTGAAAATTTCTCATAAGAAGAATTGGATTGATAAGCCAACTTGTGAGCATCAACATTATGACCAACCAACATTGTCTTTGAGGCCTAACTAGACAAACTCTACTTCATTCAAGAGAATTATTTTGGGAGGATTTACGTGTGGTACTGCACTACCTCTATAAGGCACCTACCCCATCTAGTTGTCCACAAAGTATGTATTTTTAGTACTATTCTTATCTTGGATTTCCAATCTTGAATCCTCAAACAATATCCATTAGATAAATTTCAAGGTAAAAAATGGAAAACCAAAATAAACTTTATAACAACCAATAGGATTCAATATGATGATGTCAACCATGGCGGATGATTCACCATTTTTGGAGTTAAAAACTAAAAGTATTAAAAAATAAAAGTTAAAATAAAATAAAAACTATTTTTCAACTTGTATTTTCAACTTATCTCCCTACAGTTTTACTCAAATTTCAAGCAGGAGCACTCATTGGATGCAAAATTTGTTGCTTCATCCAAAGAGTACCCACGTTGTATACTTTCGATATACCCTGCTACATGAAAAATGTGATTGCAATCATGTTTTTAAATGTATTTCTCATTTTTCATGTAGTAGGGGTGCATCGAAAGTATGCAACATGGGTGCTCCTTGGATGAGGAATTAAATTATGCATCCAACGAGTGCTCCCACTCAAAATTTTAGTAAAACCATAGGGAGATAAGTTGAAAATTTGAATTGAAAAAATAGTTTTTTTTCTTCTTTCCCTCTAAAATTTGATGATGTAATCTAATCTTATTTTATTATTTATACTATTATTTTAAATATTCCTTAGGAGGCCCATTTTAGACCTCAAAATTTCTCTAATGGATCCTCTTTGACCACTCTTATCTAGGAAACCTATCCTATCCTCAAATAGTGTTTGTCTCTTTCCATTCTTGGATGTTCCATCCTCAAGGAAACTACAGATGAATGTCCAATCCACCACCATTATTTCTTCAAGGCCTTCACTTAGACTTACAGTTTATTGTCTTTGTAAAGTGCATGACACATGAAGACAAGAATTCACATGTGATGTCCAACACCTCTCCCTCTCAACCGGAGAGGAAATCCATATTCTCCTTTTGTCTTGAGAATAGGTCCTTTCTCCTATTCAAGGAGACTCCTTTACTCCCTCTTAAATCTGGAGGTGGTTCCTAACTTCCTTTCTAATTGGGAAGTCATATCTACAAGCTTCTTTATCTTTTCCTTATAATAATTTCAGTTATAGCATGGATCCCTCTTTATTTTTCATCTCATTGAATTGAGCTTGCTTCCCTCCTGGTATCATAAATCTAGCTTCTTCCCTTAAACTTGTGACAGGTTCCAGGTCATACAATTTGCATAACACTTTCATATTTTCATCATTAATGAAGTCATTATATTGAGCCTTTCCAAAATTCAATTTGATCATAGCTTTGTCATGAAAGTGATCTCCTTTGACCTTCAGGTTATCTTCTCGCACTGCTACCTTTCAATCCCAAGATGAGCGCATATTAACTTCACAGTTGTTAGATACCAGATATTGAGCTTCCCTCAATATTATTCATACATTCCATCCATACAGTTGAACTTGCCTCAATTGTCATCATGTATTCTTGCAACATCCTTCCAGGTAGAAAAACAATATGTTAATAGAATAACCAGCAATAAATATTAACATCATACTTACCTCGTTATGAAAACTTTCTCATCATCAACATCTTAAGGCCCATATCCATATGATTCTTCCTTCATGCATTAGAGTGCCCAAGGATTGAACTTGATTACCAAGTTACCATTCTCTTCCGGATATTATATTAGATGTTGATCACTAATATATGCATATATTCTATCGAGAAATTCTTAATATTTTGTCCATTCAAAGTAATTCAAAGTCATCTTCTTAGGCATCATATGTATATGAAAAATTCATTATACATGATCTACTTTTATTACAAGATTATATCAATCCTACCCAAAAGTTACTTTAAACATGCATTCTTAGTCTTTCATTCAATCATCTAGCTTTATGTATTCCATAAAGAGCCTACAGCTTGACCAACTGCACTCCTTCATCCCTTTTAAGAGTATTTTTTCCAAAAAATATGGAATATATACTAATCTATTTCATAATTCTTTTTCCAAGAACCTCCAAGGTGATGGTTCTTATAGGATCTTGAGGATCCACCTTGGTAACATGACTATCTCTAATATAATGTTAGAAAATTTATGGATGAACATTATGCAAGATGGTCCCCAAGCTTTTCATTCTTAAAAGACTAGATGATTTCTTCCAAGAAATTCAAACAAGTAGACTTTTAATATGTTATTTCCACCTGCTTCTATCTATGATGCCATACTAAAAACAATATTTCACAATGATACATGCTTACTCATTTGATGACCTTGTTAGAATCAGTTTCTTCAGGGTCCTTACAATTCCCTCCTTCCATCGTGCTTATCATTAACAAGCACAAGGAATGCTTTGCTAATCCATCCTTCTCATTTTTATTTTTTTTATTAAGTGCCTACAACATTTCACCGGCAACTACAACTAAGCAAAATATAGTATGATGACAAACTAGGGTTTCCATGGTTTTCATATAGGGTATTCTCCTAGGATTCTTAGACACATACCTTAAATTCCTTTGATATTTTGGAAACATCAGCCCTAGGGTTTGATGTCATTCCATAGATTTCAATTCCACCCTCGCTTAATACTACCATATACCCTAGATAATTTGCAAACCCTAAAAGTCAAGAGTTATGGTTTCTATGAGGGAACAAACAGATTAGGGTTAAGGTTTTCACATAGACTATGGTTTCGTAATCAAGTCTCGTCTAGAGTTCATAATCCCTAGAAACCAAAAAGCCTTCAATAAAGTGAATCCTATCAGCCCTATATTCCTCTTATTCAAAACATGTAGCAAAACCCTAATGCATACTTTATGTAGACCCTTAAGCAAAGCCTTACAAATGATCATACAATACCTTCTTGTAGCCTTACTTCATCCTTTCTTGCACAAAGACTGCTACCCAGGGATATCCTCTTCATCTCATAGTTGCATTGGTACTTCCTTTAAAATTGTCTTCAAGAGAAGCTTCCAAATATGTTAAGATGAGACGCTCTAGATGTTTCTCCTCTTGAATTCTAGTAAGGGTATGTTATAGATCTTAGATCGTCAAACTTGACTCCTACTAGGGCTCCTTGCTTCAAGTGGACCTTCATTAGAGAACATTTGAGGTCTAAAATGGGCCTCCTAAGAAAAATGTACAACCAAAATAAACTTTATAAGAACCAATAGGATTCAATGTGATGTCGTCAACCATGGGGGACGATTCACCATTTTTGGGGTAAAAAGGTAAAAAGATTAAAAAATGATAAAATAATAAAACTAATTTTTCAACTTGTACTTTCAACTTATCTCCCTAAAGTTTTACTCAAATTTCAATTGGGAGTACTCATTTTATCCAAAATTTAATTCCTCATCCAAGGAGTACCCATGTTGCATACTTTCGATGGACCCTGTTATCACCAAAATAGGACCCTGATAGGCTGTTGATCAGACTATCTCAGTGTAACTATTTCAAACCAATCTTTTAGGCTGAGGCTTAGCCTCCTCAGCCTGAGAGGGCTCTCTCAAAGGGTTAATGATTTAGATCAAAGATATGAATAGATGGCTAACTCTATGGTTTGTAATTGTATATGTTTATAGGTTGAAAGATGAAGGTTGGCAACCATTGGGCTATGGAGTCAAAGTATGTTTCAGTACCACAACAAGATCAGCTTAACATGATGTCAGGGCATTCATCATTTGAATATTCAGAACACAACACACATATGGAACCACAGCTCATAAGTGCACACAGGAAGTCAGAGCACAATCAGTGAATTCTGAGTGATTGTACACCTATGCAACTGTAAACAAAACTAAGGAAAGGACAACACACATTCTGAATATAAGAAATCCTTCATGAATCCTGAGTATTGAAGCCAAAGAATTCTACCTAGCATGGAAGTCAAGGCATTATAGAGTTCGAGTGTAGAAATGACAATACAAAACAGTGAAACATAGTAAGTTTATCTATGAAGGAAATCAGAGCATCAGTGATGAATTCTGAGTATCATAAGTAAACACCACTGCAATGTAAGTATTGGAAGATTCCATCATAACAAGAACATACAAGAACTCTTCATGAATCTTGAGTTGTCTAAGTAGAAATCTGCATTAGGTTAAAAATATACACAGTCTGCACATAGAGCAGCAGCTGAGCCAAAAAGTCTCCAACCCTTTGCTAATTCGACCTCTTGCTCTATATAAAGCATTTACAATTAGGATTCCATCATCCCTCATCAAGAGAATTCGAATTTTCCATCAGTGACACCTATTCTAACCATAAAACAAGACTTTAAATGCATTTGACACCTAACTAGCAGTCCTAGAGACCTAATACAACTAGGAGTGTAACTCCTTATTATGATTACAACAAACTTATCTAAAAATTTAAAACATTCTTTGACACCTAACACTCCATGAAGTCGAATTTGATGAAGCCTCCCACGTGGTCATCTGACTGCTGAAGACAAACCCTAGAAATTAGGGAACATGTTTCCCTGTTTTTAGGTTTAGGATCCCTGAAAATGGCACGTGGGACAGAGCCTTTATCTCCTCATCCATGACACATTTTACGAAACTGAAGGAGGTTTTTGTAGCCCATGTTTTCTAGAACAAAAACCTCTCCTGGTTTTTTAAAACATTCCTCCAGCTGTTCAGAATCTGTCCTTGAAATACACGTGTCAAACAGGAAACTGTCCCTTGCTCTGTTCTGGCTGAAAAATAGGTCTTGGGACAGAGGTCATAACTTCTAGTAAAAACTTTATTTGGAAAAACTGAAGGAGGTTTTTCTGAAAAAATCCATGCTGAACAAAAACCTCTTTTGGTTTTTTGAAACACTACTCCAGCGGCCCAGAATCGATCCTTCAATAAGACGTGTAAAACAGGAAATTTTGATTCTTTGAAAAACTACACCTACAGCAGTTTTGTAGCGCAACTTTGGTCACCCGTTTCTCCCAGATAATAATGAATTTGAGGAAACTTAAGGAGGCTTTTTTGAATCAATCCATGCTGAACAAAAACCTCTCTTGGTTTTTTGAAACATCGTTCCTACCGCCCAAAATAAGTCTTTGAAAAACAGTTGTCAAACAGGAGATGAAAAACTGCACCTACAGCAGTTTCGTAGCGCAACTTTGGTCCTTCATTTCTCCCAGATCATAATGGATTTGAAGAAAGTGGAAGAGGTTTTTGTACTTTAGTATTTTAGGAATAAAAACCTCTTTCAATTTTTAGATATGAGTTTTCAACTGCTCATAAAATCTTCTGGAAGTTAACTAGTAAAACAGTTTTTTCTGCTAAAACAGGCTGCTACAGGGGTTTCGTAGCGCTATGAAAACATTGATTTCGTAGTGCAAAACAGGATTTTTACACTGTTTGCGCTACGAAAACGTGGATTCGTAGCTATTTTCAAAATTTCTCCGAAATTATGTGAGATATGTCTTCTAAACACATGGTGAGGCTTCTAGGACATGGAATGAGGCTATCAAACTTTATTTGAAGATGGACATGAGACTCTAACCCTATGACTTAGACTCTAAAACATAAAAATGACTTCACCATGACTGATACAAGAATTGAGAAACCATGTAAGTTGTCCAAATTTTTTAAGGAAGTTTTACAGTGATAACAGACCCTACTACACAAAAAATGAGAATTACGTGAAAAACGTGATTGTAGCAAGGTCCATTGAAAGTATGCAACATGGGTACTCCTTGGATGAGGAATCAAATTTTGCATCCAACGAGTGTTCCCGCTCGAAATTTGAGTAAACCCATAGGGAGACAAGTTGAAAATACGAGTTGAAACAATAGTTTTTTTAGTTTTCCCTCTAAAATTTGATGATGTAAACTAATCTTATTTTATTATTTCCACTATTATTTTATAATTTCCTTAGGAGGCCCATTTTAGACCTCAAAATTCCCCTAATGTAACTTCTCTTATCTCAATGCCTTCAACAATATGTATGATACCTATTTCAGGTATATAAATCTTGATATTGTTGAAGCATTTCTTAAAATTTCAACCCTCCAAGTAGGGCTTCTAACAGTCACTGCATAGACCTTGAGAAAATGACTCTTCAACCAATAGTTTAGATCCCACTACAAAGTGTCTTCTCTTGTTGTCTAGAATGGTTGTTATTAGTCCACAACACTTGTATTTTTAAGTCTCGTTCTGTTATAGACATTTTTGGGCACTGCAACCCCAATCATACATGTCCATAAACTAAGGGCTTCTAAGTCCCTAAAAGTGTTGCATCACACCCTAAAGGAACAAGGTCAGCTGATTACATCATCTCCTAGAAGTTCTCCATGGAAAACTGCTCAGAACTGGTCAAAACTGGACCATACAGGCTTCTCAGTGCTAAGGGTGCGATGCATCTCACCTACTCAGTGCAAAAAAGTGTGATGCATACTGGAAAGCCCTTTTGTAGGGTGCGATGAGCGAGAGTAGACAAATGGCAGAGATAGTTTGCAAGGTGGATGATCATGGAATCTTCCAGAAACTTCTCCAATGACACTTGCCTCTCTGAATTCGCCCAGGGATGAGTAAGAGATCATGAATCTCCAAGTGGAACCAAGAACTATCAGAGAGAGGACACTAATCAAAAACCTAGCAGTTGACTCACCCCCTTGCAAACATCTATATATGGATCCCTCATCACAGAGATCCAGAGGCTGGAATCTTGTATTTTGTAAGGAAGTGTTGTTGGTTTCTTGGTGAAATATCATAGTGTTGGGTGATCTAAGCTTTTCATGAGGTGAAGAAGGGCTTTCATGCTAGGAGGATGACGTTGGGTCAGAACAATGGGTTGTAATCCTCTTTTCTATTCTTGATATTAATAAAGCTATTCAAGTTTTCCTCCACATTCTTGTATGTTTGATGATATATGCATTTGTGTGGTCAATATATATCTGGTCCTATATTTTTTATGATTGCAGATCTCTGTTCTTTGATATTATTATGCTTCTTTGACTCTGCAGGTGCTCTTTGAAGTTGGGTAAGCGAAGAAGGAGCGGTAAAGATATGTTAGAAGGGAGAGGAACCAAGCGCAAGACTGATGTTGGTATCTTTTGTTCCCCTCTTATCTACTTCTCATAAAGGAAAGTGAAAGTAGCTTTGGTTTGTTTGTTTCTAAGTTAGCTACCTGTCTTAGTGGGACTAGAAACTCCGAGTGGACACTAGATTTCCCGATAAAAAAATGGCGACTCCACTGGGGAGTGAATAGTTTGTTTGCTTGTCTATATTTTTTTATTTTATAAACTTATAGACGGAGCCTGAAGTCAAGCCAGCTAGCCTTTGAACTGCATTTTCTATGCAAGTACAAAGTAGATCAATGTTGCTTTAGTCTATCTCTGGGTTTTGTTTATAAACTGAACAATCGATTTGCAAACATTCTAATTGCCCTGGTGGTGGCTCTAGTAACCTCATTAGATCAACCCTTGTGATTTATATTTACTGAACATCACTTGCTCGACCTAAATCCCTGAACTGAGTTGCAAATTGTGACCAAGAACGAAGTTAAAGTCTCGTCCTGGTACCATCGCACCCTCTCTTCAAGGAAATCTGGATGCATCACAGCTCCCGTGTGCAGTAGGTGGGATGCATCCCTATTTCCCTGTGTAACAGGTGCGATGATCAGATAAGGCTAATTTTTCCTTCAGATTTTGGTTTTTCTTCACTCTCTTCAGCATTATTCAGGAGTTTTTCTGTCTATGATCAGTATACCACTGTGGAAACCCCCTTCCTTTCATTCATTCCGCCTCCATCGTGCAAAGAACTGTGAATTTTTTTGCGTATTGTGTGCCATTTTCAGTTCTCTTTTACAAAGAAGTAGCGTAATCGAACTATCGTTTCTTGATTTGGAAGTGTCGCAAGTGTCATTTTCAGTCATAGAAGAGAACCCTATTGTTCTTGATGGTCGATTGTACTGTTACTCTTGTATTTGATTTGAATTAGTAGTTTTTCAAGTGTCGAAAACAATTTTCAATTCAAAATCGCAAAGTGTTGTCATTATCTTCCTTTCGTTTTGAAGAGAAATTTGTTAGTACTGTCGCTTTGAAAAGATAATTCAGATTTGTGCTCAGCATTCTTTTTGTCATTCACACATTAAGAAAGCGGAAAACAAATACATGCATGTGCATTTGCATTTAGACTGCTTGTTGGTTTGATTTAGGACAATGCATCTAGTGTGTGCTATGTGCTCTATGTTGAAAGAATCTCATTTCTCTTTCCTTAGTACCTAGGATTTTCATTTCAAAAAGAAGATTAAACGATTGTTTATCATCTTAGATTGCATTTTAGGAATTATATATCTACATCACGCGGTGAACCTGAAAGGCAAATTTCTTAATCAAGATCAACTGTAAAATAAATTCAATGAACATAAAAACGCTTTGGAACCTAATGTACAACATTTAGAAGTCTAGGCTAGAGATGTATTTCGGCGTCGTAAAGCCTGGTAATTATTGCTTTCATTGTTGGTTGGGTGATTCCTCCTCTTTGAGACGACAAGTGCCAGTACGGACTTGTGCTCCCACGTACCATCGATTATATATTGGGAGACCACAATAGGCTATATCCTTTATCCTTAAGAAGCCGTGTCTGCCACCTTATCGATCACAATGCACTGAACACAGCATTCGGCAAGATTGACTGTCGTACCGTAAAAAGTATTCTGTAGTTTTGTGATTGGTTTGGTAATCCCTCTGTCTATATTTCCAGAGTAGTCTCTTTCGTTCCTTTTCAGACTCCTTAAAGGAAAAGGTCCATCTAAGCACTTGTCACGTCAGGCTCATTGAAAATTGAAGGCGACTAGAGTCATCTTTTGTTTTTTCTCGACTCTTAAAAATTGAAAAAACAATTTGTGTCAAAGCGTCTAAAATTCATTTAATTCGGAAACATTTTCCCCTTTTATTTTGAGTTGATCGAGTAATCTACAATCGTGGAAGAAATTCAATCAAAACCCCATCGTTCGCGGAGGCTTACGAGTCAACCGTCGTTGACTCTGGAAACGAAACTATTCCGGACAAAGCGAACTCGTTTAACCGGATCGAAGTCCCCTGGTTTGGTTGGAACAAGTACTCCGACATCCTCAGAGACTCCGGTTACTCCGAACATTTCTGGTATCCCTGCCTCTACAGAAGAAATTCTGCAGCCACAAAAGGACATTACAACTGATCCTAGTGTGACGGTAAACACTTCTATTCCTGAACCGGCTCCATCTACAGCTGATTCGGAAGGTGTTACTCCCCAAACATCTGTCGCTGCAGAACCTATACCTTCTTCGGCACCGGAAATATTTTACGGACCTGACGGTCTACCTCTTCCGCCTGGATTGATTGCCATAGAAGAGATTGTGGAGGATCCTCCATCTAGCGCTCCATCGCAATTTGGAGCTGGGATCACCCTATATCCTTCTTCATCAGAAGTTAGTCTCCCACCATCAGAAGTTCCTGAAGAATCACTAAGGAATATTTTGGATAGACTAAATATGTCTGAACAACCGTTGACATCTAGGACTGTGTCATCTAACACAGCAGTGGCAGAACTTCCTGCTGCTACTCCGACAATGTTCGTCGGTGTACCATCTGTCCCAACTAGCTCTCAATCGCTGGATGGAGTCCATCCAGGGGTTGTTTTGACAGTATGGACTATTCCCGTTTGTTCGTCCAGAATGATATCTGGAATCTCTTATGTTGAGTCTCAGCAAATTGATCCTTCGCAGTGTCAATTTGGGCAATCCGGTCCCCAAAGGAAAATCATTCCTTTGAGCACTGGATTACCACCGTATGGAGGGCAGTATACCCTTTCATTGTCTCCTCCGGGAGAAAAACCATACGAGAGTTCACAACAAAATTCAGGTTATGCTGGAATTACATCTAGCGGTTGGGTGCCAATACTGCCTCAACAACCAAGATTTGTATACTCAATGCAACAAATTTTACCTATGTCAAATATCCCCACTACGCTGGCTATCATGACTGTGTCGCAAGTATAAGCGTTGCCTGTTGTATGCCAACCTCAGGTTTCTCAGGTCGTAATACAACAACCTCTTGCCCCTGTGGCACGACCGCAATCACCGACTAGTGGAATGACCAAGGTTCAAACGGGGACAATCACCCCTCATCTTGGTCAAACAATCAGTACTGGACAGCAGCTCATGGCTTCACAACCATGGCTGGTACAATACCAACAACCGCAATTGCAACAAGCTTATCAAGGACCTGAACAACAAGTCTTTGCAAGTAATGGGCAGCCATATATTCAAAACAGTCAACATCAATCATATCATAATGGTCATGCCCATCAACCTTACCAAAGTTACCAGCATCAAATGCATTATGCTGGTATGCAAAGACCAACTGCTCAGGGAATCCCATCTTATCCTGGGTATGCTTCGCCGAACCTGAATCAACAGTTGCCTTTCGTGGCGACTTTATAGTTACCAGATCTAAATTGACTAGAGAACGATCCAATTTCTTATGCCCCTTGGTGGCCGGCGATTCCGCATAAACTTCCGTCAAATATTCCTAAATTTAATGGAAATCCGGGTGAAGACCCGTCGAATCATGTGATGACCTTTCATCTGTGGTGTTCATCCAACACTCTCAACGATGATACGATCAGGCTTCGCATTTTTTAGTGAACGTTAACTGTCCGGCAGCAAAATGGTATATCGAATTGCCTAGAGCTTCATTTGATAACTTCAGTACCCTAGCCACAGCCTTTTTAACCCATTTTCAGTTACCGATAAGGTACGAAACGGGAACAGAGCTTCTTAGCAATTTCAAACAAATCACGGCCACTAACATATCCGATCATATTCATGAGTGGTGACGTCGTCGTAGAATGGTACAAACATATGTTCCTGATGAGCTGTTAGCTGAATGGTTTATTAAGTCATTGTTACCTTCTATTACAGAAGATGTGCCAAAGGGAGGAGTCGTCACTAAAGAGCAAGTTATTGCTCGTGCACAATATCTAGACTTGATCTATACTCAGTCTAGCATGCTCTACGATAAAATCCCTGATGCTCCTAGACCGGAATTTTCCATTCGTCCCCCTCCTAAATCAAACAAAGACTCTCATGCCAGCGATGGCATGATAGGTACGACTAGCACGAAAACCATAAAGCCTACGTCAAAGAAGGCCCGTATGGTTTCAAGTCAAAATGCAAATAAAGAACTTCTCGCCTCGGAAGTAAATGCTGTGTCGACTGACAAAGGCAAAGAACCCAAGAAACCAAGAGGCAAGAAGAAAAAGAAAGGGAAGAAGAAGAAACAAGAGGATTCGTCTCCTGAAAAATCTTCTACAAACCCTTCTAGAGATAGGAAACCAAGTCATCCATGCTTTATATGTGACGAGGATCATTGGACAAGAGATTGTCCATATAAAGCTGAGCTTAGGAAATTCGTAAAGAGTTCAAAAAACTCGGCAGTATTGACTGATCCGTTTCCGAATCCAGGAACAAATCTGGTTGCTAGTGACAATGCTTCCCCGTCCCAAGTGCTAATGTTGTCTGTTTCAAAGCAGCTAAATGATGCTTTGATATCGACAAGGAACAAATATTATGGGAATCCATAGATGTCGAACAACAAGGATAGTGATCAACCTAGTAGTTCGACAACAACTTCAACCGAAGTTGTGCCACCCATCACTCCTGAACTAACGATAAAACCGCCAAAGGGAGTAGTACACAAATCGACGTTTAATCCTCGTGCCAGAGCAACACAGCATTATAATATAGTGGAGGATCTGGCCCAATCGTCGTCCGCTATGTCGACACTTGAGGTACTGCAAAATTGCCCCTCCCAAAAGCAAGTTTTATTATCAGCAATAGGTGGGATTGACCCAATGGATTCCAATCTTGTGTCCTTTAATCACAAAGGATATGACCCTCAGTTATCAGCTCAACTAGCTTTCCTTATTCAAGTGAAAGTCCTCAACAAAACTATTCATCGAACAATTATTGATGAGGGGACATCTACATGTATTATGTCGATGAGTTTCTAGAAGACTTTAGGGTCTCCACCCTTGTCGAGATCGTCGACGACATTAAAATCATTTGATGGACGAACATACACCCAATACGGGATTTCAAGTAACTTGCAAGTCGAACTAGGGGGCAAAATAGTAGAAATTGATGTTGAAGTTATCGACGGAACCCTCGATTACAACATCCTACTAGGAAGGCTTTGGATATATGCCATGGCTGCCTTTGTGTCGACCTACTTCAGAAAGATTGCATTTCCCTTCCAAGGAGGAATTACAATCGTCGACCAACAAACATTTCTCCCCAACAGTTCACAAGTTACAGGAAGCATTCCAATGATCCAATGAAGCACTCATTTGCTTCAAAATATCGGAGTAAGCCTACTAAAAGACCCTACATTAATGGGGACTTTTTCCCTACCGCCTCCAATCAATTTGGCGGAAATGGCAGCGGTGGGAACCTGCAATATGATATCTTATATTCAGAAGATGTCTGAAAATGATATTGACTTGGATCATCTACAGGTATTGCCTCCAAGCCCAATAGAAATATTGTAGCAATCAATGTTTTTAGCATGGGAGGCAAACCTTTATCAACGCTCATCAAGCGTTTGGATAGATAGGTCTAAGGAATATGGCACCCCTTCAGATCCTTGGTCGCAAGTACATTCTACAGACGAAGGAATTGTTCAGTCAATGACGATTGACGGGGCACCATGGGAAGATTACCACCATCGTTCCCATCTTCCGAATTGTAAGGAAGATAGTTCCATTGACCTTGATCATCCCTCAGTTTTTGATTTTCTATCAAATACTGTAAATACGGTGGATTCTGAGCGAAACCTGTCCAATATTGAAGAGAATATCACCATAAATATCTCGACCAAAACAAAAGTTGTGGAGAATATTCATGTCGGAAAATCTTGTTCTTCTTCAGAACTGGAAATATATTACGCTCTTTTTCGCGAGTTTAGAGATGTCTTTTCTTGGTCATATGATGAAATGCCAGGCATTGACTCGAGCATAGTTGAACATGAAATTAAGATGTATCCAAATGTCAAACCGGTACGACAATGGCTCTGGTAGGTGCACCCCAAGAAAGCCGCTGCCATCAAGGCGAAAGTTGAAAAACTCCTCCATGCTGGTTTTATTTACCCAGTTCCTCTAACCGATTGGGTATCGAATATTCTTCCTGTAATGAAAAAACAAGGAACGATTAGAGTGTGCGTCGATTATAGGGATGTAAATGAAGCTTGTCCGAAAGACAACTACCCTACACCCTTCATTGACCATATTATTGATGAATTCGCCGGATGTGAAATCTTTTCATTTATGGATGGATTTTCCGGGTATAATCAAATAAATATCCGCCTACAGGACCAGTCAAAGACTGCATTTATTTGCCCGTGGGGCACATTCGCATATCTCAAGCTACCCTTTGGTTTAAATAACGCAGGGGCAACATTTCAGAGGGTAATGAATTATGCCTTCCATGACATCAAGAACATCGTTCAACCATATCTATACAACCTCTCGGCACATTCGCGAAAGCGTACCGATCATCCGCAGCATTTGAGAGCGATATTTCTACGTTGCCAACACTACAAGATACGACTCAATCCGCACAAATGTGTGTTTTGTGTCAATTTTGGTCATTTACTTGGCTTCGTGGTCTCAAAGGACGGGATTTGTCTTGACCCATGTAAGGTTCAGGCAATCATTGATTTGCCTCAACCTTCAAATTTGCTTCAGAGTCAGAAACTCCAAGGGAAAGCAAACTTTCTGAGGAGGTTAATTCCAAATTACGTCGAACTTGCTAAAGGTTATACTTGTCTGTTGATGAAAAAGGTACACTTCATCTGGGATCAGGTCGCGCAAGCTTCCTTTGATGCTTTAAAGGAATCCCTAATAAAATCATTATTAATGTATGCTCCTGATTATCAAAAATACTTTAACCTGTATCTGGTTGCAGCGGATACAACCATAGAAATGGTTTTAGTTCAAGAAGACGATGGAATTGAACATCCTATATATTATTTACGTCGAAACATAAATGACACGGAAATGAAGCAATCCTACGTTGAAAAGCTGGCTCTCGCAGCTGTTCAAGCGATACAGAGATTTCGACACTATGTCCTCTTCAGAAAAACTACCATTTTGTCAGACTGCAACCCCATGACTTATATATTGTTGCGACAGTTGTTGGGGGGCAAATATTCAAAATGGATAGCGATCTTACAAGAGTTTGATTTGGAATTCAAAAAATCCAAATCGAAGAAAGCCCTGGTTTTCGCGGAGTTACTATGTGATCTCCCATCATCGTCTAACGATGCAACATCAGAAGAAGCAATCGTAGACGAAAATTTGTTTCTGATATCTTCAAGCAATCCGTGGTATGGAGATATAATAATCTATCTCCAAACCCAAACATATAGGTCTAATACCTCACGCTCAGAACAACGACGGATTCGATACCAAGCAAAAGACTACGTGATCGTCGGTGATACGCTTTACCGTCGTGGTATCGATACAGTTTTGCGGAGGTGCCTCACCCATGAGGAGGCTGAAAAATTCCTGAATGATTGTCATTCAGGCACGTGTGGGGGGCATCAATATGGTTATGCTACAGCTCAAAATATTTTACGAGCAGGATACCTTTGGCCAACGATGGTCAAAGATTGCATAACCGCAGTCAGAAGTTTCCATGCCTATCAAATCTTCGATCGCAAAACCAGAATACCACCCGCACCTCTGCAACCAGTAGTTGTTGTTGGGCCATTCGCCAAATGGGGCATAGATTTCATGACATGTAACCCCACCTCGGCCGGGGGGCATGGGTATATCATAGTCGCAGTAGACTATTTTACCAAATGGGCCGAGGCGATGCCTACATTAAACAACAGCGGCGAAACGGCTGCCCTCTTCTTTTTCAATCATGTAGTCTCCAGATTCGGCGTTCCACAGGCCATAGTCATAGATCATGGATCACATTTTCGCAATCACATGATGGTTGAGTTGGCTGCCAAATTAGGACTGTCCCACGACAGCTCTACTCCGTATTATCCGCAAGCTAATGGACAAGTTGAGGCAATCAACAAGGTCCTGAAGCGCATGCTGCAAAGGATGATTGGAGTCCATAAACAGAGTTGGCACCTGATCCTATACTCGACCTTGTGGGCATACCGGACATCGGTGAGGAATGCAACTAGGTTTACACCTTTTCAATTGGTGTATGGCCTAGAAGCGATCTTGCCAGTTCAGTGTGAAATCTCATCCCTCAAGCTCGCAGTCGACCTTCTCCCCGGAACTTCAGAAGAGGAGGCTCGTTTCTTGGAATTAATCCAATTGGATGAAACCCATCGTGATGCCACTTTGGCTAACGAAGCCCATAAGAAACGAGTCAAAGCGCAGTTCGACAAAAATGTCAAACCCCGTGTCTTCTCAGAAGGTGACCTGGTCTTACTTTACGACCAGGAGTCCGATAAGTTGGGAGCAGGTAAGTTCAAGTCTTTATGGATGGGTCCCTATATTGTTAAGCATGTATTAGCAAAAGGAGCCTACGATTTGGTGGATTATGATGGGATTCCACTGGCGCAACCCCGCAACGGGTTGTACCTCAAGCGTCACTATGTTTAATTCAGCGTAGTGACCCCTATGCTTTTGTTATATTTTTCTTTTCGCTAAGTGTAATTGTTCTGGTTAGGTAATCCACTTTTTCGCATTTGTTGTAAATGTCGAACCTATTGGAATCATTTGTTGGATATGCCGACGAAGCGAGTCGTAGTTCGCGGAACCTATCTTCTGCGGCCTGGGCCATCTTCGATCCCAGCGGCGAGTTAGTGAGTTTCAGAGGGGTATGTATTGGTCGGACAACAAACAATATCGCTGAATACAACGCGTTGATAGAACTCCTCTCTGATGCCATCGCATATGGCATACGCCGACTTGTCGTCAGGCTAGACTCACAACTCGTCATTCTACAACTCACTTGTATCTACTCTGTACGGAACCCAGCTATCTATCGCATGTTCCTAAGGGTCAAGATTTTGGAAAGACAGTTCGATTCTATTCAATATCAACATGTTTCCAGAAATTTAAACACATTAACAGACTCATTGGAAAATTATGTGTTAGATAGACATTTGTGGCATTTATAAAAAGAAGCATTGCATCAATATTTGCATCAAGATCATGTAACTTAACCAAAATAAAGCTCCGAAAATCAAAAATATATATATAACTGCTTATGGTTTATACATAATTTTCTGTAACCAAGACAAAATCAGTCAAATAACCCAAAACTCAAAATGCTAGGGGGCACTCTAGTCTAATGATGTTGGTGATAACAAGTCACCGCCTGTGCAATCATGCGTAAAAGCCTAGTCCATCGACTCGGTACACCAGTAGTATGTCGCTGCAACCTCAGAGGGAGCTCGTCGGTCCTCACATGCGGAATACCAAGAGTGAGACCCTCGACCTGATCCTGCAATGTTGAAAGAGTCTCAGCCACATCAAAGTCGTGAAGGGTGGCCCTCCCCACAGCCTCTCCTGCCAGAGCGGCAGCTGGTGCTCTCAGGCGTACTACTGGTCGAACTGGTCCAATGTCTGCATGAGCACATGAGTTTTGATTAGTCTTGATCAAAGAAAGCATAAGAACATTATGAAAACAATAAACAGAGATATGGTCAGAGAATTTACCTATAGCACCCCACTGCTCACCAGCCGGCAGCACCAAATTCGAGTCACCCCGGAAATCCATACCAGCATATGGACACTCGGCATAAACCATCTCCTAATGGTTGAACCACTCAAAAAAGGTATCAAAGAAATAAATCTAGGACAGGCCAGCATGTCGGGCCATGAGGTCAACCCATATCTGCATCCGTGGCTCGGTCGGTGGAGGTAAACCAAGTGAAATGTACTGCGACTGCATCAGTGGGATCTTTTCCAAGGCGAAAGCAATCAAAATAGAACCATAGCCAAAATTCTTGGATCTTCCACTTTTCACCTTGGTCAGTTGTTCTTTCATCACAAGGAGTACTGCATCACACCAGTTGAGCACCTTTGGTTCGAGGCATTCCAAGGCGTACTGCATATAAGACCTGTTAGCCACGTGAAGAGTTGCACTACCATCCAGTCTAGCAAAAGTGAACAGAATGGTCCTCAAGGGCCAGTCGGTGACATCTCGGATGTTGATCTTGCCGTTTCTACTCGGTTGAGATCCCTTTCTGTAGTACCGGCAAATGTAATCTCTCACAGATTCGCCCCCACGGGCGGAACCTGATAATGAGAGAGGGGCGCCACGCCTCGATAAACTGGTCAAAAAATAGATGTCCACGACAGTCAAGGGGATAGATTTTCCTCTGATCTAGAACACTTGGTCAATAGGATCCCATGCATCGAGAAAGTATTGCAACAAGTTGTTTTGTTGCCTCATTCTAGAGATGCGGAAAAACTTGAGCAGGCCACAATTCCGCAGTGCAGTAACCGTACCCGGATCATGTAAAGAAACCATGTCATCTTCTTCATGCTCACGTTCTCACAATGTAACAACCATTTTGCTCCAATGAATCTCTGAAAAACAAACAAGAGAAGAGTCAGGGTCCTGATTTGGCAAAAAACAGGCAAAAATTCCATGAGAAAACAGTGCAAAAGTTTCCCTCCTTGCGCCCATCGCACCCCGGCAGTGTATTGGGTGAGATGCATACTAACTGGCCAATGGCCAGGCTAGTATGCATCGCACCTTTCGATATAGGAAGGGTGCGATGGAACCAGGGCAAATTTTTCTAACCCCAGGGGCTCAGAAAAATAGGGAAACATGCTCAGAATTCAAAAAGGAAGGGATGGAACTAAAGAGCTCAGGTTTAGCTCTTACCTAGTCCAGACGGCACCGAGAATCGTCCACAGAATCTCCCCAAATCAGCTAGTCAAAATTAGGGGGGGAAGCACCTCGAGAGCTCCAACAAACCAAGTCCAAATGAAATGGTAAAATGAGAGGTAAAATTCACTTTTAAATTACTATTCACGTAATTCGAGTAAGGTATTAGTATTTTGACTCATTTTTTCAAGCATGTGTCTTCATTCCTAATCAGTTTGATGAAGCAATTGATTAGGTAGTATGACTGTTGAAAGAACAAAGTGCTAACGGTGAATCAAATAATCAATGACCATTATCACGAGCAGTTTTTATGTGAAGTTCAAGCTTGTTAAAAATTAAACCTAAGTAATGAGCAAATGTTTCCCCCAGAGTTTAAGCTCATTAAAAAATGAACCAATCTCTAGTAAATAACCATTGTGAATGCATTATCATCAGCTTTTGAGCCTTGCTCGTGTTCTCATCATCACCTCCACTCTGTTTTGGCCGGTCATACGCCTCCATTCTGATTATTTACCCTTTTGAGGAACATCTGCGACAAGTGATTCTGTTAGCCATCCTTGTGACATTGTCGTGATTGGAAAATTCCAAAACTTACCTAGAATCAGCTGCTACCCGAAATTATCACTCGTTCCTCAAAAAACCAGTCTCCTTTAAGCACTTTTCATCTGACTCGTAAAATATGAAAAGATTGGCGACTGATTGGCCTCTCCTATTCGTTAAAGCTACAAGAAGTGATATCCCTCCTCTAGATTTTAATCTTTTTGGACCTGAGAGATTATTACACAAAAAGATCGAGTGCTTGTCTTGTTTGGCTCATTAAAACTATCGAAAATTCATCTCCTTCGTAATATTTTATACTTTTTCGGACTTAAGGATTATATAACGAAAAAGGATTATTGGAGTTTCCTTTCCATCCCTTTTCAGACTCTCTAAAATTGAAAAAGGACCAAATTATCATTGTCGTTAAACTCGTTAAAATCAATAGCGACAAACTTGTCCATATAGACAAGAACGAGTTTCACTGTCGCTAGGCTCGTTAAAATATAGCGACGGGTTCGCCCAAAGGGCGAATTATAGAACAAGCATATGTTATCCTCCTCAAGCTTGATAAAAATAAAGAGGCACTGGTCAGCAATGACTGGGTAAAAATTGGGAAGAAAACTTGAAGAAACTTTATTGGTAGCAGGTCGCTCTTGAACATGACACTTTCACTCCACATTTGAGTCGGGTTGGGTTATTCTGTTCAACGGTCATATCACCATTGGTCCATCGTACCATCCATTTTTTGGGGTTAACGCTACCAATCCATTTCAGTGTCACCGGTATGTTCAAGAGAAGTCGCTCAGAGAATTCACCTGTGTCTCATCCGCTGCAATACATTTACGCTCCATTCTTTCATGACCGCCACCCTGAACCTTGTATCATCAGATCGTTTTCACCTCCAAAATCATTTTCTCAGTTCCGTGTCATAGATGTGGGATTCATTAAGGCCCTCCTATAACGGGTCACTTCTTGTCGACATCAGCTCATTATCCAAGAAGACGACCTAGGAACAACCCTTTCAGTAATTTGAAGCTTGCATGCCTCAATGGAAAGTTTCTCACTTCCGGCAACAGGTTTACATCAATGGCCTTCGACTGAAAGATTTTACGTAGTGTTCGATGTCAAGTCCCCTTTTTCACACCACGTGAATTGTACTATCGTACCTTGAGGGTCATCATCATTATCAGTGATTCCTCTCGTGCCTGTTAACAGCTTACATCATTGGCTGGTAATCAGGCGATGTCTTTCCATGTTTGACTCCAGAACATCTTTCACATGGATCGACTTGTACTCCGGGCGAAGATTGAACGATTTTGAAGACCCCGGATATAGTTTCATCCATCCAGATTGCGATACATTCAGGGAAATAAAGACTTCAAATGTACATCATTTTCGAACAGATGATCATCTGAATCAAAGGATGATGACTCCGTCCAAATCATGAGTCTGCTACACAGACGGTTGTCTATCATATGTACATGGAAATGAATTTATAAAGCTGAGCATGGGAATGCCCGCCTTAGCTAGATCATGAAAATATTATGAAGATAATGTATTGTGTTGTATCTTATTACAGATTGCCTTCCAGCTCGAAAAAACCTCGGATCCTCATGATAAAGCATTTCACCCGACATCAAAAGATTAACGACCTCTTGCTTTAGGGGGCAATTGTTATAGACATTTTTGGGCACTGCAACCCCAATCATACATGTTCATAAACCAAGGGCTTCTAAATCCCTAAAAATTTTGCTTCACACCCTATAGGAACAAGGTCAGATGATTACGTCATCTCCCAGAAGTTCTCCATGGAAAACTGCTCAGAACTGGTCAAAACTGGACCATACAGGCTGCTCAGTGCTAAGGGTGCGATGCATCTCACCTGCTCAGTGCAAAAAGTGTGATGCATACTGTTATCACCCCAAGAAACTCACCTAGGTTGCATATCGGTGATGCTCGGGAACATTACAAATTCAACAAAATAGTTGGATAAATGGTGGATGAATGAAACAAATGCTGCATATTCAAGCTAGATAACCACTTCTACTATGATTGACCCCAGACATGGGTGAACACCCCCAGACTACAAGGCTTTTAACCACCAACTACTCACAGTTTGAGGATAAGGTGATAATGGAGAAAACTGACCACACCAGCAGATGCACAGGACCCTGTGATGGCCGGCTGCAACCAGTTAGGAGGTCTGTAAATCTATTATCTAATACCCAGACAGGATGACAGCTCTCTGGTATTGAAACAACAGAAACCTGCATGCACATTCAATGATACATCTAAATCCTAACATAGAGGTGGGATGACAGCCAATCTAATGCTAAACATTAACAGAATATGAATCAATGCAAACAGGCACAGCCTGGAACAAGAAAGAGAAGTGGAAAGTGAGCAATTAACAGAAAAAGAAGCTTGTATTAGTTGGAAATGAAGACCAGATGCTGCAGGTTACAAGGTAGTTACAGTCTCCAGAAGTTGAACCTTACAGTAAGGTAACTTTCATCTAACACTCATCAACCTAATTACATCTCTGTTCTGGGTATATCTGGTGTTACATTACAAAATGTCTCTGCTAAACATGCGTGGAGGAGCCAATAAATGGTCACCAACCCCATTTACACTTAGAAATGGGTCTCTGATACAAATCCGACTGTGTTTTAAATGGATTTGACCTTCTCTGGCGCTCTGAGGTCCTCCTTGGGCAGGTGGAGTGAAATACGGGTGAAACCCATAACCATTGAATGCTCTAAACTGATCGGCGGTGTCCTGTTTCCTTCTCGGCCATACTGTGAATTGAAGGAAGCCGTTGAACATTGAAACGGCTCAATCATGACTGTTCTGCTTATAAACAGTGAAACGCTGCCAAACAGCTCATTCCTGCCCATCACTGCTTCAATTTCGACTTTAAAAGGTTCAGGCATGGTTCAATCATTTATCGGGTCCGCCTTTCGGGTCGCAATGCATATCTTAACCGGGAAATCCTCTATTTATTTATATTTGAAAATACACATAAAACTGTTGCAAAATCACGAAAAATGGCTTTGGCGGACTTGAACAATATATATATTTTACTTCTGAACCCTTTCGGATCCGAGACCCATCGCAATCGGCACCTGCCCAGGCATCCTTTATATTTTCTTATATTTCATTATATAAAGAAAATGCGCCCAAAACCATTGAAAATGGCTTTAGCGCGGATTTGAAATTTTAACAGAAATCATTCATAATCCCATCGGGTCCGGGCTTCATCGCTATCGGCACCCACCAAGGCTTCCTTTGTATTTCCTTTATACATTGAAAATACACAAAAAACATTGAAAATGGCCCAGGCGCGGATTTGAAATTTTATGAAATAGCGTGTTGTATAACCGTCGGGTCCGACCCATCGCATCGCAACATAACTTATTTAAAAGCCCCGCCCCTTTGGAAACGCCGATAGCGATACGCCGATGCGATATCGGCGATCGCAAATATATATGTGCGAAAGGCCCTGCCCCCTTTGAAAGCGCCGATAGCGATACGCCGATGCGATATCGGCGATCGCTCATCGCAAAATATAAAAGCCCAAATCTCTTTGTAAGTCCTCCATTGCGATACGCCGATGCGATATCGGCGATCGCTCATCGGCGATGTCCCACATCGCTGCCACTGCCTGCCTCCTCCGATTGCGATATGCCGACGCGATCTGGACCGTTGATCGGCCAGATCGAACGGCTGTCGTGAATTGAACTGTTATGCCTGCAATTTGTGTTTTTTTGCATGGTTTTGGAGTGTTTTTGCCTCCCGATAGTGTATTTCCGCCCTCCTAAGGGCTTTCCTCTTGCAACTTTTTCAATCGGTGGAAGGCTTTTAGTCAAAATTTGAAGATTTCAACAGCAACAATGGATCCTTTGGCATGATTATAAGTGTGTTTGCAGACTTTGAGAGTGCTTTGAATCCATTTTTTATCCTTTTGTATAGCAAAGCTAACACATACTAGAAAGCCCTTATGTAGGGTGTGATGAGCGAGAGTAGACAAATGGCAGAGACAGTTTGCAAGGTGGATGATCATGGAATCTTCCAGAAACTTCTCCAATGTCACTTGCCTCTCTGAATTCGCCCAGGGATGAGTAAGAGATCATGAATCTCCAAGTGGAACCAAGAACTATCAGAGAGAGGACACTAATCAAAAACCCAGCAGCTGACTCACCCCCCTGCAAACATCTATATATGGATCCCTCATGAACAGAGATACAGAGGCTGGAATCTGGTATTTTGTAAGGAAGTTTTATTGGTTTCTTGATGAAATATCATAGTGTTGGGTGATCTAAGCTTTTCATGAGGTGAAGAAGGGCTTTCATGCTAGGAGGATGACGCTGGGTCAGAACAATGGGTTGTAATCCTCTTTGCTATTCTTGATATTAATAAAGCTATTCAAGTTTTCCTCCACATTCTTGTATGTTTGATGATATATGCATTTGTGTGGTCAATATATATCTGGTCCTATATTGTTTATGATTGTAGATCTCTGTTCTTCGATAGTATTATGCTGCTTTGACTCTACAGGTGCTCTTTGAAGCTGGGTAAGCGAAGAAGGAGCGGCAAAGATCTGTCAGAAGGGAGAGGAACCAAGCGCAAGACTGAGGTTGGTATCTTTTGTTCCCCTCTTATCTACTTCTCATAAAGGAAAGCGAAAGTAGCTTTGGTTTGTTTGTTTCTAAGATAGCTACCCGTCTTAGTGGGACTAGCAGCTTCGAGTGGACACTAGAGTTCCCGATAACACGTTCTTCCTTGTACATATGCATAGGACCCTCGGCCTAGAATACAGATCTGGATTCTCTGAAATTCAACATATTCCTTAGGCCTATTCTATAAAAACTTATCAGTATGTCTAAAGTTTGTATGGTGATTTTTTTTCATGTGGTTTGGGCTTTGATAACCACTGAATATAACTTACAAACAAACCTAAAAATCCCTTCAAGTATTGCAGCCTTTTTCTTTTCATCAAGGAGACTTCTTCGCTAAATTAATAGTCATGGTCTAAACTTATCTAAGCTCTTTTAGTCCCTTCAAACATTTCACTACAAAACTCTCAATCCTTCTGCAATATTTGCACAAATGTGACTAGATATTGCCATCAAATATTATAAATAGAACCCAAAAATACTTCTCAAGCCTTCTGTGCTTTCTAGGTCTTATATTAGAACAATTCGGCTTTATAGACAATCCATTATTTTTTACTTTTCGGAGCAAGGAAAAACCCTTCCAGTGATCTTCCAGCTGCCTATATTATTGTCCTCTACTATGATACCATGTTAGAAAATCTTATTAGGGGAGCATTTAATTCATCTTTTCCATCCACGATAGTTATTTGTGATATTATGTTCTTCCTTTTCTTAATCATGCTTATGTTCTTATCATCAAATAAATTCCCAAGCAATGAAGATCACAGCCATACAAAAATGAACACAAGATATAGGCTCCAAGCCAAGGCAAAACCCCTCCAAGGGAAAACCCAAAAATAACTTTTCTTCTTATAGAATCAACTTCAAAGGAGACTTCCAAGACCAAACCCTAGACCATGGTTGCCATCAAGAACCAATTCAACCAACCAATCTTCCTTTTGACATGCAATACAAAGTCTACCAAGAGTATCGAAACAATATCCTTATAAATAAAATCTATTTTGGCCTTTTGGTTCCCTAAGAGAAGTTTGCAACTGCCCCTACAATTTTCATATTTGAGATACACCCAGAAACTCTAGGTTTCTCGCATGTGTGAGCTGAAAAATACAAAATTCAGACCCTCGATCTTCTCTAGGGTTTCTTTCTTCCTTCGCTATACTTTTGTTTTATTTCCTAAGACTTTCGCCGTCCTTCATAATTGCAGACCGATCCAAGATGCTTGTGCTTGATGTGTGTCACAATAGGTCAAATTTCCATCCTTTAAATAGCCTTTCCTAGGGCTCAAATAGCCCTCACAAGGTTGTCTTCTTCCTGGCTTGCCGACTTGTTCTTGGGAGCCTTCTAGACACTTCCAAATATAAAATATTTTTTTTCTTTTCATGATACAAGTGCCCAAATGAGTCTTTTACAATAACAATGACTCTTTGACTCATGTAAACCCTAGGAGACCTAATGAAAAATAACTTAAGCATGAAATCCTTGCTCCAAAATAATTTTATTTTATTCTTTACATCATTTTATTTCTCCTTTTAATAGACAAATAAAATTTGCATCATGTCATGAGATAAATGCTAATTATGATGACCAAAAATAGTTACAATTTCCAACACATAAAAAGAGACTCGGGCTGAGAAAGAATAAAATAAAAAACAAGGAATTATAATTATCAAAGATAAGTCATCGAAGGAAACAAAAACCAATGAGGAAGAAGTGTATGAGGACCCTACGGATTCTGCGACAGTGGAAGCCCATAATACTCCAATGAAATTCGGATCCCCCTCTGAATCTTGAAAGGAAAAATCCAGAAAAGAAACTTCTTAGGAAGATCAAGTAGATAAGGAAAAAACTGAAGACAACAACGCTCACTCATTGAAGGGTGATCCATTAAACACTTTAAAAAAGGCGATTTGGATTCAAGTGGGGAAGAAGGGCAAAAATATTTTGCCAAGGAAAACCAGAAGTTAGTCAAAATTAAATCAAAAAGCAGTGAAAATGGAAAGTAAATGTATTTGGATTTTAGGAGTATTTTGGAAAACAAATCACTGGAATGAGATTGAAATTTGTGTATCATAGAGTAGTCAATTTAAGTATTGGATTGAGCCTCATTGCTTAATATCAAACCTAGAATGAACTATTGGTAATTTTGAAGAAATGTAACGATTTCGGGCAGAATCCCAACATTATTTTTTAATAAAACTCTCATATCTATTTCTTTGAAAAAAAACCATAGAAACAATCTTAATTCCATGTGAAAAAGGGTGATCTACTCTACATGTGTTTAGTCAAGTTGGTTGTGCAATGAGATACATGTTTTGCTATATAAGAAAGATGGAGCTAAAAAAAATAAGTTTCACTGTAGTTGAAATAATATAGCAAGTTGTTTATGCTCGTCATCATTTTACAAATCAAATTGTACCACTTAAAAATGTCATGTTTATGGGTATGCGCGAGCCATTGCATAATTTTGACAAAGTACTCAAGGTTGCAAAGATTATAGTGGATTTTCATGGTCTCCATTTCAATCCTTGAAAAATAACATTTTCCACTAGTAGGCGTGTACCACAAATGAAGTGTTTCATTGGTGAATATCCTTAGGTGCTCGTTGTTAGTCTTTATGCAACAATAAATGAGGTCTAAAATTGTTATGCCAATTAACCACAAATGTAATCTTGATATGCTCCTTACTATGTTCAGAGAGGAGATTGGTCAAAGACATAAATTCAAGGTCGTGTTTGGATGCATAATGCATACAAGAATAAAAAGAACAAATGGTAACTGAGGTAGTGAAAATTTCAAGTATGAAATTTGATTGCAGCAATTGGAAATTATTTTTTCTAATCGTTAATTAATTTAACAATTTATTTGCTACAAAAAATATCAAATAACTCACACTTCAACCTTCACAAATAAAATTATGGAAAATAAAATGTTGGAAACTGAGAAATTCTAGCACAGATAAAAATTTTGACACCATTATTTTCGACAATTGTCCCAAGAAAAAACCAACTTGTGAAAACTGGTGCAATAGCTGAGGATTTTTATTATAATGCAGTAGTGAAATTCTGAGTACAATCTAGATGCCAAAAATGGCAATCCACAATAAGAAAATCTGGCAAAGGTATTCCCTAAGCAACCTCAGCACTCGCGTTGCATACACTCATGTTTCCTACACTCGCGTTAACCGCACTCGCGCATTTCGGCACTCGCGTGTTCCTGCACCTGTGCGTTCCTACACCTGCACGATCCTGCACTCGCACGTTCCGTCACTTCCATTTATACACTAGGAATAACTTAGCCTCTTGTTGCTGCCTCTCCAGATTTGGAAATATTCCTCCAAATCATTGTCCTTGCCCCTCATTGACACTGCATCCCTCTCTGGCTCGAACTCTACTGTTGTTAGCTCGATCTGCACAAGGAACTGTTGCTCAAGTATATCATCTCAATCACCACATCAATCCCTTCTTATATCTTCTTGTTGGGACTCCAACACCTAAGATTAAATATTAATCAATGGCTCAAATCACTTTTGGATCAATCTGTGTGAGTTTCTAAAGAATTCTCAACTTGACTTAATTATCTAGAAATCTTCGGCAAAATCACATAATCAACCTTTTGTCGACGCGTTTCGAACCAACCAGTGTGGTTCATCGTCAGGACAAGTTGAAGAACCAATCTGGCTTAGCTCGATTAAATATAGTGTGCAGAGACTCCAACGGCTAAAATTCTAACGGCTAATTTGACCTAAAGAACGTGGTCAAATTAGCCGTTAGACAAAAGGTTGATTATGTGATTTTGCCGAAGATTTCTAGACAATGTTATGGATCACAGAAGTCTAAATTCCTTGACTTAATTAATTCTTATTAATTAACCAATTTTCCTATGTTTAGACTTGAGAAACATTAAAAAATAGGTTAATAATATAATTAATCCATCTCTAGATGGAATTTCCATAAACGATTTCTGGGTTATGGAACTGTCATGTATTTTAGCCTCCACCAAGTTTCGTGACTAGAACACATTTGATGCTACAACAACTAACCCTCCCTCCTAGCGAGGATTGTGTTATAATGTTGCACACCCTACCACAACACCCTGTCTTTGTACCATCTCATGTCACGTTGTTAATGTCTAGCCATAATGCCCACCAACTATTGTGCAACTCTGATGTTGCATCCGTGTTGTTGTTGACACTGCCACACTACTACCAACTCTACATCTGCACTGCAACTCCCTCTCATATGTTGATGTTGCAACTGCAACTACCTCTCTTCTGTTGTTGTTGCCACTACAACTACTGCAACTGAGATGCATCCAAAATACTTTGTCCCTGCTACTGAAACGAGTTCTCCACCATACCTATATGTTCTCTGAAATAGATGAACTTAACTCTCCCTAGAGCTTTTGTGAATATGTCTGCAACCTGCTCATCTATGGAAACATATTGTAGCTGAATCACTCCACATTGTTACACAGTCTCTAATGAAATGACAATGAATATCTATGTGTTTCAACCTGTCATAAAATATTGGATTCTCGTCAAGCTTGATGCAACTTTGATTATCACAGTAGATATTGGTCGCCTCCATCCTTTTCCAGAGCAATCTTACTAGCAGCTTCTGAAGCCATATAGCTTCGCACATAGTTGTACTTGCTGCCATATACTCTGCTTTTGCAAAGCTCGGTGCTACTGACTTCTACTTCCTGCCGCACCAAGAGACCATCCCTAATCCAATGTTGAAGCAATACCCAGAGGTATTTTTCCTATCCAATGAACTGTTTGCCCAATCTACATCTGTGAACCCACATAGTCTGATGTCATCTCCTCGGGTATATCTCAACCCATACTCGATTGTGCCATGCACATATCTCAAAATGTGCCTCTTTGACTCCACCATAAACTAACTGAGGGCATTGATTGTGAAGCATATATTTGACCTAGTATTAACCAGATACATGAGAGAACCGATGAGTTATCTATACAAGATGGGGTCAACATCTTTGTCTTTTGACACATCTATCTTCTTCTAGTTGGTGATCATAGGCATAGACATGGGTCTACAATCTTGCATTCTAAACCTCTTCGGAATATCTGTAGAATATCTCCCTTAACCAAGGAAGATCTCCATTTCTTTCTGCCACACTTCCAATCCTAGAAATAGTGCATCAACCCCAAATCCTTCATGTCAAACTCTGTTACCAAGTTCCTCTTGCAGTCTTCCATGAGCCCCAATGATCCTGCCACGAAGAGATCATCCACAAACAATATTAGGATGAGTGGCTCATCCTCTACCATCAAATAATAAAGGTTGGGATTTGCGTCACTCTTGACAAATCCCATTTGCTGCAAGTAGTTGTCAATCAGACCATACCATGCCTTGCAAGCCTGCTTGAGCTTTTATAGATATTTCTTCAATTTGCACACATGAGTGCACCTCTCATGCGTCTCGAAGCCCTTTGGTTGTTCTATGTACACTTCTTCATTTATCACCCTGTTTAAGAATGTTGTCTTGACATCCATTTGGTGAATCTACCACCTCATATGAGTTGTTAGGGATATAACAGACCAAATAGAAGTGCATCTAGAAATTGGGGCAAAAGTCTCATCATAATATATCCCTTCTTTTTGTGCATACCCCTTAACCACAAACCTAGCCTTGTACTTTTCCACACTACCATTTGCAACTTGATCTTGTAGATCCATTGAGAACCTACAATTGGCCTGTCAAGCCTGGACACCACCTCCTAAACAACATCCATCATGATAGAGCTATACTCTTCTACCATGGAATCTACCCACACTTGATGTTATGCGGCCTCCTAAAAGCTGGAAGGTCATGTAACCTGAGCCACCAATGCTTGGTACATGTCAAGTTGTTTGCGTTGTTTCTTATTCGTCCTAGGAGTTCCAATAAACTCCTCTACATCTCTCAATGTTTGACAAAGCTCTCTACTGGCTCAACGACTAGTTGTGGGAGATTCAACCAACTCCTCATCCTGCCTATGTTTCTATGTTTGTTGTGAACTCACCAGATTTCCTTCTCCTGAGGAAATGTTGGTATTGGCGATTGTACTAGATCCTTATGATTGTTCTACTAATAGCCTTACTACCTTCCCCTGTTGCTAGACCAATGGATCTTATGTTAGTTGATTCTGATCACCTGCAAACATCTCACGAGATCTCTTGAAAGCTCAGTCTCGCATGAACTTTATGTCCCGTCTCACTGCAATCTTCATGTTGCTAGGAATGTAAACCTTGTATGTATTTAATTTTTCGCTATACCTAACGAGAACCCATTCTCTGCAATCTAATCCAATTTGGTGTTCTTCCCATATGGAACATGGCAATAAGCAATGTTGCTGAAAATCTTGAATTGACTAACTTCTAACTTCTTCCCTGAGAAGAATTTCTAGCGTTTTCTTCCCCAATGCCCTATGAGAAGTCCTAATCTGAATATACACTTATGTGTTACATGCCTCTGCCCATAGGAACCTAGGAAAATCTTGGTCATATAACCTCACTTTTGCAGCCCCGACTATAGTTCTTTTCTTTTGCTATGCTACTCCATTATGTTGTGGATTGTATGGATTTGTCCACTCTCTTTTGATGCCTTCATTTGCACAAAAATCTGAGTCTTAATCAATATACTCTCCACCATGATCTTAGTGAATCATCTTGATCTTTGTCCTTGTCACATTCTCCGAAAGAGCCTTAAACTTCTTGAAATGATCAAAGACCTCATCCTTCGTCTTTAAGAAATAGATTCGAGTTTTTATAAAATGGTCATCAATAAAGGTGAATTCGGCCCCTCTGAAAGCTCTAATGGACATCGAGCCACAAATATCTAAGTGTATAAGCCCTAACACGCCATTTGCTTTGTTGTCGCTTCTTGGGAATGTTGTCTTAGCATATTTCCCAAGAACGCACCCTCTACATACATCATCGTGTTTTGTGCCCAGTTATAAAACTCTTGTTATTGTTTCCTTGAGCATCTTGATTGCTCCATGATGTAAATGTCTCATTCTTCTAAGCCATAGTTCATTCAGTTCCTTCCCATTGTTATTGTCACTGTCTACCAATTTCATTGGAGAATCGAGTTGCAACCTATATAACATGTTGCTTCGAACTCCAATCTCTCTCAGCCTCTTCCATCTTGGGTGTTTGACAAACACCTTTTTCCCTACAAAGTAGACATCGTATCCCTTATCTTGTAGCTTAGATACTGAAATCAAGTTCATACCCAATCTTGGCACATGCAGTACCTCTATAGCGTTGGTACTTACTCCTAATTCCCTCTTAAAATCAATGGTACCTCTCCCTATTGGAGTACATTTTGTTTTGTTTCCCATCGTAATCTAGAAATCCATCTACTCCTCATTATAGCTAGAGAAATATTCTCTAACCCCTATCATATGAACTGACGCTTCACTGTCTATATACCAAACACCCTGTGAAGTTAAACCTAATAAGCAAGCAAATTTGTCCTCCAATCTGGAAGACAACTCTAAAGCTCCCTAAATATCAATTTGATCCATGGTCATACTAGGAATTCTTCTGTGTTATTCCTCTTCCCCCCAGCACTAATTTTGCTACTACAAATAGATGCAAAACCCTCTATGCCTCAAATCAATAATATGCTCTCAAAAATAACTATGTTGTTGCTCCCTCTGACTACTAGAATCACCAATCTCGAGAAATTGATCTTTTTCGGCCACCTACAATTGAAAATCAAATTTCCCAAGCAATTCATAATGCCTAGGTAGGTGATTTGCACAACCTCTACGAATTTCCTATTGATACTCTCTTTGAACAGTGAAATTCCTACTTCTTTGATTTGAGCTACCAATATGCTAAACTAGCTCTGATACCATGCGAAAATTTGAAGTCTGAAATTTTATTACAACAGTGAGAAATTATTTTGTTCTAATTGTTAATTAATTTAACAATTTATTTGCTACAACAAATATCAAATAACTCACACTACAACCTTCACAAATAAATCCGCAAAAAATAAAATGCTAGAAACTGAGAAATTTTAGCACACAAATTTTAACACTGTTATTTTGAACAATTGTCCCCGAAAAAACCCAACTTGGAAAAACCAATGCAATACCTAAGGGTTTTTATTATTATGCAACAGCGAAATTTTGAGTACAATCTAGATGCTGAAAAATGACAATCCACAAGCTGAAAAATGACAATCCACAACAAGAAAATCTAACAAAGATATTTCCTAAGCAACCCTAGTACTCACGCTATCTACACTCACACTACCTGCACTCAGGTTCCTGCACTAGGAATAACTCAACCTCTTGTTATTACCTCTTCAAATATAGAAATCTTCCTCTAAATCACTGTCCCTGGCCCTCACTAACATTGCACCCCTCTCTGACTCAAACTCTACCACTGTTAGCAAAATCTGCAAAAGAAACTACTGCTCAAGTATATCATCTCATCACCACATTAATCCCTTCTTATATCTGCTTGTTGAGACTTCAACGACAAAAAATAAATTTTAATCAATGGCTCAAATTATTTTTAAATCGATCAGTGTGAATTTCTAGAGAATTCTCACCTTAACTTAATTAATTATAATTAATTAACAAATTTTCTTAAGTTTAAACTTAAGAAACATTAAAAAATAAGTTAATAATCTAGTTTAGTCATCTTTAAATGGAATTTCCATAAACGATTTATGGATTATAGAAATCTCCTGTATTCTAGTCTCTCCACCAAGTTTCAGGGCTAGAACACATCCGACGCTACAAAAACTAACAGAGATGCCAATTCCTCTCAACTGGTCCTTAATTTTAGTTATCCGTTTTTCTTGATAACTGAATCAATATTGAAGGAATATAAAAGATTCATTGTAAAGAGAGATTTTTGGTTCAAAGAATAAGCTAGCAACCTAAGGGTTATGCCTTTTTGTAAGCCTAGTTTTGGGTTTTAGATCAATTTGTTAAAAAGGAATCAATAGTCAACAAACAAATAATGACAACCCAATTGAATAAAGAAGTCATCCAAGGTAAATATCTAAACCTTAGACAAGAAACCTTGTATAAAGCAAATCAACCAATAAACCGTTAAAATAACAAAAGATGGAGAAGGGGTGAGGCAAGGATAAATTCTAAAAGTTAAATCTCTATTATTATTAAATGGAATCAAAAAAATAAAAGTTTCATTCAAAGGAATAGTTTTAGTGAAGGAAAATGAAATTTCAAAAAAAAATATTTTTTATACGCTCACAGATCATGTGACCATTTATAACTTGGAATAATGCTTACATTAGTATATAGGTAGGATTGGATAGGAGTTGTTGAGAGATTTTCTTAACAAAATTCTCCTTGTTTGCATTATGTTAGACCGCATGAGCACTATTTATGTGGCTTGTAATTTGGCTTGTATGCAATATACAAATTATTTTGTGTAATTTATTTACTATGTCTACTCTACCAATTCCTTTGTTGGTATCAAAATCTATTTTGGCTTGATTCCCTTAAAGAATGACTGAAGTAAAGTGTTATTAATCATTCTTATTACTTATTCTAAATTTTATCTTATTATCATTTTTAACTCAAATATTTTTATCGAGTTGAATTTATTTATCTAATCAGTCAATTTTATTATAATTTTATAATATTGATTTGATTATATATTGCTACATTACTGCAATTTCATTAAATTATATAATTATAACTACTTTCCATAAATACAAAAGATTTAATAATTATTAAATATAGTTAATATGGAATATTACAAAATTCTTATCATTTTGAATTTGCATCATTCTTTTTACATGAGAAAAAATTGAACCCTAAATACAAAAGATTTAATAATTATTAAATATTGTTTTATATTGATCATTACAAAATTTGCATCATTTTGAATTTGCATCATTCTTTTTACATGAGAAAAAATTGAACCCTAAATACAAAAAAAATTAATAATTATTAAATATTGTTTATATCGATTATTACAAAATTGTTATCATTTTGAATTTGCATCCATTCCTTTTACATGTGAAAAAATTGAACCCTTCCCTCTTATCCTGGGTATGCTTCGCCGAACCTGAATCAATAGTTGCCTTTCGTGGCGACTTTAGAGTTACCAGATCTAAACCGACTAACGAATGATCCAATTGCTTACGCCCCTTGGTGGCCGGCGATTACGCATAAACTTCCGTCAGATATTCCTAAATTTAATGGAAATCCGGGTGAAAACCCATCGAATCATGTGATGACCTTTCATCTGTGGTGTTCATCCAACACTCTCAACGATGATTCGATCAGGCTTCACCTTTTTCAACGAATTTTAACTGTTCTGGCAACAAAATGGTATATCGAATTTCCTAGAGCTTCGTTTGATAGGTTCAGTACCCTAGCCACAACCTTTTTAACCCATTTTCAGTTACCGATAAGGTACGAAACGGGAACAGAGCTTCTTACCAATTTCAAAAAAAGGACGGCCACTCACATATCCGATCATATTCATGAGTGGCGACGTCGTCGTAGAATGGTAAAAACATATGTTCCTGATCAGCTGTTAGCTGAATGGTTTATTAAGTCAATGTTACCTTCTATTGCAGAAGATGTGCCAAAGGGAGGAGTCATCACTGAAGAGCAAGTTATTGCTCGTGCACAATATCTAGACTTGATCTATACTCAATCTGGCACGCTCTACGATAAAATCCCTGATGCTCCTAGACTGGAATTTTCCGTTCCTCCCCCTCGTAAATCAAACAAAGACTCTCATGCTGGTGATGGCGTGATGGGTACGACTAGCACGAAAACCGTAAAGGCTACGTCAAAGAAGGCCCGTACGATTTCAAGTCAAAATGAAAATAAAGAACTTCTTGGCTCGGAAGTAAATTTCGTGTCAACTGACAAAGGCAAAGAACCCAAGCAACCAGGAGGCAAGGAGAAAAAGAAAGGGAAGAAGAAGAAACAGGAGGATTCGTCTCTAGAAAAATCTTTTGCAAACCCTTCTGGAGATAGGAAACCAAGGCATCCATGCTTTATATGTGATGAGGATCATTAGACAAGAGATTGTCCATATAAAGCAGGAGCTTAGGAAATTCGTAAAGAGTTCAAAAACCTTGGCAGTATTAACTGATCCGTTTCCGAACCCAGGAACAAATCTGGTTGCTAGTGACAATGCTTCCCCGTCCCAAGTGCTAATGTTGTCTGTTTCGAAGTAGCTAAATGATGCTTTGATATCGACAAGGAACAAAGATTACGGGAATCCACAGATGTCGAACAACAAGGATAGTGATCAACCTAGTAGTTCGACAACAACTTCAACCGAAGTTGTTCCACCCATCTCTCCTGAACCAACGATAAAATCGCCAAAGGGATTAGTACACAAATTGATGTTTAATCCTCGTGCTAGAGCAGCACAACATTATAATATAGTGGAGGATCTGGCCCAATCGTCGTCCACTATGTCGAAACTTTAGGTACTGCAAAATTGCCCCTCCCAAAAGCAGGCTTTATTATCAGCAATAGGTGGGATTGACCCAACGGATTCCAATCTTGTGTCCTTTAATCACAAAGGATATGACCCTCAGTTATCAGCTAAACTAGCTTTCCTTATTCAAGTGAAAGCCCTCAACAAAACTATTCATCGAATAATTATTGATGAGGGGGCATCTACATGTATTATGTCGATGAGTTGCTGGAAGACTTTAGGGTCTCCACCCTTGTCGAGATCGTCGACCACATTAAAAGCATTTGATGGACGAACATAGACCCAATACAGGATTTTAAGTAACTTGCAAGTCGAAATGGGGGGAAAAACAGTAGAAATTGATGTTGAAGCTATCGACGGAACCCTCGATTACAGCATCCTACCGGGAAGGCCCTGGATATATGCCATGGCTGCCGTTGTGTCGACCTACTTCAGAAAGATTGCATTTCCCTTCCATGGAGGAATTACAATTGTCGACCAACAAACATTTCTCCCCAACAGTTCACAAGTTACGGGAAGCATTCCGATGATCCACGGAAGCGCTCATTCGCTTCAAAATATCGGAGTAAGCCTACTAAAAGACCCTACATTAATGGGGACTTTTGCCCTACTACCTCCAATCAATTTGGCGGAAGTGGCAGCGGTGGGAACCTGCAATATGATATCTTCTATTCAAAAGATGCCTGAAAACGATATTGACTTGGATCATCTGCAAGAATTGCCTCCAAGCCCAATAAAAATATTGTAGAAATCAATGTTTTCGGCATGGGAGGCAAACCCGAATCAACACTCATCAAGCGTTTGGATAGATAGGTCTAAGGAATATGGCACCCCTTCAGATCCTTGGTCACAAGTACATTCTACAGACGAAGGAATTGTTCAGTCAATGATGATTGACGGGGCACCATGGGAAGATTACCACCAGGGTTCCCATATTCTGAATTGTAAGGAAGATAGTTCCAGTGACCTTGATCATCCCTCAGTTTTCGATTTTCTATCAAATACTATAAAATTCCGAGCGAAACCTGTCCAATATTGAAGAGACTATTGCCATAAATATCTCGACCAAAACAGATGTTGTAGAGAATATTCATGTCGGCAAATCTTGTTCTTCTTCAGAACTGGAAATATATTATGCTCTTTTTCACGAGTTTAGAGATGTCTTTGCTTGGTCATATGATGAAATGCCAGGCATTGACTCGAGCATAGTTGAACATGAAATTAAGATGTATCCAGATGTCAAACCGGTACGACAACGGCTCCGGTAGGTGCACCCCAAGAAAGTCGCTGCCATCAAGGCGGAAGTTGAAAAACTCCTCCATGTTGGTTTTATTTACCCGGTTCCTCTAACCGATTGGGTATCGAAAACAAGGAACGATTAGAGTGTGCGTTGATTATAGGGATGTAAATCAAGCTTGTCTGAAAGACAACTACCCTACACCCTTCATTGACCAAATTATTGATGAATGCGCCGGATGTGAAATCTTTTCATTTATGGATGGATTTTCCGAGTATAATCAAATAAATATCCGCCCACAAGACCAGTCAAAGACTGCATTATTTGTCCGTGGGGCACATTCGCATATCACAAGCTACCCTTTGGTTTAAAGAACGCAGGGGAAACATTTCAGAGGGCAATGAATTATGCCTTCCATGACATCAAGAACATCGTTCAACCATATCTCAACGACCTTCTGGCTCATTCGCGAAAGCGGACCGATCATCCGCAGCATTTGAGAGCGATATTTCTACGTTGCCGACACTACAAGATACGACTCAATCCGCACAAAAGTGTGTTTTGTGTCAGTTCTGGTCGTTTACTTAGCTTTGTCGTCTCAAAGGACGAGATTTGTCTCGACCCATGTAAGGTTCAGGGAATCATTGATTTTCCTCCACCTTCAAATTTGCTTCAAATTCAGAAACTCTAAGTGAAAGCAAACTTTCTGAGGAGGTTCATTCCAAATTACACCGAACTTGATAAAGGTTATACTCGTCTGTTGAAAAAAAAGGTACCCTTCATCTGGGATCAGGTTGCGCAAGCTTCCTTTGATGCTTTAAAGGAATCCCTAATAAAAGCGTCATTAATGTATGCTCCTGATTATCAAAAAGACTTTAACCTGTATCTGGCTACAGCGGATACAACCATAGCAATGGTTTTAGTTCAAGAAGACGATGGAATTGAACATCCTATATATTATTTAAGCCGAAACTTAAATGATATGGAAATGAAGTACTCCTACGTTGAAAAGCTGGCTCTCGCAGCTGTTCGAGCGATACAGAGATTAGGACACTATGTCCTCTTCAGAAAAACTACCATTTTGTCAGATTGCAACCCCATGACTTATATATTGTCGCGACAATTGCTGGGGGGAAATATTCAAAATGGATAGCGATCTTACAAGAGTTTGATCTGGAATTCAAAAAATCCAAATCAAAGAAAGCCCTAGTATTCACGGAGTTACTATATGATCTCCCATCATCATCTAACGATGCAACATCCGAAGAAGCAATCGTATACGAAAATTTGTTTCTGACATCTTCAAGCAATCTGTGGTATGGAGATATAATAATCTATCTCCAAACCCAAACATATAATTCTAATACCTCACGCTCAGAACAATGACGGATTCGATACCAAGCAAAAGACTACGTGATCGTCGGTGATATGGTTTACCGTCATGGTATCGATACAATTCTGTGGAGGTGCCTCACCCATGAGGAGGCCGAAAAAGTCTTGAATGATTGTCATTCAGGCGCATGTGGGGGGCATCAATCTGGTTATGCTACAGCTCAAAATATTTTACGAGCAGGATACTTCTGGCCAACGATGTTCAAAGATTGCATAACCGCAGTCCAAAGTTGCCATGCCTGTCAAATCTTCGATCGCAAAACCAGAGTACCACCCGCACCTTTGTAACCAGTAGTTTTTGTTGGGCCATTCGCTAAATGGGGCATAGATTTCATGACATGTAACCCCACCTCGGCCGGGGGGCATGGGTATATCATAGTCACAGTAGACTATTTTACCAAATGTGCTGAGGTGATGCCTACATTAAACAACAACGGCGAAACGGCTGCCCTCTTCTTTTTCAATCATGTAGTCTCCAGATTCAGCGTTCCACAGGCCATAGTCACAGATCATGGATCGCATTTTCGCAATCACATGATGGTTGAGTTGGCTACCAAATTAGGACTATCCCACGACAGCTCTACTCCATATTATCCGCAAGCTAATGGACAAGTTGAGGCAATCAACAAGGTCCTGAAGCACATGTTGCAAAGGATGATTGGAGTCCATAAACGGAGTTGGCACCTGATCCTGTACTCGGCCTTGTGCGCATACCAGACATCGGTGAGGAATGCAATTGGGTTTACACCTTTTCAACTGGTGTATGGCGTAGAAGCGATCTTGCCAGTTCAGTGTGAAATCTCGTCCCTCAAGCTCGCGGTCAACCTTCTCCCTAGAACTTCAGAAAAGGAGGCTCGTTTCTTGGAATTAATCCAATTGGATGAAACCTGTCGTGATGCTACTTTGGCTAATGAAGCCCATAAGAAACGAGTCAAAGCGCAGTTCAACAAAAATGTCAAACCCTGTGTCTTCTCAGAAGGTGACCTGGTCTTACTTTACGACAAGGAGTCTGATAAGTTGGGAGCAGGTAATTTCAAGTCTTTATGGATGGGTCCCTATATTGTTAAGCGTGTGTTAGCAAAAGGAGCCTACGAGTTGGTGGATTATGATGGGATTCCATTGGCGCAACTCTGCAACGGATTGTACCTCAAGCATTACTATGCTTAATTCAGCGTAGTAACCCCTATGCTTTTGTTATATTTTTGTTTTCGCTAAGTGTAATTTTTTTGGTTAGGTAATCCGCTTTTTTGCAGTTGTTGCAGATGTCGAACCTATTGGAATCATTTGTTGGATATGCCGACGGAGCGATTCGTAGTTCACGGAACCTCTCTTCTGTGGCCTGGGCCATCTTTGATCCCAGCGGCGAGTTAGTGAGTTTCAGAGGTGTATGTATTGGTCGGTCAATGAACAATATCATTGAATACAGTGAATTGATAGAACTCCTCTTTGATGCCATCACACATGGCATACGCCAACTTGTCGTCAGGCTAGACTCGCAACTCGTCATTCTGAAACTCACTGGTATCTACTCTGTACGGAACCCAGCTATCTATCGCATGTTCCTAAGGGTCAAGATTTTGGAAAGACAGTTCGATTCTATTCAATATCAACATGTTTCCAGAAATTTAAACACATTAACAGACTCATTGGAAAATTATGTGTTATATAGACATTTGCGACATTTATAAAAAGAAGCATTGCATCAATATTTGCATCAGGATCATGTAACTTAACCAAAATAAAGCTCCGAAAATCAAAAATATATATATAAATGTTTATGGTTTATACATAATGTTCTGTAACCAAGACAAAATCGGTCAAATAAGCCAAAACTCAAAATGCTAGGGGGCACCCTAGTCTAATGATGCTGGTGATAACAAGTCACCGCCTGTGCAATCATGCGTAAAAGCCTAGTCCATCGACTCGGCACACCAATAGTATGTCGCTGCAACCTCAGAGGCAGCTCGTCGGTCCTCACGTCCGGAATACCAAGAGTGAGACCCTCGACCTGATCCTGCAATGCTGAAAGAGTCTCGGCCACATCAAAGTCGTGAAGGATGGCCCTCCCTACAGCCTCTCCTGCCGAAGCAGCAGCTAGTGCTCTCGGGCATACTGTTGGTCGAACTGGTCCAATGTCTGCATCAGCACATGATTTTTGATTAGTATTGATCAAAGAAAGCATAAGAACATTATGAAGACAATAAACAGAGATATTGTCAAAGAATTGCCTATAGCACCCCACTGCTCACTAGCCGGCATCACCAAATCCGGGTCACCCTGGAAATCCATACCAGCATATGGACACTCAGCATAAACCATATCTTGACGGTTGAACCACTCAAAAAATGTATCAGAGAAAGAAATCTAGGACTGGCCAGCATGTCGGCCGTGAGGTCAACCCATATTTGCATCCGTGGCTCGGTCGGTGGAGGTAAACCAAGTGAAATGTACTGTGGGTGCCTCAGTGGGATCTTTTCCAAGGTGAAAGTGGTCAAAATAGAACCATAGTGTTGTGGGGAAAAGTATCCGATGCGGATGACACTAACCCTTTCTAAAGGTGACAGTCTTTAGCAACAACTGAATGATAAAGTTTTCATGTTCCACTTTATGAAAGCACAGAGAGAATGGAAAGAGGATCAACCAACCTGGTGTCTTGCGCTTAGTCGATCCTTGTCCTTCTCGCTTTGTATCCTGTTCCCAGCTCTTTGCTCTCCAAGCCGATCCAGCTACACACAGAATCTGCACAACAAAAGAGAGCAAACTATGAGATACAAGCAATCATAATTGAAGCATGGATTAGGTTGCATCAAATATACATGTAAACACAAAAGCATCTATGTAAAACAAGTATATAGGAGAACATGCAAAGTTTATTGATAGAAAGTAACAGGGTTCCAGAGGAAGTTACAACCAATGATGTTGGCTCCAATCCAGCAGCACCTCCTCGGCAGCAAGAACTCTCTTCTTCACCTCTAGTAAAACAATCACCCAATAATCCTGGCAGTATACCAACAGCACCTCCTTGCTTATACAAAATTCCAGCCTCCCTAGACCTCATAGAAGAGCTCTATATATAGGAGGGAAGAGGAAAGGATGAGTCAGCTGGAGGCTGGCATATAGCTGACTAGTGTCCTCTCCATCTTCAGTTAATCTTCAGTTCCTGTGTCCACTTGGAGATCCTTGCTTACACATGGTGATCAAGTACCTCTTACTCATCACAGGGCGAATCTCATGACCCAAGTGTCAGTTTGGAAGCTTCCTGGGCAACTGACACCTTGCAGGATGACTGTGCCACTTGGCCAATCTCGCCCAGCGCAGGTAGCCTTCATTGTTTTTGACTTCCAGCGCAGGTACAGAGTGGGACAGTTGCAATACAGCGCAGAAGCTCAGTTAAGCAGCTGACATGATCCAAAATAAGCCTGTTCTGAAGTGTTTTCAGGTGGAGAACTGATTGGAAGTGTTGTTGATTGATGACCTTGTTCTTTTAGGGGTAAGAACAACATGTTTAGGGACTGAGGATCCCTGTAATTATCGACATTCCCTGCTCCTTGACGCGAGGCACAAAAATGTCTATAACAGTTGCCCCCTAAAGTATGAGGCCGTTAATCGGGTGAAATGCTTTAGCTAGAGGGTCCGAAGTTCGTTCCAGTGCTGAGGAGAGTGCCCTGTAATACAATACAATACAATACATTATCTTTCATTCATCATTATTCTCATGATCTAGCTGAGGCGGGCATTCCCATGCTCAGCTTTCTATAAATACATTTTGGTACATATGAAAGACGATCGTCTGAAGACAGACTGATAATCTTCCGCTAAAATTATCATCCTTTGAGGAGGATGATCATCTGCTGCAATGATGTACATGGCAAATGCTTTTATATTTCCTGAATATATATCGCAGCCCGGATGGATGAAACTAGATCCGGGGTCTTCAAACTCGTTCGATCTTCACTCTAAGTACAAGTCGATCCATGTGAGAATTGCGTTGAAGTCGAACATGAAAAGACATCGCTTGATTACCGGTCAATAATGAAAACCGTTAACAAGCGCGAGAGAAATCACCAATAATGACGATGACCCTCAAGGTGCGGCAGTACAATTCACGTGGCGTGAATAGAGGACTTGGCGTCGAACGCCACGCAAAATCTTCTGGTCGAAGGTCATTGAGGTATACCTGTCGCCGGAAGTGAGAAACTTGCCATTGAGGCATGCAAGCTTCAAAGTACTGATGGGGGTGTTCCTAGATCAACTTCTTGGATAATGAGCTGAAGTCGACAAGAAGCGATCCGTCAAAGGAGGGCCTTGATGAATCCCACATCAATGACACAGAACGGAGCTAATGATTTTAGTGGAGGTGAAAACAAACTGTGACATATGATTCAGGGTGGCGATCATGAATGGATGAAGGATAATGTATGGCAGTGGATGGGACACGGTTGACACTTTCAGAATGACCCCTCTTGAACATATAACGACACTGATGCGATGGATTGGTAGCATTACCCCAAATGTGGATGGTTTGGCGAGGACCATGGTGATGAGACCGGTGAATGAAACAACCCAACCCGATGTGGTACGGAGGAAAAGTGTCATGTTCAAGAGTGACTTGCTACCATTAAATTTTGATGTTCTCCCAATTTTTCCCCAGTCATTTCTGACCAGTACCTCTTTATTTTTGTCAAGCTTGAGGAGGGTAACATATGCTTGTTCTATAACCTGCCCTTCGGGCAAGCCCATCGCTATGATTTAACGAGCCTAGCGATAGGGAAACTCGTTCTCGTCTAAAGACAAGTTTGTCGCTATTTAATCATTTTAACGAGTCTAACGACAAGGAAAACTCGGTCCTTTTCATTTTTAGAGAGTCTAAAAAGGTACAGAAAGTTAACTCCACAATTCCTTTTTCGTCAGCTAATCCCTTAAGTCCGAAAAAGTATAAAACAATACAGAAGGGATGGTTGTTCGGTACTTTTAATGAGCCGAACCAGGCAAGCGCTCGATCCTTTTGTGCAATAATCCCTCAAGTCCAAAAAGATTAAAATTTAGAGGAGGGATAGCGTTCCGGTCATTTAACGAGCTGGAAGGCCAAAACTCGGCAAACTTTTCATATTTTACGAGTCAGTGAAAAGAGTTGAAAGAAGACTCGTCTTTTGAGGAACGAGTGATAAACAGGGATAGCAGCAGATTCCAGGTACAGGTTGGAATTTTCCAATCACGGTAGTGTCACAAGGATGGCTAGGTGAAATCACTCTTCGCAGATGTTTTTCAAAAGAGGTAAACACACAAATGGAGGTGAATGATCGGCCAAATGAAAAGTGGAGGTGAAGGTACACAAACACGACCAAGGCTTTTATGGCTGATGAATTTACGATCTCAAAAGGTTATTTACCGGTACTGGGTTCATTTTTTAAAGAGCTTGAATGCGCCAAAACACTGCTCAAATGCTTATGTTTATTTTTTAACGAGCATGAACTATGACGCTAAAACTGCTCGGATCTTTTGCATGCCCCCAGCATCATAATAATGCATGTCAAAGGAGGGTGCCCCCCAAGCTTCATTGCATTCAACTTGGTGATTGGAATGAAGGTTTACCTTTGAATTTTGAAAAGGGGATTTGTTTCATTTTTTAATGAGGTTGACATAGTAGAAGAACTATCCTCACGACTCCTTGTTTCATTTTTTAACGAGGTTGACTCGAGATAAGAACCGTCCTCAGATCTTCATTTTTTAACGAGGTTGACCTGAGATAGGAACTATCCTCGGAGCCGACAAAATATCTAGGAATCTTGCGAATCCAACCAGAAGATTGGATTAGATTTCATTTTGTAGGTTTCCACTGTGGCCACTTCCGCCAGATTACTTGTAGGCGGTAGGGCGAAAGTACCCATTAAGGCAGGGTCTTTTAGGAAACCTACTCCGATATTTTGGAAAAAATTATCTCTCGCATGGATCATTGGAATGCTTCCTGTAACTTGTGAACTATTGGGGAGAAAAGTTTGTTGGTCGACGATTGTAATTCCTTCTTGGGAGGGAAATGCAATCCTCCTGAAATAGGTCGACACAACCGCGGCCATGGCATAGATCCAGGGCCTTCCTAGTAGGATGTTGTAATCGAGGTTTCCATCAATTACTTCAACATCAATTCCTACTGTTTTGCCCCCCAGTTCAACTTGCAAGTTACTTAAAATCCCGTATGGAGTGTATGATCGTCCATCGAATGCTTTTAACGTCGTTGACGATTTCGACAAGGGTGGTGAGCCTAATTCTTTCCAGCAACTCATCGACATAAGACATGTAGATGCCCCCTCATCAATGATTGTTCGATGAACAGTTTTGTTGAGGGCTTTCACTTGAATAAGGAAAGCTAGTTGAGCCGGTAACTGAGGGTCATATCCTTCATGGTCAAAGGCCACAAGATTGGAATCCATTGGGCCAATCCCACCTATTGCTGATAATAAAGCTTGCTCTTGGGAGGGGTGATTTTGTGGTACCTCAAGTGTCGATTTGTGTACTACTCCCTTTGGCGACTTTATCATTGGCTCAAGAACGATGGGTGGCACAACTTCGTTCAAAGTTGTTGTTGAACTACTAGGTCGTTCATTAACCTTGTTGTTCGACATCTTTGGATTCCTATAATCTTTACTCCTTGTCAAAGCATTATTCTGTTGCTTAGAGGTGGACAACATAAGTACTTGGGATCCGGAAGCATTTTGATTAGCAACCAGATTTTGATTTGGATTAGGAAACGGATCAGTCAGCACTGCTGGGGTTTTTGAACTCTTGAAGAGTTTCTTAACTTCAGCTATATGTGGACAATCTTTCGTCCAATGATCCTCATCGCATATATGACACCCTGTCGGGGGTTTCCTTTTTCTTCCTGTCTTTTTCTTCTTGCCCCCTGGTTGCTTCAGTTGTTTGCCTTTGTCGGTCGACATGGCATTTACTTCTGAGGTAAGAAGTTCTTCATTTGCATTTTGATTAGAAATTTTGCGTTTTCCAGTCACGCCATTACTGGCGTGAGAGTTAGTATTTGATCCAGGAGGGGGAGGAATTGAAAATTCAGGTCTAGGGGCATCAGGTATTTTGTCGTAGAGCGTGCCCGACTGAGTATATACTAAGTCTAAATATTGAGCACGAGCAATGACTTGCTCCTCTGTTACGACTCCTCCCTTGGCCACATCTTCCGTTATAGCTGGAAGTAACGACTTTATAAACCATTCAGCTAACAGCTGATCGGGAACGTAAGTTTTCACCATCCTACGACGACGTCGCCACTCATGTATATGATCAGATATGTGAGTGGCCGTTGTCTGTTTGAAGTTGGTGAGGAGTTCTGTCCCTGTTTCATACCTTATCGGTAATTGAAAATGGGTTAAGAAAGTCGTGGCTAAGGAGCTGAAATTGTCGAAAGAGGCTCTTGGCAATTCAATGTACCATTTAGCCGCTGGACCTGTCAATGTCCTCTGAAAGAGGCGAAGCCTTATCGAATCATCATTCAAGGTATTCGACGAACACCACAGATGGAATGTCATCACATGATTCGATGGGTCTTCACCCGGATTTCCATTAAATTTAGGAATATCTGACGGAAGTTTTTGTGGAATCGCTGGCCACCAAGGGGCATAAGCAATTGGATCATTCGTCAGCCGGTTTAGATCTGGTAATTCTAGAGTTGCTACAAATGGCAACTGTTGATTCAGGTTAGGCGAAGCATATCCAGGATAAGATGGTATCGCCTGAGCAATGGGTCTTTGCAGACCAGCATTATGCTGACAACTTAGACAAGGTTGATGGGCGTAACCATTATAGTATGGTTGCCCATTACTTACAAAGACTTGTTGCTCAGGTCCTTGATATGATTGCTGGAAATGCGGTTGTTGAGATTGAAGCAGCTCTGGTTGTTGGACCATTTGTTGTTGACCAATACCGGATGATTGACCAGGATGAGGAGTCACAGTACTTGTTTGAGTCTGAGTCGCTCCAGATAAGGAGGCACTACCCTGAGATTGTGATTGATTCGCTGAGCCAAGAGGTTGTTGTATTACAACAGGTGGCGTTTGTACTTGCGACATATTCGCCATAGCAGGTGTAGTGGCAACATTCGACACAGGGCGGACTGGTTGCATAGAATATACAACTCCTGGTTGTTGAGGCAGTATTGGTACCCAACTGTTGGATGTAATTCCAGTTTGACCTGAACTTTGTTGTGAACTCACGGATGGGCATCCTCCCGGAGGAGGTAATGAAAAGGCATACTGCCCCCCATATGGTATCAATCCGGAACTCAAGGGGATCGATTGCCCAGGTTGACCTCCAAATGGATCAATTTGGCGAGTTTCAACATAAGAAATACCAGATGATAATCCGGACGAAGAAATAGGAACTAACCATGTCATCGTCCCTGATGGGACTCCGGCTTGTTGTTGACAACTTGCCGAGACAGATGGTATACCAGCGAACATCGTTGGAGTAGCAGTAGGAGCCTCTGCTGCTGCTGTGTCAGACGACACAGTCCTAGATGTCGACGGTTGTTCAGACATATCTAGTCTATCCAAAAGATTTCTTAGAGATTCTACAGGAACTTCCACTCGTGGTGGACTAACTTCGAAGATCAACGCGGGAAGGGTGATGATTATTCCGCTTAAAATAAATTTTATTAACGACGCTTTTAGACACAAACTTGCTTTTTCATGTTTTAAGAGTCGAGAAAAAGCTAAAGATGACTCTAGTCGCCTTCGATGTATTAACGAGCCCGAAGTGACAAATGCTCGGTTGGACTTTTTCAATTATAGAGTTTGAAAAAGGCCAAAAGAAACTGCTCTGGAGATCTAGGCAGAGGGTGTGCCAAACCTTTCGCGAAACCACAGAATACGTTTTACGGTACGGGTGGTCGATCTTCGTGAATGCTGTGTTCACTGCATCGCGATCAGTAGGGCGGCCGACACGGTTTCCTAAGGATAAAGGATAAAAGCCTATAGGGGTCTCCCAATATACGCGACGGTACGCGGGAGCTCAAGTCCGTGTTAGTGCCACCGACTCTCAGGAGGAATCACCCACCTTCGTAGAGATCGACAGTCACTATGTTTAACGACGCCGGAACACGTCTCTACCTAGACCTCTAGATGTTTGCGTTAAGTTACAAAGCGTTGTTATGTAAATTGAGTTTATTTTAATGTTGATCTTTCTTAACAGTTTGTCTTTCAGGATCACCACGAGTTGTATTGGTACAAATTCCTAAATGCAGCTAAAATGATAAGCAAGCTTTTACAATCTTTTTAGCTTTGAAAATCCTAGCTACTGAGGGGAGAGAAAAACAATATCTTTCCACACAGAGCACAAAGCACAAACTAATGCACTTTTTCCTAGATCAGACACCCAAACTTATCAAAAATGCAAATGCAAGATGCATGTATTTCTTTTCTTTTCCTTTAATGTTGATGCTAACAAAAGGAAAACTGTTGTATGACTTTTGAATTCAATTTGAAGCGTAAACAAACAAGTATTGTCTAAATGAAAAGACGCTTTACATGTACTTGTTTTAACACTAAAAATATATGAATTCAAACCATAAAGTGAAAAACAAAAAAAAACTCAAACAGCCATGAACAGTAATAACACTAACTCATAAGATCACAAAGATACTTTTACAGTTCAGGATCTAAGAGGCCACAGCTACTAGGTTCGCTTTTCACAATGGGAAATTGTAACTGAAACAAGAAATACTGAAAGAACGTTTACAATTTCATCACACAACTGAGGCGGAATAATGCCAAGGAGAAGTGGTCTAAAGCAAGTACAATAACCAGCAAGCAATCAGCCAAAAACAAGTGCAAACAGGGCCAAGACACAAAGGAAGAGCTGAGCTAGACTAAGGCTAACTGGACCAGCGCAGGTGCTAGTTCACCAGTTTCACTCTCAGCGCAGTTCCCGAAGGGACTACCTGCGCTGTAATGCAGACTGCCAGTGGACAGCCTGCACTGACTTACGAGAGTTACGTCTGCTAAGAATTCTGGGTCATAAAAAGCTCAAAAATGTACTGTTTTTGCTGAAATAAAATGCTATGGGTTAAGTACAGGCTAAGGGATGATCAAGAGGATAAAGATCTATCACAAAGAGTAAAGATTCATCTGTAGATTAGCTCTTTAAATCTTGAATTTGCTCAGCAAAGGAGCAAGAGTAGCAAAACCCTCTACTTCGCTTTTGATATAGTCAAAAGCTTTTCGATTCGGTACTCTTTTCTTCAAGAAATGAATAGCAAAATACTACAACAACAAGATACTAGGATCTCCCCAGCGGAGTCGCCAGTTTGTTGTGGGGAAAAGTATCCGATGCGGATGACACTAACCCTTTCTAAAGGTGACAGTCTTTAGCAACAACTGAATGATAAAGTTTTCATGTTCCACTTTATGAAAGCACAGAGAGAATGGAAAGAGGATCAACCAACCTGGTGTCTTGCGCTTAGTCGATCCTTGTCCTTCTCGCTTTGTATCCTGTTCCCAGCTCTTTGCTCTCCAAGCCGATCCAGCTACACACAGAATCTGCACAACAAAAGAGAGCAAACTACGAGATACAAGCAATCATAATTGAAGCATGGATTAGGTTGCATCAAATATACATGTAAACACAAAAGCATCTATGTAAAACAAGTATATAGGAGAACATGCAAACTTTATTGATAGAAAGTAACAGGGTTCCAGAGGAAGTTACAACCAATGATGTTGGCTCCAATCCAGCAGCACCTCCTCGGCAGCAAGAACTCTCTTCTTCACCTCTAGTAAAACAATCACCCAATAATCCTGGCAGTATACCAACAGCACCTCCTTGCTTATACAAAATTCCAGCCTCCCTAGACCTCATAGAAGAGCTCTATATATAGGAGGGAAGAGGAAAGGATGAGTCAGCTGGAGGCTGGCATATAGCTGACTAGTGTCCTCTCCATCTTCAGTTAATCTTCAGTTCCTGTGTCCACTTGGAGATCCTTGCTTACACATGGTGATCAAGTACCTCTTACTCATCACAGGGCGAATCTCATGACCCAAGTGTGAGTTTGGAAGCTTCCTGGGCAACTGACACCTTGCAGGATGACTGTGCCACTTGGCCAATCTCGCCCAGCGCAGGTAGCCTTCATTGTTTTTGACTTCCAGCGCAGGTACAGAGTGGGACAGTTGCAATACAGCGCAGAAGCTCAGTTAAGCAGCTGACATGATCCAAAATAAGCCTGTTCTGAAGTGTTTTCAGGTGGAGAACTGATTGGAAGTGCTGTTGATTGATGACCTTGTTCTTTTAGGGGTAAGAACAACATGTTTAGGGACTGAGGATCCCTGTAATTATCGACATTCCCTGCTCCTTGACGCGAGGCACAAAAATGTCTATAACACATAGCCAAAATTATTGGATCTTCCGCTTTTCACCTTGGTCAGTTGTTCTTTCATCACAGGGAGTACTTCATCACACCAGCTGAACACCTTTGGTTCGAGGCATTCCAAGGGGTACTGCATATAAGACCTGTTAGCCACGTGAAGAGCTGCACTACCAGCCAGTCTAGAAAAAGTGAACAGAATGGTCCTCAAGGGCTGGTCAGAGACATCTCGGATGTTGATCTTTTCGTCCCTACTCAGCTGAGATCCCTTTCTGCAGTACCGGCAAATGTAATCTCTCATGCATTTGCCCCCACGGGCAGAACCTGATAATGAGAGAGGGGCGCCACGCCTAGATAAACCGGCCAAAGAATAAATGTCCACGACAGTCAAGGGGATAGATTTGCCTCTGATCTGGAACACCTGGCCGATATGATCCCAAGCATCAAGAAAGTATTGCAACAAGTTGATTTGTTGCCTCATGTTAGAGATGCGGAAAAACTTGAGCAAGCCACAGTTCCGCAATGCAGTTACCGTACCCGGATCATGTAAAGAAACCATGTCTTCTTCTTCATGCTCGTGTTCTCACCATGTAACAACCATTTTGCTCCAATTAATCTCTGAAAAACAAACAAGAGAAGAGTCAGGGTCCTGATTTGGAAAAAAACAGGCAAAAATTCCATGAGAAAACAGTGCAAAAGTTTCCCTCCTTGCGCCCATCACACCCCAGCAGTGTACTGGGTGAGATGCATACTGACTGGCCAACGGCCACGCCAATATGCATCGCACCTTTCGATATAGGAAGGGTGCGATGGAGGCAGGGCGAATTTTTTTAACCACAGGGGCTCAGAAAAACAGGGAAACATGCTCATAATTCAAAAAGGATGGAATGCAACTCAAGAGCACGGGTTTAGCTCTTACCTGGTCCAGACAGCGCCGAGAATCATCCACAGAATCTCCCAGAATCAGCTAGTGAAAATCAGGGGGGGAAAGCACCTCCAGAGCTCCAACAAACCAAGTTCAAATGAAATGGTAAAATGAGAGGTAAAAGTCACTTTTAAATTACTATTCACGTAATTCGAGTAAGGTATTAGTGTTTTAACTCATTTTTCAAGCATGTGTTTTCATTTCTAATCGGTTTGATGAAGCAATTGAGCAGGTAGTACGACCGTTGAAAGAACAAAGTGCTAACGGTGAATCAAATAATCAATGACCATTATCACGAGCAATTTTTATGTGAAGTTCAAGCTCGTTAAAAATTAAACCTAAGCAATGAGCAAATGTTTCCCCCAAAGTTTAAGCTCATTAAAAAATGAACCAATCTCTGGTAAATAACCATTGTGAATGCATTATCATCAGCTTTTGAGCCTTGGTCTTGTTCTCATCATCACCTCCACTCTGTTTTGGCCGATCATACGCCTCCATTTGATTGTTTACCCTTTTCAGGCACATATGTGACGAGTGATTTTGTTAGCCATCCTTGTGACACTGCCGTGATTGGAAAATTCCAAACCTTACCTGGAATCAGTTGCTACCCGAAATTATCACTCGTTCCTCAAAAAACGAGTCTCCTTTAAGCTCTTTTCATCTGACTCGTAAAATATGAAAATATTGCCGAGCGATTGGCCTCTCCAGCTCATTAAAGCTACCGAAAGTGCTATCCCTCCTCTATATTTTAATCTTTTTGGACCTGAGGGATTATTACACAAAAAGATCGAGCACTTGTCTTGTTCGGCTCGTTAAAACTATCGAAAATTCATCCCTTTCGTATTATTTTATACTTTTTCGGACTTAAGGGATTATATGACGAAAAAGGATTATTGGAGTTTCCTTTCCATCCCTTTTCAGACTCTCTAAAATTGAAAAAGGACCGAGTTATCATTGTCGTTAAACTCGTTAAAATCAATAGCGACAAACTTGTCCATATAGACAAGAACGAGTTTCACTGTCACTAGGCTCGTTAATATATAGCAACGGGTTCGCCCGAAGGGCGAATTATAGAACAAGCATATCTTATCCTCCTTAAGCTTGATAAAAATAAAGAGGTACTGGTCAGCAATGACTGGGGAAAAATTGGGAAGAAAACTTGAAGAAACTTTATTAGTAGCAAGTCGCTCTTGAACATGACACTTTCACTCCACGTCCAAGTCGGGTTGGGTTATTCCGTTCACCGGTCATATCACCATTGGTCCATCATACCATCCATTTTTTGGGGTTAACGCTACCAATCCATTTCAGTGTCACCGGTATCTTCAAGAGAATTCACTCAGAGAATTCACCTGTGTCTCATCCGCTGCAATACATTTACGCTCCATTCTTTCATGACCGCCACCCTGAAACTCGTATCATCAGATCGTTTTCACCTCCAAAATCATTTGCTCAGTTCTGTGTCGTAGATGTGGGATTCATTAAGCCCCTCGTACGACGGGTCGCTTCTTGTCGACATCAGCTCATTATCCAAGAAGTCGACCTAGGAACAACCCTTTCAGTACCTTGAAGCTTGCATGCCTCAATGGCAAGTTTCTCACTTCCGGCGACAGGTTTACATCAATGGCCTTCGACCGAAAGATTTTAATTGGTGTTCGATGCCAAGTCCCCTTTTTCACACCACGTGAATTGTACTATCGTACCTTGAGGTTCATCATCATTATCGGTGATTCCTCTCGCGCCTGTTAACAGCTTACATCATTGGCTGGTAATCAGGCGATGTCTTTCCATGTTCGACTGCAGAACATCTTTCACATGGATCGAAACTCTGGGCGAAGATTGAACGAGTTTGAAGACCCCGGATCTAGTTTCATCCATCCGGGTTGCGATATATTTAGGGAAATAAAGACATCAAATATACATCATTGCCGAACAGATGATCATCTGAATAAAAGGATGATGACTCCGTCTGAATCATCAGTCTGCTACACAGATGGTTGTCTGTCCTATGTACATGGAAATGAATTTATAAAGCTGAGCATGGGAATGCCTTCCTCAACTAGATCATGAAAATATTATGAAGATAATGTATTGTACTGTATCTTATTACAGGTCGCCTTCCAGCTCGAAAAAACCTCGAATCCTCATGATAAAGCATTTCACCCGACATCAAAAGATTAACAACCTCATGCTTTAGGGGGCAATTGTTATAGGGATTTTTGGGCACTGCAACCCCAATCATACAGGTCCATAAACCAATGGCTTCTAAGTCCCTAAAAGTGTTGCTTCACACCCTAAAGGAACAAGGCCAGCTGATTACATCATCTCCCAGAAGTTCTCCACAGAAAACTGCTCAGAACTAGTCAAAACTGGACCATACAGTCTACTCAGTGCTAATGGTGCGATGCATCTCACCTTATTAGTGAAAAAAATGAGATGCATACTGGAAAGACCTTCTGTAGGGTGCGATGAGCGAGAGTAGACAAATGGCAGAGACAGTTTGCAAGGTGGATGATCATGGAATCTTCTAGAAACATCTCCAATGACACTTGCCTCTCTGAATTCGCCCAGGGATGAGTAAGAGATCATGAATCTCCAAGTGGAACCAAGAACTATGAGAGAGAGGAAACTAATCAAAAACCCAGCAGCTGACTCACCCCTTTGCAAACATCTATATATGGTTCCCTCATCACAAATATCCAGAGGTTGGAATCTGGTATTTTGTAAGGAAGTGTTGTTGGTTTCTTGGTGAAATATCATAGTGTTGGGTGATCTAAGCTTTTCATGAGGTGAAGAAGGGCTTTCATGCTGGGAGGATGACGTTGGGTCAGGACAATGGGTTGTAATCCTCTTTGCTATGCTTGATATTAATAAAGCTATTCAAGTTTTCCTCCACATTCTTGTCTGTTTGATGATATATGCATTTGTGTGGTCAACATATATCTGGTCCTATATTTTTTATGATTGTAGATCTATGTTCTTCGATAGTATGATGCTGCTTTGACTCTGTAGGTGCTCTTTGAAGCTGGGTAAACGAAGAAGGAGCGGCAAAGATCTGTCAGAAGGGACAGGAACCAAACAAGGAACCAAGCGCAAGACTGAGGTTGGTATCTTTTGTTCCCCTCTTATCTACTTCTCATAAAGGAAAGCGAAAGTAGCTTTGGTTTGTTTGTTTCTAAGATAGCTACTCATCTTAGTGGGACTAGCAGCTCCGAGTGGACACTAGATTTCCCGATAACACGTTCTTCCTTGTACATATGCATAGGACCCTCGGCCTAGAATACAGATCTGGATTCTCTAAAATTCAACATATTCCTTAGGCCTATTCTATAAAAACTTATCAGTATGTCTAAAGTTTGTATGGTGATTTTTTTTCATGTGGTTTGGGCTTTGATAACCACTGAATATACCTTACAAACAAACCTAAAAATCCCTTCCAGTATTGCAGCCTTTTTCTTTTCATCAAGGAGACTTCTTCGCTAAATTAATAGTCATGGTCTAAACTTATCTAAGCTCTTTTAGTCCCTTCAAACAGTTCACTACAAAACCCTCAATCCTTCTGCAATCTTTGCACAAATGTGACTAGATACTGCCATCAAATATTATAAATACAACCCAAAAATACTTCTCAAGCCTTCTGTTCTTTCTAGGTCTTATATTAGAACAATTCGGCTTTATAGACAATCCATTATTTTTTACTTTTCAGAGGAAGGAAAAACCCTTCCAGTGATCTTCCAGCTGCCTATATTATTGTCCTCTATTGTGATACCATGTTAGAAAATCTTATTAGGGGAGCATTTAATTCATCTTTTTCATCCATAATAGCTATTTGTGATATTATGTTCTTCCTTTTATTAATCATGCTTATGTTCTTATCATCAAATAAATTCCCAAGAAATGAAGATCACAGCCATATAAAAATGAACACAAGATATAGGCTCCAAGCCAGGGCAAAACCCTTCCAAGGGAAAACCCAAAAAGAACTTTTCTTCTTATAGAATCAACTTCAAAGGAGACTTCCAAGATCAAACCCTAGACCATGGTTGCCACCAAGAACCAAGTCAACCAACCAATCTTCCTTTTGAAATGCAATACAAAGTCTACCAAGAGTATCGAAACAATATCCTTATAAATAAAATCTCTTTTGGCCTTTTGGTTCCCTAAGAGAAGTTTGCAACTGCCCCTACAATTTTCATATTTGAGATACACCCAGAAACTCTAGGTTTCTCGCACGTGTGAGCTGAAAGATACAAAATTCAGACCGTCGATCTTCTCTAGGGTTTCTTTCTTCCTTCGCTATACTTTAGTTTTATTTCCTGAGACTTTCGCCCTCCTTCATAATTGCAGACCAATCCAAGATGCTTGTGCTTGATGTGTGTCACAATAGGTCAAATTTCCATCCTTTACATAGCCTTTCCTAGGCTCGAATAGCCCTCACAAGTTTGTCTTCTTCCTGGCTTGCCGACTTGTTCTTGGGAGCCTTCTAGACACTTCCAAATATAAAATATTTTTTTTCTTTTCATGATACAAGTTCCCAAATGAGTCTTTTACAATAACAATGACTCTTTGACTCATGTAAACCCTAGGAGACCTAATGAAAAATAACTTAAGCATGAAATCCTTGCTCCAAAATAATTTTATTTTATTCTTTACATCATTTTATTTCTCCTTTTAATAGACAAATAAAATTTGCATCATGTCATGAGATAAATGCTAATTATGACGACCAAAACTAGTTACAATTTCCAACACAAATAAGAAGAGACTCGGGGTGAGAAAGAATAAAAGAAAAAACAAGGAATTATAATTATCAAAGATAAGTCATCGAAGGAAACAAAAACCAATGAGGAAGAAGTGTATGAGGACCCTACGGATTCTGCGACAATGGAAGCCCATAATACTCCAATGAAATTCGGATCCCCCTCTGAATATTGAAAGGAAAAATCCAGAAAAGAAACTTCTTGGGAAGATCAAGTAGATAAGGAAGAAATTGAAGACAACAATGCTCACTCATTGAAAGGTGATCCATTAAACACTTTAAAAAAGGCGATTTGGATTCAAGTGGGGAAGAAGGGCAAAAATATTTCGCCAAGGAAAACTAGAAGTTAGTCAAAATTAAATCAAAAAGTAGTGAAAATGGAAAGTAAATGTATTTGGATTTTAGGAGTATTTTGGAAAAAAAAAATTACTGGAATGAGATTGAAATTTGTGTATCATAGAGTAGTCAATTGAAGTATTGTATTGAGCCTCATTGCTTAATATCAAACCTACGAGGAAATATTGGTAATTTTGAAGAAATGTAACGATTTTGGGCAGAATCCCAGCGTTATTTTTTAATAAAACTCTCATATCTATTTCTTTCAAAAAAAACCATAGAAACAATCTTAATTCCATGTGAAAAAAGGTGATCTACTCTACGTGTGTTTAGGCAATTTGGTTGTGCAATGAGATACATGTTTTGCTATATAAGAAAGATGGGGCTAAAAAAAAGAAATTTCACTGTAGTTGAAATAATATAGCAAGTTGTTTATGCTCGTCATCATTTTACAAATCAAATTGTTCCACTTACAAATGTCATATTTATGGGTATGCGTGAGCCATTGCATAATTTTGACAAATTACTCAAGGTTGCAAATATTTTAGTGGATTTTCATGGTCTCCATTTCAATCCTTGCAAAATAAAATTTTCCACTAGTAGGCATGTACCACAAATGAAGTGTTTCATTGGTGAATATCCGTAGATGCTCGTTGTTAGTCTTTATGCAACAAAAAATGAGGTCTAAAATTATTATGCCAATTAACCACAAATGTAATCTTGATATGCTCCTTACTATGTTCAGAGAGGAGATTGGTCAAAGACATAAATTCAAGGTCGTGTTTGGATGCATAATGCATACGAGAATAAAAAGAACAAATGGTAACTGAGGTAGTGAAAATTTCAAGTATGAAATTTGATTGCAGCAATTGGAAATTATTTTTTCTAATTGTTAATTAATTTAATAATTTATTTGCTACAGAAAATATCAAATAACTCACATTGCAACCTTCACAAATAAAATTGTGGAAAATAAAATGTTGGAAACTGAGAAATTCTAGCACACATAAAAAATTTGACACCATTATTTTGGACAATTGTCCCAGGAAAAACCCAACTTGGGAAAACTGGTGCAACAGCTGAGGGTTTTTATTATAATGCAGCAGTGAAATTCTTAGTACAATCTAGATGCAAAAAATGGCAATCCACAACAAGAAAATCTGGCAAAGATATTCCCTAAGCAACCTCAGCACTCGCGTTGCATACACTCATGTTTCCTACACTCGTGTTGGCCGCACTCGCGCATTTCGGCACTCGCGTGTTCCTGCACCTGTGCGTTCCTACACCCGCACGATCCTGCACTAGCACGTTCCTTCACTTGCATTTCTACCCTGGGAATAACTCAGCCTCTTGTTGCTGCCTCTCCAGATTTGGAAATATTCCTCCAGATCACTGTCCATGCCCCTCATTGACATTGCATCCCTCTCTGGCTCGAACTCTACTGTTGTTAGCTCGATCTGCACAAGGAACTGTTGCTCAAGTATATCATCTCCATCACCACATCAATCCCTTCTTATATCTTCTTGTTGGGACTCCAACGCCCAAGATTAAATATTAATCAATGGCTCAAATCACTTTTGGATCAATCTGTGTGAGTTTCTAAAGAATTCTCACCTTGACTTAATTAATTCTGATTACTTAACCAATTTTCCTATGTTTAGACTTGAGAAACATTAAAAAATAGTTTAATAATCTACTTAAGCCATCTCTAGATGGAATTTCCATAAACGATTTCTGGGTTATGGAATTGTCATGTATTTTAGCCTCCACCAAGTTTCATGACTAGAACACATTTGATGCTACAAAAACTAACCCTCCCTCCTAGCGAGGATTGTGTTACAATGTTGCACACCCTACCACAACACCCTGTCTTTGTACCATCTCATATCACGTTGTTAATTTCTATCCATAATGCCCACCAACTATTGCGCAACTTTAATGTTGCATCTGTGTTGTTGCTGACACTGCCATACTACTACCAACTCTACATCTGCACTGCAACTCCCTCTCATATGTTGTTGTTGCGACTGCAACTACCTCTCATCTGTTTTTGTTGCCACTACAACTATTGCAACTGAGATGCATCCAAAATACTTTGTCCCTGCTACTGAAACGGGTTCTCCACCATACCTATATGTTCTCTGAAATAGATGAACTTAACTCTCCCTAGAGCTTTTGTGAATATGTCTGCAACCTGCTCATCTATGGAAACATATTGTAGCTTAATCGCTCCACATTGCACACGGTCTCTAATGAAATGACAATGAATATCTATGTGTTTCAACCTGTCATGAAATATTGGATTCTCATCAAGCTTGATGCAACTTTGATTATCACAGTAGATATTGGTCGCCTCCATCCTTTTCCTGAACAAGCTTACTAGCAGCTTCTGAAGCCATATAGCTTCGCACATAGTTGTACTTGCTGCCATATACTCTGCTTTTACAAAGCTCAGTGCTACTGACTTCTGCTTCCTACCGCACCAAGAGACCATCCCTAATCCAATGTTGAAGCGATACCCAGAGGTACTTTTCCTATCCACTGAACTATTTGCCCAATCTACATCTGTGAACCCACATAGACTGATGTCATCTCCTCAGGTATATCTCAACCCATACTCGATTGTGCCATGCACATATCTCAAAATGTGCCTCTTTGACTCCACCATAAACTAACTGAGGGCATTGATCGTGAAGCATATATTTGACCTAGTATTAACCAGATACATGAGAGAACCGATGAGTTATCTATACAAGATGGGGTCAACATCTTTGTCATTTGAAACATCTATCTTCTTCTAGTTGGTGATCATAGGCATAGACATGGGTCCACAATCTTACATTCTGAACCTCTTCAGAATATCTGTAGCATATCTCCCTTAACCAAGGAAGATCTCCATGTCTTTCTGCCACACTTCCAATCCTAGAAATAGTGCATCAACCCCAAATCCTTCATGTCAAACTCTATTACGATGTTCCTGTTGCAGTCTTCTATGAGCCCTAATGATCCTGCCATGAAGCGATCATCCACATACAATATTAGGATGAGTGGCTCATCCTCTACCATCAAATAATAAAGGTTGGGATTTGCATCACTCTTGACAAATCCCATCTGTTGCAAGTAGTTGTCAATCAGACCATACCATGCCTTGCAAGCCTGCTTGAGCTTGTATAGATATTTCTTTAGTTTGCACACATGAGTGCACCTCTCATGAGTCTCAAAGCCCTTTGGTTGTTCTATGTACACTTCTTCATTTATCACCCTGTTTAAGAATGTTGTCTTGACATCCATTTGGTGAATCTACCACCTCGTATGAGTTGCTAGGGATATAACAGACCAAATAGAAGTGCATCTAGAAATTGGGGCAAAATTCTCCTCATAATATATCCCTTCTTTTTGTGCATACCCCTTGACCACAAACCTAGCCTTATACTTTTCCACGCTACCATTTGTAACTTGATCTTGTAGATCCATCGAGAACCTACAACTGGCCTGTCAGGCCTCGACACCACCTCCTAAACAACATTCATCATGATAGAGCTATACTCTTCTACCATGGCATCTACCCACACTTGATGTTGTGCGGCCTCCTAAAAGCTGGAAGGTCATGTAACATGAGCCACCAATGCTTGGTACATGTCAATTTGTTTGCGCTGTTTCTTATTCTTCCTAGGAGTTCTAATAAACTCCTCTACATCTCTCAATGTTTGACAAAGCTCTCTACTGCCTCAACCACTAGTTGTGGGAGGTTCAACTAACTCCTCATCCTGCCTATTTTTCTATGTTTGTTGTGAACTCACTAGATTTCTTTCCCCTGAGGAAATGTTGGTATTGGCCATTGTACTAGATCCTTGTGATTGTTCTACTAATAGCCTTACTAGCTTCCCCTGTTGCTAGACCAATGGAGCTTATGTTAGTTGATTCTGATCACATGCAAACATCTTACGATATCTCTTGAAATCTCGGTCTTGCATGAACTTTACTTTTCGTCTCACTACAATCTTCATGTTCCTAGGAATGTAAGCCTTGTATGTATTTAATTTTTCGCTATACCTAACAAGAAACCCATTCTCTGCAATCTGATCCAATTTGGTGTGCTTCTCATATGGCACATGGCAATAAGCAATGTTGCTGAAAATCTTGAATTGACTAACTTCTAGCTTCTTCCACTCCCTTTTGATGCCTTCATTTGCACAAAAATCTGAGTCGTAATCAATATACTCTCCACCATGATCTGAATGAATCATCTTGATCTTTGTCCTTGTCACATTCTTCGCAAGAGCCTTAAACTTCTTGAAATGATCAAAGACCTCATCCTTCGTCTTTAAGAAATAGATTCGAGTTTTTCTAAAATGGTCATAAATAAAGATGAATTCGGCCCCTCTGAAAGCTCTAATGGACATCGAGCCACAAATATTAAGTGTATAAGCCCTAACACACCATTTGCTTTGTTGTCGCTTCTTGGGAATGTTGTCTTAGCATATTTCCCAAGCACACACCCTCTACATACATCATCGTGTTTTGTGCCCAGTTATAAAACTCTTGTTATTGTTTCCTTGAGCATCTTGATTGCTCCATGATGTAAATGTCTCATTCTTCTAAGCCATAGTTCATTCAGCTCCTTCCCATTGCTATTGTCACTGTCTACCAATGTCATTGGAGAATCGAGTTGCAACCTATATAACATGTTGCTTAGAACTCCAATCTCTCTCAGCCTCTTCCATCTTGGGTGTTTGACAAACACCTTTTTCCCTACAAAGTAGACATCGTATCCCTTATCTTGTAGCTTAGATACTGAAATCAAGTTCATACCCAATCTTGGCCTCCAATCAATTTGGCAGAAGTGGCAGCGGTGGGAACCTGCAATATGATATCTTCTATTCAAAAGATGTTTGAAAACGATATTGACTTGGATCATCTGCAAGTATTTCCTCCAAGCCCAATAGAAATATTGTATCAATCAATGTTTTCGGCATGGGAGGCAAACCCGAATCAACGCTCATCAAGCGTTTGGATAGATAGGTCTAAGGAATATGCCACCCCTTCAGATCCTTGGTCGCAAGTACATTCTACAGACGAAGGAATTGTTCAGTCAATGATGATTGACGGGGAACCATGGGAAGATTACCACGATCGTTCCCATCTTCCGAATTGTAAGGAAGATAGTTCCAGTGACCTTGATCATCCCTCAGTTTTTGATTTTCTATCAAATACTGTAAATACAGTGGATTCCAAGCGAAACCTATCCAATATTGAAGAGACTATCGCCATAAATATCTCGACCAAAACAGATGTTGTAGAGAATATTCATGTCGGTAAATCTTGTTCTTCTTCAGAACTGGAAATATATTACACTCCTTTTCGCGAGTTTAGAGATGTCTTTGCTTGGTCATATGATGAATTCCAGGCATTGACTCGAGCATAGTTGAACATGAAATTACGATGTATCCAGATGTCAAACCGGTACGACAACGGCTCCGGCAGGTGCACCCCAAGAAAGCCACTGCCATCAAGGCGGAAGTTGAAAAACTCCTCCATGCTGGTTTTATTTACCCGGTTCCTCTAACCGATTGGGTATCGAAAACAAGGAACGATTAGAGTGTGCGTCGATTATAGGGGTGTAAATCAAGCTTGTCCGAAAGACAACTACCCTACACCCTTCATTGACCAGATTATTGATGAATGAGCCGGATGTGAAATCTTTTCATTTATGGATGGATTTTTCGAGTATAATCAAATAAATATCCACCCACAGGACCAGTCAAAGACTGCATTTATTTGTCTGTGGGGCACATTCGCATATCGCAAGCTACCCTTTGGTTTAAAGAACACAGGGGCAACATTTCAGAGGGAAATGAATTATGCCTTCCATGACATCAAGAACATCGTTCAGCCATATCTCGACGACCTTTTGGCTCATTCGCGAAAGCGGACCGATCATCCACAGCATTTGAGAGCGATATTTCTACGTTTCTGACACTACAAGATACGACTCAATCCGCACAAATGTGTGTTTTGCGTTAGTTCTGGTCGTTTACTTGGCTTCGTGGTCTCAAAGGATGGGATTTGTCTCGACCTATGTAAGGTTCAGGCAACCATTGATTTTCCTCCACCTTCAAATTTGCTTCAGATTCAGAAACTCCAATGGAAAGCAAACTTTCTGAGGAGGTTCATTCCAAATTACGCCGAACTTGCTAAAGGTTATACTCATCTGTTGAAAAAAAAAGGTACCCTTCATCTGGGATCAGGTCGCACAAGATTCCTTTGATGCTTTAAAGGAACCCCTAATAAAAGCATCATTAATGTATGCTCATGATTATCAAAAAGTCTTTAACCTGTATCTGGCTGCAGCGGATACAACCATAGCAATGGTTTTAGTTCGAGAAGACGATGGAATTGAACATCCTATATATTATTTAAGCCGAAACTTAAATGATACGGAAATGAAGTACTCCTACGTTGAAAAGCTAGCTCTCGTAGCTGTTCAAGCGATAAAAATATTTCGACACTATGTCCTCTTCAGAAAAACTACCATTTTGTCAGATTGCAACCCCATGACTTATATATTGTCGCGACAGTTGCTGGGGGGAAAATATTCAAAATGGATAGTGATCTTACAAGAGTTTGATCTGGAATTCAAAAAATCCAAATCGAAGAAAGCCCTAGTTTTTGCGGAGTTACTATGTGACCTCCCATCATCGTCTAACGATGCAACATCCGAAGAAGCAACCGTAAACGAAAATTTGTTTTTGATATCTTCAATCAATCAGTGGTATGTAGATATAATAATCTATCTCCAAACCCAAACATATAGGTCTAATACCTCACGCTCGGAACAACGATGGATTCGATACCAAGCAAAAGACTACGTGATCGTCGGTGATACGCTTTACCATCGTGGTATCAATATAGTTCCGCGGAGGTGCCTCACCCATGAGGAGGCTGAAAAAGTCCTGAATGATTGTCATTCAGGTGCATGTGGGGGGCATCAATCTGGTTATGCTACAGCTCAAAAGATTTTACGAGCACGATACTTCTGGCCAACGATGTTCAAAGATTGCATAACCGCGGTGAGAAGTTGCCATGCCTGTCAAATCTTCTATCACAAAACCAGAGTACCACCCGCAACTCTGCAACCAGTAGTTGTTGTTGGGCCATTCGCCAAATGGGGCATAGATTTCATGACTGTTGGAGAGAAATGTTCCCCTAGGGCTTTTTGGTTTGAAACCCTAGCAGATTGAAAGTTATCTATTCAAAGAAACACACATTCACACAACCATTATGCTATTATAAGCAAATTCTATTGTAAAGGGGATGTACCTTAGGTCCTACGTTTGAGAAGGCCCTTAGGGTCCAAACCCTTCTTGGAGTTCCCTTCTTCTCTTTTGTCCTGTAAAACAACCAATTCCAAAGAACACACCAGTATATGGACAAAACCTTATAAAGAAACCATCTTCATGTTATAAATAAAGGTAGTTAGTTATGAAATCCAAACAACCAGTTACATATAAATTCTCAACATGAATATCATAAACATAAAGAAGATTTGTATCAGGAACCAAGACATGTGTTTCTTTTATTATAGACAAATAAAGTACATGAAAAGGAATAATTTCACCTGAGTCACCTTCAGTAGGCTCCAAGCAAAGCTTCCTTCCGGATTCGTTCTAGCCTCAAGCCTTTAACAAACTCCTTCCATGCCTTACTCCATGACGTCATAAATGGTGGATGAGCATCAACACACAAGGAAACAAGGGTTTCCTGTACAAATGGGGGAAGTGCAGAAGGCACAAGGGACTTCAGACTTGGTCAGGGGAAAAATCTCAGCATAATAACCTTTCTCTCTCTACTCTCCTCCCTTAGGTCTTCCCATTGAGGTCTTTTTATACCTCTCCCAAAGTAGTTTTTTAGTTGGGAGTTGGTTGGGAACAGTTGGGCCACTGGCACTAATAGGTGATCAGCAGGTAAAACCCGTGATCTCCGCAATAAGGAGTTTTATATTTTTTAAATTGTTTTAATACATATACGCAGGTTGGGTATACACAGACCCGTGTATACACGCGTTTAACTCAGGGCAATGTCGCGTATAAGGGATAAACACTGTTTTTTAAATTTTAGGACCAGGTCTGGAAGGAGGGGTTGCCCTAGGCCATGAGTGCAGCATCACAAACCATAAGAGTGAGATTTGGAGGTATAACATTGTTTAGTCAATTTAGTGTTTCTAAATTGATGTCATTAATTGTCAACCCGGGGCTCGTAAGCTGATGAAGTGAAGGTGTACTATATGTACTTAAGCAACCTCTTAGATCTTTTTGTCGTTTGGGGGTGTTGTTTGTGATCAATTTATCTTCCTAAGATGGAATGGAGATTTTATAAATAGATGAGTGAGTGTGTGTGTAAGGTGATTTCTAACTACCTTCTAACTTTGCAAAGAAAAGGATTGAAATAAATAAATAACTTGAAATGAACTGAAAGCAAAGAACCACTTTCTAATGGCACTAGACACTATTCATGCTGCTGCAAATAAAAAGGTAAGAAAACCACTTTAAAAACCAATGATAATGTTTATCTCTTCCTAACTCTCTGCTTCCAACATATGGTACTATGTAAAACACGATTAGGAAGTAGTTAGAGATGAGTTTAAAAAGTGATCAAAAATGAGAAAAATCTACTTTAAAGACTAGTTATAATGTTCAGCTCTTCCTAACTCTCTGCTTTCAGCATATGGAATTATGTGAAGCACGATTAGAAAGTAGTTAAAGATTAGTCTAAAAAGTACTCAAAGCCAGCTGTAATTTATTAGTATTCTGATCTCTAAAAGATGAACAACTTATGATAAAGAGACCATCAAGATGTTAACATACAACTTTGAGAAACTAAACTAGAAATCAGCTATGAAAATAAAGTAAAGGCAGCAACTTTGAATATTTCAACTGAAAATACCATCAGATATAAAGCAAATACACAAAGACAAAACAATCCCGGGTTAAAAACCTGCAAAAGAACAATACTGATCAGTTTAAAATAAAGGCTGGAAATGAAATGATATAAGATCAAATGGTACACTATTATACATGATGAAAGAAATAGAAATTGCTGAAAGCAGGAAAATGAAACCAAACACTATGTACACGGGCTGTCATAGATGGGGGCCCTCCATCCACGCAACCAACTTAAAAGATCAACTACGAAAAGGTGAACAGAACAGTCTTCTTTTTATAAAACCAGCATGTCAAAATACAGTGAAAAGTGTTGTAGGAACAGCCTTCTAAAACAGAGTTTTTATAACAGAATCAGCGCAGCAATTACAATATTCAAAAAGCTAATCTATAACCGTTGGCACACGCTTTATTTATAAGCACAGAGGCAACTACTCTCTGCGTGAACTAAGCAACTACAGCCTAACTTATTAACTATGCAGCAACACGCAGTCTTAACTAATTAACTTGTGCAGCAAACACGTAGGCAACTCCGTGCACTTTTGAGGGAAACGGTCATCATGGGAGACAAATCTATGTTTGGATCCTGTCTTTAGCTGTCTTCGTGGCGTGGAGGAGGTGCCAGCTACGGTTCCGTGTCCCAACTGTTCACGGCTCTCATGCCACCGTTTAGAACTTGACCGTTTGACCGAGGGAATACCTGCGTTGACCAAGGGCATACGTGACTGGTTTGGCTCAACCAATAGCATACGATCCATGTGTACATCCAACCCAACATGCCCATGTGGCTCGTTCCTTGAGAGGATACGTGGAGCATATCAAACAACAAAAAGGCTGTGGAATCTCTGAATAGCTACGGAATTGCTGAACAGCTGCGGAATTGCTGAACAGCTGCGGAAACTCTGTTTATATGTCAAAAATCTAAACCAACAGTACAACATAAGCAAAGTTAACTAATTATGCTTAAATACATCAAATGTAATGATCTGGGAAAGTTTATGCGGAAAATAGAGCAAAAGAGAGGGATAAGTGAGGAAAAGCTGTAGGTAATGATGGATAATCAAGTGCAAGTTAGAGGCTCTACAAACATATGCCCCCTAATATATGAGGTCAGAAGGGGTACATGATGGTCGAAATGTATTATGCAAGTACATGGAAAGGAAATCAGTCAAAAACTGAGGAGGACTTCACCAAAATTTAGCCTGCCAAGCCACCAAAGGAGATCAGAAAGAAACACTGTCTGAGGCGAGCATACCCATGCTCAGAAAAAATTAAAGCATGTCTGCATATCAAGTACAAGCGGATCCACTAAGTATACAAGTATAAATGACTGGAAAATACATAATGGATCATCTGATCATAATCAAACAAGTACATGTCTGAATATCACATATAAGACTGTCAATGATACTGAAAGATGCAATGGATAACTGATATCAAAGACTGATCCCAAAAGGTACCAACTAAACATCATGGAATAGGATGGTACTACACTACAAACTCAGGTGCCAGCATATAGAATGTCGCCATGACTGACTGCAACATATAAGGTGGAGTGGTATCAACTAGCAGCAACAGGAGCAACTGTCAAGTGAACCAATGAATGTTGATACAACTTAAGGTCTTCACCGACCGCGTGGTACATTTCTACACCATGGGAATAAATGATCTGAAGTCGACCATGTGAGAAATCATTTGATTACCGGTCATTGATGTATACCGTTAACAAACGCGAGACTACTCACCGACAATGATAATGAGCGTCAAGGTACCCAGTATAATCTAACAAGTGTGAATAGATGAGCTGGAGTCGAACACCTGTAAGAATCTATCGATCAGGAGACAATGATGGTTTCCCACTATCGATAGCGAAGGATCTGCCACTAATGACTGCAAACCCCAAGGTACTGCCAAATGGACTCTAGATCTTTGCCCCAGAGCAATGAGTCGGAGTCGATAGGGAAAGATCCGCTAGAAGGAAGGCATTAAGGCATCCTCCATCAATCTAGCGTGAGTGAAACCCGTAGGCCAATAATGTGGAAGGAATCGGACGAAAGAGATGTAGTAACCCAACCGAAGTACGTTTCCGGCGTACACAAGATGTGGCTAGCGCACAAAAGAAACCCTCTGAACCAACCAATAATGGAAGCTGACACAGAGGCGAGGTATCCACCAATAGGGTCAAATGGAAACCAAGGTACTGCATGAATCCCAATGTGTGATAATGTAAGCTGATGTCGAAAACAAGGGAAACCACTCAGTCAAAGACCCATGATACTGATCGATGTTGAGCACAAGGTGACCTATCAATAATGAAAATAGGGCCAGGGTGCGGCTCTAGGCCTGTCCTCAGAGCAAGATGTCGTCATCGATAAGGACAAGTCCCGCCAGCAAGAAGTCAATGGGGACCTTCTCAAACCAGCACGAGTAAAGGACCAATATAGCTGATGTGATGATAGACATGATACTGACAACCAGGGATGGCCGACTGAAAAATGAATCAAGAGACACCGCAAAAAGGCAGACTCAGGCTAACTTCCCTTGAACAAAAGCACAACTCAAAGTGACTATGTGGCAGCATATGATGACTCTGTATAAGTTCGTCATGCAGGAGGCACGAACGAACCCTCCATATGCTTGGAAGAGATAACCAATCAGGGGAGAACTGACTCAATAACAAGGTTAAGGCGTACCTAAGTCAAACTAAATCCCTCCCAAACGGAGGAGACTTTGTTTTGAGTGCTTTGTTCAAGGACGACATGACTGACTCTAGCTGCCAACAATAAAATGGAAATACTGTCTCGTTCCCTCTCTTTTTGGAATATTTAATTTTTTTGTCTTTTTCTGTTAAGCTTGAAAAAGAATAAAAGAATGCTATGGTATAGTGGAAGGAACGAGTGTCGGTGAAACAGATGATCTAGTTCCTGGGAATGGAACGTTCCAATGCTCAATGCAGGGAGGCGAAAACTGGTCAGTGACAGTCAAAGGTGTGTTCCTTCCATGGGTCAAGGTGTGTCAAGCTGCAGAAGTAAAAGGTATGCAAGGTTGATTTTGCAGTCATCATGGTCAAAAGTTGGCTTAAACACGAGTCCAAGTGAAGCCTGCTCTAGGCCAAAAGGTGCAAGTGGTCAACATGCAATGCAGTAGTACAACTCAACACAAGGAGCCTCTAGGGTATAAGGCCAAAACGAAGCGAAGAAGCAAAGAGGAATGGGTCTTCAACGCATAAGTCCTAGCGGGACTACAGAGGACTCCCGAGCCTACTCAAATCGGAGTAGCATGAGCAACAAATTTCAGTGAGGTGCTAACTACGATGCCCATGTAAAGGATGGCTCTACCATCGTTTCATGATTTAAAGAATCGGCAAGTGAAGATGGCTTACGAACCATAACACGATGGGATCGACCCTATGGCAGATGCATCGGCAAATGGAGGCTAGTATGAATAATGCAACAGAAAAATTGTGTCCCTAACCTATATGCCAGTGAGAAAATGATACCTACCATGACGGGTCAGAAGTCATGGAACCGTCTCGAAACTGTCGAAAAATGTCCAAAATGTCCTGAAAAACAAACCAATCTCGACATTCCAAGCTCCCAAGTTAAAAGTCACATGAGGCCAAACAAAATAAAATTTTGAAAAAATTTTGCATTTTCAAAACTTATAAAAAAGATTTTGGACTCACCATTTTTACCATTTGAGTTTGAGAGCAAAGGATTTGGAGCAAAAGGAGCAAACTTCCCATAGCCAGATTCAACCGTTCAAATTCGTCAAAAACCTCCAGGTAACTCTTATACTTAGCTTGCAATTGATTGTGACTGGTTTTAAGATTTTTGATTAATGTTTCACCGTTGAATTTTTTGCCCAAAATTTCTTCGCGGCGTATACGTGGGTTGGTAATATGAAACCCGCGTACATGCGGGCCCTATACGTGACTGTGTGCACAGGGACCCGCGTATACGCCGCGAACAATTTTTAAACAAAAACTAACGGTTACAAATCATTTTTTTCTCAGAATGCCTGTCACGTGGCGTGAAAGAGAGCACGCAGCGGTGGATAATGAAGTTATGAACAATCCAGAAGCTTTAGATGCCCTATGGGGATGCGGTTTGCTTAAATTCTTCAAACTACCGAATATGAAAGCAAACACACGTCTACTTGAGATGCTCATTGATTATTGGGACGTCGAGGAGGAAGCCTTTATGATCGATCAGATGCCACTCAAGGTAGAAGTGGAGGATATCTATTTCATCACGGGCCTTTCCCGAAGGGGAGAGGTAGTACATTCCCGAGGCAGGACACGGAGCAATCTCACGATAGAGGACTATGTACAGATATATTGCCCGGGACATCCCAAGAAGGTTGGGAGCCAGATTTCCATCACACATGTGGCGAGTTTATCGCTGAGGATAATCCTATTCACCATAGCTCGAGTGAATGGATCGTCCTCTCTGCATCAGGCATCACGGCTGACCATGAGCATGGCAGTTGACTGTCTCACTACTGTGTTCGACTGGTGTACTCCTCTTCTGGCCAACATGAAGAGCCAGCTCACTTCTATCAGGAGGGGACAGACCAAAAACTTTGGATATGGGACTATCATGTGTACTTTCTTTTTTGAGAAGGTTCCCGCACTCCGCCCCAGGGTAGCAGTTTCCATCAGCACCCCACGCAATCCATGCATGGGCCAGTGGGCTGATCTGATGAAATTTCTAGGGGTGGGGAGGTCCCAAGGACTGCCTTCGACGATGACTTCTTCACTTGGTGGGATCAGCAGATCATCGCCGTGGATGACTACCCCTATGCTGGGTTGGATTTCCGAGGAGATCCTGATCTAGCGTTACCACCGAACGCAGCATGGGGCGAGATTGGTAAGAATTTTTGATTTTATGATTTTTTTGGATTTTTCAAATATAATGATGAATTTTGAAAAATATTTTTGATGAGATTCAAATGACTGATATGATGATCATGTTCCAGACATTGGGCCGGTACGACCAGATGGGTTCCTGCAGCATGGATGGCGCGGCCGAGGAGCCGAAGAGGCGGCTGCTGATACAGAACGGACTCTACACAACGTCCAGCGAAACTTGGCGAGACTGAGCTGCCGAGTACCGATTTTCCATAGAGGACCTTCCTGAGGATATGTAGCGTCATGTGGTTGGCATGCCATGTGACTGGGTTCGCACTTTTCGGCGTGTGGACAATGCGATAGTTACCTACTTCGCCGCTCACCCTGAGCCGGGGCATTAGATATTCTGGACATGATTACAGGCATTTGAGTCCCAATTTTGTATATTTTTGGACACACATATGTACACTCGAGACGCTTTATGATATATATATACAGTTCGACTTTTTGATGCTTGATTTTATTGGGATGAATGATTGATGTGCCAGTCTAATGCCTGATTAGCGATAGAATCAGCTAACCAATTATGAGATTTTGGAATGTGCAAATAATTAATATAAGTAAATGATCTTTGCAACAACCTCACCCTTAAATACTAGCGATATAAACATGGATCCCTTACTCGATAAATGTTGTTTAATTGTGACACTATCAATTGAGAATCAAGATAAACTACCAACGAGTCGATCCCATGAGAGATTGCTTCGGATAATAAATTAATAATGGCAGTATACTCAGCCATATTGTTTGAAGTAGGACCAATGCATACGCCTCTTGATGCCATCAATTGACCAGTTGGATAATAGAGTACCCAAGCTGCGGAAGCGAGATTCCGAGTGTGCCGACTAGCACCATCGGCGAACCCAAAATAGACCAAATCATCCATCAACACCTGCCACAGCGGACCAAAAAGTGTTGATATCAAAAAACTCTCGACGATATATGTACAAATATACATAAAGTACAAAGAAGCCATTGCCTAACTCCTACTTAAGCAAAGTACTTCTTCAGGTAGAGCCCGTTTCGGGGCTCCGCCAGCTTGTTTCCCTCAAAATCGATTAACTCATACGACCCTTTTTCTAAAACTCGTTTAATAATAAAAGGACCGTACCACATAGGCTTAAATTTTCCTGCCCCCAAGGTGTCTTTATCTTGGTCATAGACCAAGACAAGGTCACCTTCAGAAAAGACTCGAGGACGGACAGATTTATTATACTGCGTTTTGACCCTTTTCTTATGAGCCTCATTCGTTGTGGCTGCATCTCGACGCTGCTCATCGAGATGTTCCAAGTGAAGGAGGCGCTCTTCGAGACTCGAAGTCTCAGGAAGGAGCTCAACAGCTAACTTAAGAGATGGGATTTCACATTCAATCGGAAAGATATATTCCATCCCATAAACCAACTGAAAAGATGTAAAACCAGTAGTCGTTTTTACGGAGGTTCGGTATGCCCAAAGAGCCGAATACAACATAACGTGCCAATTGGACCGATTTTTGTCGATTGTCCGTTGGAGGATCGTCTTAAGATTTTTATTGACTGCCTCAACCTGTCCATTGGCCTGAGGATAATAAGGAGATGAATGCTCCTGCCGAAAACCTAATTTGAGAGCCAATTCAGACATCAGTTGATTCTGGAAATGACTGCCATGATCAGTGACAATCTCTCTCGGGATACCGAATCTTGAGATAACCTGATTGAAAAGAAACAATGCTGCTGTGTCACTATCGTTCTTATAAGTAGGCATGGCCTCGGCCCACTTCGTAAAGTAGTCTATAGCCACGATAATGTACCTGTGATTCGCCGCTGAAGGCGGATTACAAGTCGTAAAATCAATACCCCACTTAGTAAAGGAACCGACGGTGACAACGGGAAAAAGAGGAGCTGGATGCGTGTGCATATTCTGAGTAAAAATTTGACAAGGGTGACAGCATTTGACTGCTTCCACACAGTCTTTAAAGAGTGAAGGTCAAAAATATTCGGCACGTAAGATGCGCTGGGTTGTAGCAAGCCTTGATAGATGACCACCACAAGCTCCACTGTGGCAGTCATTTAGCACTGACTCTGCTTCCTCTAAGGTTAAACAGCGCCGAAGAATTGAATCAACTCCTCGACGGTATAATGTATCACCAATGATAACATAATTTTTAGCCAGGTGACGTAATTTTCGACGTTCATCCTTAGAGAAAGTAGAGGGAAACTTCGAAGTCTGGAGATAAACAATGATATCTCCATACCAAGGGTTGAGTGAAGAGATGAGGAATAAATGTTCGTTGGGAAAACTTTCCTCATAAACAGTATCCTCTCCACAAGGCAGCTCAGAAATTAGCTCAGCAAAAACCATGGATTTCTTAGACTTGGCAGACAAGAACTCGAGATCAAATTCTTGCAAAATGACTATCCATCGATTATATTTGCCCCCAATCACTCGCCTACTGAGGACAAATTGAAATGGATTGACCGCCGCTAAGATGAAATTTTTGCGTAGCAGGATATAATGATGGAGCCGCTGGACAGCATGGATAGCTGCCAAGGCCAACTTCTCAACTGGAGAATAGCGAAGTTCAGGACCTATTAAGCCTCGACTCAAATAATAAATCACATGCTCAGTGAGAGCATCGTCCTCCTGAACGAGAACCATACCAATGGTTGATTCTGCTGCAGCGAGATATAAAAGGAAGTCGCTACCATAATCCAGTGGACTCAAAAGCGGGGCAGAGACTAATGCTTTTTTCAAAGCATCAAACGATCATTGCGCAAAGTCATCCCATACAAATGGAACTCCTTTCCGTAGCAAACGCATGAACCCTTTAGTGATCTCGGCATAGTTCGCTATAAACCGTCTTAAGAAATTAGCCTTCCCTTGAAGACTTTGAAGTTGTCGAATTGAGGACGGGGGAGGCAACTGAACTATTGCCTCAACCTTGAAGGGATCAACCCAAATCCCTTCATTTGACACAATGAACCCTAACAACCGACCGGACGTAACCGCGAAAACGCACTTGTTGGGATTCAACCGGATTTTATAAAAACGACATCGCTCAAAAACCATTCGAAGATGACTAGGGTGATCAGTTCTCTTTCGAGAACGAGCAGCGAGATCGTCCAAGTATGCTTCGATGACATGTTTGATGTCGTGGAAAGCATATGACATGGCCCGCTGAAAAGTGGCTCCAGCATTTTTAAGACCAAAAGGCATCTTTCTATATGAAAAGGTACCCCAGGGACATATAAAGGCTGTCTTATGTTGATCTTCAGGACGGATAAAAATTTGATTATAACCAAAAAAACCATCCATGAAGGAAAAAATCTCATTACCCGCACACTCATCGATAATCTTATCAATGAATGGCATGGGGTAATTATCTTTCAGACAAGCCTTGTTTAGGTCCCTAAAATCGATGCATACTTGGATTGTTCCTTGCTTTTTATCTACATGGACTGGATTAGAAACCCAATCAGTAAGAGGAACAGGGTATATAAAACCCGCCTTTAGCAGCTTCTCAACTTCAGCTTGGATAGTTGCCGCTTTCCTAGGGTTAACCGGCCGAAGCCTTTTACGAACCGGTTTGGTGTTCTCATACATCTTGATCTCATGTTGAACTATAGAAGGATCAATGCCAGGCATTTCTTCATAAGACCAAGCAAATACATCTCGAAATTCCTTGAACAGGTCTGTGTAAATTTGAATTTCTTCAGGGGAACATTCAATTCCGATGAAGAGATTCTCGATCACATTAGGGTCCCTAGAGATGTTTATAGGTATCATTTTGAAATCACCGACATATTACCTTCAGCACGAACGTGTGCTGGAGCCAAAGGATTTGACACCGTACAAAGATCACTAGTACAGAGCTCGGAGAATCTAGATTGTACTTCCTGCAGTAGAGGAAGAAAGTATGAATGATCGTGTAAGTCTTCCCAAGGTCGATCTATACCCATCATTGCTTCGAGGATTGATTCTTCAAAATGTAAAACTGAATCTAAGCAGTCCAAGGCAGAGGTAGAATCAAGGCTCCAAGCCGAGGCCACATCACCATCTAACTCCTCTTCAGGAAAAGGAGCAGAGTGGTTGTCTGCAGAGTCTATGATAGACTGATATCTAAGCTCAGCTGCAGATATAGGGAATGCCATTCCATTTATTTGTCCTTCAACTAATGTGGTCGTAGGTGAAGGCAAGGTCCAAGGGTCTAAAAAATAGCGAGTTCGAAAGAACTCTTCTCGAGGATACTCCTTAGATGATGAAATGGCATTGATTTTAGCGAAAGGAGAGGGAAGATCAAAGGTACCCATCAATGAGGAATACATCCCTACTCCTAAATTCTCAGTAGGAAGACGAGGGTTATCCACTAAGGGAACAGTAGAGTCAGAGCTTGCTTCAGGATCGACTAGACAATAATCCAATTGATCAACTTTAACGATTTCCCCTCATGAGGAAAGAAAATGACACGAAACAGAGTCGAAACAACGGTGTCCATTTCGTATACCCAGTTCCTTCCTAAGAGGAGATTATAGTCTAGGTTAGCATCTATGACTTCTACTTCAATATTGATGACCTTCCCCCCAACACATATAGGAAAGGCCGGGATAATCCCATGCGGCTTATGAGAATGACCATCAAATGCAGTCAAGACGGTAGGTGAAGGAACGGCTGAAGGTGATCCAATAGCCTTCCAACATGACATTGACATGATGCACGTGGAAGCTCCTTCATCGATAACGGTACGAAAAATGTTAATTTTCCGGTATGTAGACTTTATTTGGAAAGCCATATGATGAGGGAGTCGCTTTTTGACATTTAACATGTCAAAAGTGAGCACTAAAGAGTTAGTTGGATCGACTGCCCCAATCGCGGAAAGTAAAGCACTTCGCTGAGCCGGACACGACTGGAGAACCTCTAAAGCGGACATGGCGCACGGACTCTGAGCCAGATCCTCCACAATGGAGTAATTCTGGGCGGCCCTAGCATTAGGATTAATAGTCGCGCATTTAGCGGAACCTTTCGGTATCCGTGGTATAGTCTCAACAGGGGGTCGCTCAATATGAAGGTCGGTATTTCCGGGAACAGTCTTGTCCTTGGAAGTTTCGGCTTCACCATAATCACGTGACTGAGTAGCCACATGGACGTTAGAACCCATCATGAAAACATTCGATGATTTTTCCCCTTCCTGGTTGCCCCCTGCGGAGGTACCAGGATTTGAACTCGCGCCAGCAAGAAGTTGCTGCCCTTGGGGAAAAGGGTTGGTTAACACAGCCTAAGAACTAGAAGTCCCTTGCTGTCCTAACAAGCGTTGAGCGTCTTCAATCTTGGGGTAGAGATGAGTTAAATGGTCTCCACTGCACAACTTGCATGGAAACTTGACTTTCTTTCTAGACTCATTTCTACCACCACCAACGTTGTTGCCAGATTTATTTGCATCAGGCTTCCCATCCTGGTTATTTTTCTTACCTCGTCCTTTCTTTTTCCCATTGGAATTTTGATTTCCTTTGGGGTTATCAGATTGGATGGCGTTAATCGAAGAAGTTTGGGAAGCCGGGGGGTTAGACGATGTGACTTGGTTGTTAGAAGCAGTTTGTAAAGACAACTGCTGCAATTGGTTCAACAAGTTCACGGTAGTTGTGTCTACCGACCCAACAATACCATCCGCGTGGGGACATGGCTTTAACTTAGCTATGTCAACCGTAGACCCAGAAGCATATGGAAAGCATTTTTGTAGGATCCGAGACTGAGAGTAGATCAATTCTAATTGCTGGGCCCTAAAAATGGCTTGCACCTCAGAATAGACTCCGGACATGGAGACATCCTTGGAGATCTCGGGTTGTAAAGATTTCAAAAACCATTCGAGACGGTACTCCGAAGGGATTTCGGCTTTAATGAGCCTCTTTCTCCGTCTCCATTCCTTAATATGGTCAGAAATTTGAGTTGCCTTATCCTAACGAAAAGTGGCCAGAAGTTCAGTTCTGGCATCATAACGGACAGGTAACTGGAAATGATTTAAGAAAATATTGGCTAAGTCAGCGAAAGATGTAAAGCTGCCCCCTGGCAACTCTATATACCATTTGGCCGCATTACCAGTCAAGGTGCGTTGAAACAGTCTCAACCTAATCGAGTCATTGATAAGGGAGTTAAATAAGCACCACAAATGGAATGTGGTTACATGGTCGCCTGGGTCGCTCTTCCCTTCAAATTTTGGAATGTCCGAAGGGAGTTTGGTTGGGACCGAAGGCCAGGTCAGATTGTACTTGATTGGATCGTTTGTTAACTTAGTGAGATCTGGCAAGTTCAACGTTGCCAGAAACGCAAGCCTAGGAGGACCTTGGGGATTCAACCCAGACTGGGTGGAACTCCCAAAGTTCTGAAAAGATTGGCCTGGATTTTGGAAGGCACCAGGCTGCCCGAAGTAACCAGCAGAACCGGCTGAACCAAAAGGTAAGCCTTGTGATCCAGCAAAATTCGAATTTTGACCAACTCCGGCCGCAAAACCTCCATAACCAACAAAGTTTCCTCCTAAAGGATTATAAGGAGTTGATAACCCCTGATACGGATTCCAAGCCGAAGCTAAGGGAGGAATACTTTGAAATGAACTAACTGTGGAGTACGGCCTATTCCCTCATTGGCTGTAAGACTGATTCCCAGTTCCGGCGCCACTAACCCTAGGGTTAGTCCAACCTTGGAAAGGATTGCGGCTTTTTCCTATAGAAGAAAAAGGCATGGATCCTATCGTCGGGTTGGAATGTGGTATATGACCACTTCCGAAAGGAAAACCCTGGAATGAAGCCGATCCGCCCATCATGGACGTAGCGGCACTAAACGGAACTGATGGAATACCCTGTGAGTGGGTGCCAAATGGGAAGAATCCAGTACCAAAAGCATTGGTTTGGGTATTTCCACTCGTGGACGGAATGGAGGTAGACCCAACTAAAGATGTGCTAGCAAAAGATCCAAACAAGGAAGCAGAGGAGATGGAAACCGTTCCTCCCCCTTGCACCGATGTTGGAGTTTGCATAGTCGTAGCACTTGTAGAAGCCATGCTTCCAGTAGTGGTCATCGATGGTAAGCGTGTAGCATAACCTGGAATTGGCGGTCTATGCGTCGGAGTCCCAACGTATTGTAATACGTCTGGATGACTAGATGGTAGTGGAGAATTTGGAGCCGCTAACAACTCTGAGAGTTCTTCTACCTCTATGTTATTCTCTGCTTGAAAGAGAACTCGAGAAAGAACTGGAGTGTCCCTCTCTTGCTCTGTGGAAATGCCAGGCCCTGCTTGAACACTAATGCCCCCGAGAGGAGGATCAATCCCCGATGCGTCAACTGCCGTGGGACGAAACCCACCAGTAGTATTACCTCTGCGCCTTCTAGGAGAAGGCTCTAAAATTTGTGGTGAAAGACCACGAAGTCTTCGAGACCGTTTGGGAGATCGGTCAGCCACTTTGAATTTTTTGTTATGATCTAACTAAAGACTCAAAAGAAATTGAAATCTAGGCCAACTAAGAGCACAGAGCACACACTATAAAGTCCCTAAAGATAACAACCAGTCAAACAACTTCCAAGTATTTCCGCTCCGGGTGATTAGGACCGGACACCAAAATACAAGAAAGTGAATTAAGGGGCCTTCCGAAGATAGTCTGGGATGATGAGGGCCTAGTCCTATCAGCGAAGGTATCAGAGGAAGTTACGTTGACCTCCTAACAACAGCCTGCGTCGGTGCAAGCCCCCAAGCTTCACAAGGGTGCCCTCCAGTAGTACTGTCGAGAGTGATGCAACGTCGACCTCAAGTGCCACGGGATTCCCCTTCGCAGCCACCTGTGTAGATCCCTAGGAGTAGCAACTATGGATACCAACTCGTCGCAGAAGCTAGGCGAAACAGCTGTGAGGTAAGTTCGAACAAGTAGGAGAGAGGGTATCTCTCTTCCCTATCTTCACAGACCCTAGTGCTTAACTCCCAGATCCGGAGCTTTCCTGGTCTTCCTAACGCTATTGGATTTTCACTCGCTATTCAGACTCCTATGTTTGACGTTTATATGGCCTTGGAGAGTTAACTCTCCACTCGCCTAATCCAAGGCCCTAAAGTCCTAAACTTGTTGGTGTAACTGAATTAAACAAAAAAGTTTTAGTGAATTTTAGTTAGCGCTTGATTTTAAAATAGGTTGTTCTTTAAGTCACAAGGTAACGGAAGTGAAACTAGTGGTGTTTATTGACGCAAAAGAAATTAATAAAAACCTAACTACATGCACATGCACTTTTTTCGTTTTTCGATGAAGAGCAATTTCTATAGGGTTCAGAGGAACTTCAAATGAAACAAATTTTTCTTTTCTTTTTGTTAATTCATGCTTCACACTCACAAAAGTTAACAAATCTATGTATGCCTAAAAATATATGCACATCTATCCTAATGCAACAAATATATGCTGATGCAAGATTCAAAACTACTCTAAAAACAAGAAATGAAAGTTGCTTGCTTATCAATTTCTATTTTGCCACTTAAAATGTCTAGATGGAATATGAGATGTTACCATTCATTTCGTCTAAACACTAAAAACAAGTTCCAAGACAAACATAAAGCACTTTCATTCACTAAAAGGAAACCAAATGAAAACAAAGTTCAAGAAAGCAAAACGAAGTTTTTCAAAAAGTTTTCTTCAAAGCAACAAAAAAGTCTTTTCAAAAATGCTCTCAACAACACTGAAACTTGTGATTGAAGAATAGGCAACAAACACTTTTGCAAATTGACACCACACAATGGATGAAAACTCAACAAAAAGAGATGTGTTTAAAGATGCTCTTAACAATCAAAAGCAGCAATGAAATCTTTGGCAACAATAACCAAAAAGATCAAAAAGACAAATTTCAAGAAAGTATCAATCAACAACTTCCATGAAACAAAGAAGTAGATGGCCACAAAAAGCGGTTTTGTGAAGCAAACCAAAAGTTACCAAAAGCAAGATTTAACACAAAGATTGAGATCAATCTTTTTTCCCTACTGAATCAGAACAGCCAAGATTCCAAACAAGAAATCTTGTGTGCTTAACCAAGAAAGGATGACGCTTGCAACGACAAAAACAAGACCAATACTCCTTATAATCAGAGAGAATTCGGAACAAGGTGTTCGTTGTAAAAACAACAAATGATACTGGAAAGTGATTGTTTCATACTGACTCAAACTACCAGACAGACCTTCAGAGACAAAAAGATTTGCAAATCTTGAAAATTGCAAGATATACGCGACTGTACTTATGTACAGATTGCGTGTATACATGACTGTAACTAAGGAAACCTGCGTATACGCGGGTTAACTTAAAGAAACATGCGTACATACGCCTCTATAACTAAGAAAAACAGCGTATATAAAAGGTTTCAAGAAAAATAAAAAACAAACTGAAGAAACTGGCAAAACTTAAAGTTCAAAAACAGACCAAACAGCAACAGCAAGCAGACAAGGCAGCTGAGCCCTGATGGCTTGAAAACACCCAAACTAGGAACAACAAGAGTGTTGTCCCCAGTGGAGTTTCTAATTCTATTGGAGGGAAATGTTCCCCTAGGTTTTTTTGGGTTGAAACCCTAGCAGACTGAAAGTTATCTATTCAAAGAAACACACATTCACACAGCCATTATGCTATTATAAGCAAATTCTATTGTAAAGGGGACGTACCTTAGGTCCTACGTTTGAGAAGGCCCTTAGGGTCCAAACCCTTCTTGGAGTTCCCTTCTTCTCTTTTGTCCTGCAAAACAACCAATTCCAAAGAACACAACAGTATATGGACAAAACCTTATAAAGAAACCATCTTCATGTTATAAATAAAGGTAGTTAGTTATGAAATCCAAACAACCAGTTACATATAAATTCTCAACATGAATATCATAAACATAAAGAAGATTCATATCAGGAACCAAGACATGTGTTTCTTTTATTATAGACAAATAAAGTACATAAAAAGGAATAATTTCACCTGAGTCACCTTCAGCAGGCTCCAAGCAAAGCTTCCTTCCGGATCCGTTCCAGCCTCAAGCCTTTAACAAACTCCTTCCATGCCTTACTCCATGATGTCATAAATGGTGGATGAGCATCAACACACAAGGAAACAAGGGTTTCCTGTACAAATGGGGGAAGTGCAGAAGGCACAAGGGACTTCAGACCTGGTCAGGGGAAAAATCTCAGCATAATAACCTTTCTCTCTCTTCTCTCCTCCCTTAGGCCTTCCCATTGAGGCCTTTTTATACCTCTCCCAAAGTAGTTTTTTAGTTGGGAGTTGGTTGGGAACAGCTGGGCCACGGGCACTAACAGGTGATCAGGAGGTAAAACCTGCTATCTCCGCCCAAAAATAAGGAGTTTTATATTCTTTTAAGTGTTTTAATACATATACGCGGATTGGGTATACACAAACCCGCGTATACACGCGTTTAACTCAGGGCAATGTCGCGTATAAGGGATAAAACATTGTTTTTTAAATTTTAGGACCAGGTCTGGAAGGAGGGGTTGCCCTAGGCCATGAGTGCAGCATCACAAACCATAAGAGTGAGATTTGGAGCTATAACAATGACATGTAACCCCACCTCGGCGGGGGGGCATGGGTATATCATAGTCACAGTAGACTATTTTACCAAATGGGCAGAGGCGATGCTTACATTAAACAACAGCGGTGAAACATCTGCCCTCTTCTTTTTCAATCATGTAGTCTCCAGATTCGGCGTTCCACGGGCAATAGTCATAGATCATGGATCGCATTTTCGCAATCACATGATGGTTGAGTTAGCTGCGAAATTAGGACTGTCCCACGATAGCTCTACTCCGTATTATCCACAAGCTAACGGACAAGTTAAGGCAATCAACAAGGTCCTGAAGCGCATGCTGCAAAGGATGATTGGAGTCCATAAATGGAGTTGACACCTGATCCTGTACTCGGCCTTTTGGGCATATCGAACATCGGAGAGGAATGCGACTGGGTTTACACCTTTTCAACTGGTGTATGGCCTAGAAGCGATCTTGCCAGTTCAGTGTGAAATCTCATTCCTCAAGCTCGCGGTCGACCTCCCCGGAACTTCAGAAGAGGAGGCTCATTTCTTGGAATTAATCCAATTGGATAAAACCCGACGTGATGCCACTTTGGCTAACGAAGCCCATAAGAAATGAGTCAACGCGCAGTTCGACAAAAATGTTAAACCCCGTGTCTTCTCAGAAGGTGACCTGGTCTTACTTTATGACCAGGAGTCAGATAAGTTGGGAGCAGCTAAGTTCAAGTCTTTATGGATGGGTCCCTATATTGTTAAGCGTGTATTAGCAAAAGGAGCCTACGAGTTGGTGGATTATGATGGGATTCCACTGGCGCAACCCTGCAACGGGTTGTACCTCAAGCGTTACTATGCTTAATTCAGCGTAGTAACCCCTATGCTTTTGTTATATTTTTGTTTTCTCTAAGTGTAATTTTTTTGGTTAGGTAATCCGCTTTTTTGGAAGCATTTGTTGGATATGCCGACGGAGCGAGTCGTAGTTCGCGGAACCTATCTTCTGTGGCCTGGGCCATCTTCGATCCCAGCGGCGAGTTAGTGAGTTTCAGAGGGGTATGTATTGGTCGGTCAACGAACAATATCGCTGAATACAGCGCGTTGATAGAACTCCTCTCTGATGCCATCGCACATGGCATACGCCGACTTGTCGTCAGGTTAGACTCACAACTCGTCATTCTACAACTCACTGGTATCTACTCTGTACGGAATCCAGCTATCTATCGCATGTTCTTAAGGGTCAAGATTTTGGAAAGACAGTTCGATTCTATTCAATATCAACATGTTTCCAGAAATTTAAACACATTAACAGACTCATTGGCAAATTATGTGTTAGATAGACATTTGCGGCATTTATAAAAAGAAGCATTGCATCAATATTTGCATCAGGATCATGTAACTTAACCAAAATAAAGCTCCGAAAATCAAAAATATAAATATAACTGTTTATGGTTTATACCTAATGTTCTGTAACCAAGACAAAATCGGTCAAATAACCCAAAACTCAAAATGCTAGGGGGCACCCTAGTCTAATGATGCTGGTGATAACAAGTCACCGCCTGTGCAATCATGCATAAAAGCCTAGTCCATCGACTCGGTACACCAGTAGTATGTCGCTGCAACCTCAGAGCAAGCTCGTCAGTCCTCACGTGTGGAATACCAAGAGTGAGACCCTTGACCTGATCTTGCAATGCTAAAAGAGTCTTGGCCACATCAAATTCGTGAAGGATGGCCCTCCCCACAGCCTCTCCTGCCGGAGCGGCAGCTGATGCTCTCAGGCGTACTGCTGGTCGAACTGGTCCAATGTCTGCATGAGCACATGAGTTTTGATTAGTCTTGATCAAAGAAAGCATAAGAAAATCATGAAAACAATAAACAGAGATATGGTTAGAGAATTTACCTATAGCACCCCACTGCTCACCAGCCGGCAGCACCAAATCCAGGTCACCCTGGAAATCCATACCAGCATATGGACACTCGGCATAAACCATCTCCTGATGGTTGAACCACTCAAAAAAGGTATCAGAGAAAGAAATCTGGGACTGGCCAGCATGTCGGGCCATGAGTTCAACCCATATTTGCATCCGTGGCTCGGTCAGTGGAGGGAAACCAAGTGAAATGTACTACGACTGCATCAATGGGATCTTTTCCAAGTCGAAAGCGGTCAAAATAGAACCATAGCCAAAAATTTTGGATCTTCCGTTTTTCACCTTGGTCAGCTGTTATTTCATCACAGGGAGTACTGCATCACACCAGTTGAACACCTTTGGTTCGAGGCATTCCAAGGCGTACTGCATATAAGACCTGTTAGCCACGTGAAGAGCTGCACTACCAGCAAGTCTAGCAAAAGTGAACAGAATGTTCCTCAAGGATCGGTCAGTGACATCTCAGATGTTGATCTTGTCGTCCCTACTCGGTTAAGTTCCCTTTCTGCAGTACCGGCAAATGTAATCTCTCACGGATTCGCCCCCACGGGCGGAACCTGATAATGAGAGAGGGGCGCCACGCCTCGATAAAACATTCAAAAAATAGATGTCCACGATAGTCAAGGGGATAGATTTGCCTCTGATTTGGAACACCTGGCCGATAGGATCCCATGCATCGAGAAAGTATTGCAACAAGTTGATTTGTTGCCTCATGCTAGAGATGCAGAAAAACTTGAGCAGGCCACAATTCCGCAGTGCAGTTACCGTACCCCGATCATGTAAAGCAACCATTTCCTCTTCTTCATGCTCGTGTTCTCGCCATGTAACAACCATTTTGCTCCAATGAATCTCTTAAAAACAAACAAGAGAAGAGTCGGGGTCCTGATTTGGCAAAAAACAGGCAAAAATTCCATGAGAAAACTGTGCAAAAGTTTCCCTCCTTGCGCCCATCGCACCCCAGTAGTGTACTGGGTGAGATGCATACTGACTGGCCAATGGCCAGGCCAGTATGCATCACACCTTTCGATATAGGAAGGGTGCGATGGAGCCAGGGCATATTTTTCTAACCCCAGGGGCTCAGAAAAATAGGGAAACATGCTCAGAATTCAAAAAGGAAGGAATGCAACTAAAGGTCTCAAGTTTAAATCTTACCTGGTCCAGACGGCACTGAGAATCGTCCACAGAATCTCCGGAATCAGCTAGTGAAAATTAGGGGGGAAAAGCACCTCGAGAGCTCCAACAAACCAAGTTCAAATGAAATGGTAAAATGAGAGGTAAAATTCACTTTTAAATTACTATTCACATAATTTGAGCAGGTAGTACGATCGTTGAAAGAAAAAAGTGCTAATGGTTAATCAAATAATCAATGACCATTATCACGAGCAGTTTTTATGTGAAGTTCAAGCTCGTTAAAAATTAAACCTAAGCAATGAGCAAATGTTTCCCCCAGAGTTTAAGCTCATTAAAAAATGAACCAATCTCTGGTAAATAACCATTGTGAATGCATTATCATCAGCTTTTGAGCCTTGGTCGTGTTCTCATCATCGCCTCCACTCTGTTTTGGCCAATCATACGCCTCCATTTGATTGTTTACCCTCTTGAGGAACATCTGCGACAAGTGATTCTGTTAGCCATCCTTGTGACACTGTCGTGATTGGAAAATTCCAAACCTTACCTGGAATCAGCTGCTACCCGAAATTATCATTCGTTCCTCAAAAAACGAGTCTCCTTTAAGCTATTTCCATCTGACTCGTAAAATATGAAAAGATTACCAAGCGATTGGCCTCTCCAGCTCATTAAAGCTACCGGAAGTGCTATCCCTCTAGATTTTAATCTTTTTGGACCTGAGGGATTATTACGAAAAAAGATCGAGCGCTTGTCTTGTTTGACTCGTTAAAACTATCGAAAATTCATCCCTTTCGTATTATTTTATACTTTTTCGGACTTAAGGGATTATATGATGAAAAAGGATTATTGGAGTTTCCTTTCTGTCCCTTTTCAGACTCTCTAAAATTGAAAAAGGACCGAGTTATTATCGTTAAACTCGTTAAAATAAATAGTGACAAACTTGTCCATATAGACAAGAACGAGTTTCACTGTCGCTAGGCTCGTTAAAATATAGCGATGGGTTCGCCTGAAGGGCGAATTATAGAACAAGCATATGTTATCCTCCTCAAGCTTGATAAAAATAAAGAGGTACTGGTCAGCAATGACTAGGGAAAAATTGGGAAGAAAACTTGAAGAAACTTTATTAGTAGCAGGTCTCTCTTGAACATGACACTTTCACTCCACGTCCGAGTCGGGTTGGGTTATTCCGTTCACCGATCATATAACCATTGGTCCATCGTACCATCCATTTTTTTGGGTTAACGCTACCAATTCATTTCAGTGTCACCGATATGTTCAAGAGAAGTCGCTCAGAGAATTCACCTGTGTCTCATCCGCTGCAATACATTTACGCTCCATTCTTTCATGACCGCCACCCTGAACCTTCTATCATCATATCGTTTTCACCTCCAAAATCATTTGCTCAATTCCTTGTCGTAGATGTGGGATTCATTAAGGCCCTCCTACGACGGGTCGCTTCTTGTCGACATCAGCTCATTATCTAAGAAGTCGACCTAAGAACAACCCTTTCAGTACTTTGAAGCTTGCATGCCTCAATGGCAAGTTTCTCACTTCCGGCGACAGGTTTACATCAATGGCCTTCGACCGAAAAAATTTAAGTGGTGTTCAATGCCAAGTCCCCTTTTTCACACCACGTGAATTGTACTATCGTACCTTGAGGGTCATCATCATTATCGGTCATTCCTCTCGCGCCTGTTAACAGCTTACATCATTGGCTGGTAATCGGGCGATTTATTTCCATGTTCAACTCCAGAACATCTTTCACATGGATCGACTTGTACTCCGAGCGAAGATTGAACGTGTTTGAAGACCCCGGATCTAGTTTCATCCATCCGGGCTGCGATATATTCAGGGAAATAAAGACACAAATTGTACATCATTGCCGAATAGATGATCATTTGAACCAAAGGATGATGACTCCATCCGAATCATCAGTCTGCTACACAGACAGTTGTCTGTCCTATGTACATGGAAATGAATTTATAAAGCTGAGCATGGGAATGCCCGCCTCAACTAGATCATGAAAATATTATGAATATAATGTATTGTATTGTATCTTATTACAGGTCACCTTCCAACTCGAAAAAACCTCAGATCCTCATGATAAAGCATTTCACTCGACATCGAAAGATTAACGACCTCATGCTTTAGGGGGCAACTGTTATAGACATTTTTGGGCACTACAACCTCAATCATACATGTCCATAAACCAACGGCTTCTAAGTCCCTAAAAGTGTTGCTTCACACCCTAAAGGAACAAGGTCAGCTAATTACATCATCTCCCAGAAGTTTTCCATGGAAAACTGCTCAGAACTGGTCAAAACTGGACCATACAGGCTGCTCAGTGCTAAGGGTGCGATGCATCTCACCTTCTCAGTGCAAAAAGTGTGATGCATACTGGAAATCCCTTCTGTAGGGTACGATGAGCGAGAGTAGACAAATGGCAGAGACAGTTTGCAAAGTGGATGATCATGGAATCTTCCAAAAACTTCTCCAATGACACTTGCCTCTCTGAATTCGCCCAGGGATGAGTAAGAGATCATGAAGCTCCAAGTGGAACCAATAACTATCAGAGAGAGGACACTAATCAAAAACCCGGCAGCTGACTCACCCTGTTATCGGGAAATCTAGTGTCTATGCAGAGTTGCTAGTCCCACTAAGACTGGTAGCTATCTTAGAAACAAACTAAAACTACTTTCATTTTCCTTTATGAGAAGTAGATAAGAGGGGAACAAAGGAGACCAACCTCTGTCTTGCGCTTGGTTCCTCGCTTGATTCCTCTCCCTTCTGATAGATCTTTGCCACTCGCTTCCTCGTCTACCCAGCTTCAAAGAGCACCTATAGAATCAAAGCAGCATAACACTATCCGAGAACAGAGATCTACTATCATAAACAATATAGGACCATATGTATATTGACCACACAAATGCATATATCATCAATCATACAAGAATGTGGAGGAAAAGTTGAATAGCTTTATTAATATCAAGAATAGCAAAGAGAATTACAACCAATTTTTCTGACCCAGCATCATCCTCTTAGCAAGAAAGCCCTTCTTCACCTCATGAAAAGCTTAGATTACCCAACACTATGATGTTACACCAAGAAACCAACAGCACTTCCTTACAAGATACAAAATTCCAGCCTCTGGATCTCTGGGATGAGGGATCCATATATAGATGTTTGCAAGGGGGGTGAGTCAGCTTCTGAGATTTAATTAGTGTCCTCTCTCTGATAGTTCTTGATTCCACTTGGAGATTGATGATCTCTTACTCATCCCTGGGCGAATGCAGAGAGGCAAGTGTCACAGGAGAAGTTTCTGGAAGATTCCATGATCATCCACCTCATAAATTGACTCTGCCATTTGTCCACTCTCGCCCATCGCACCCCATAGAAGGGATTTTTAGTATGCGTCGCACCTCGCGTGTGCGTTTAGGTGGGATGCAGCGCACTTTGACCATGGAGCAGGTGAGATAGTCCAGTTTTGACCAGTTCTGAGTAGTTTTTCATGGAGAACTTCTGGGAGATGATGTAGTCAGCTGACCTTGTTCTTTTAGGGGTTGGAACATCACTTTTAGGGACTTAGGAGCCTTTGGTATATGGACATTTATGATTGGGGTTGCAGTGCCCAAAAATGTCTATAACAGTTGCCCCCTAAAGCATGAGGTCGTTAATCTTTTGATGTCAGGTGAAATTCTTTATCATGAGGATCTGAAGTTTTTTCGAGCTGGAAGGCGACCTGTAATAAGATACAATACAATACATTATCTTCATAATATTTTCATGATCTAGCTGAGGCGGGAATTTCCCATGCTCAGCTTTATAAATTCATTTTCATGTACATAAGACAGACAATCGTCTGTGTGCAGACTGATGATTCTGGTAGAGCCATCATCCCTTTGATTGGATGATTATCTGTGCAGAAATGATGTACATTTGATGTCTTTATTTTCCTGAATATATATCGCAGCCTGGATGAACGAAACTAGATCCGGGGTCTTCAATCTCGTTCGATCTTCACTCAAAGTACAAGTCGATCCATGTGAGAGATGTTCTGGAGTCGAACATGGAAAGACATCGCCTGATTACCAGCCAGTGATGTAAGTTGTTAACAGGCGCGAGAGGAATCACCGATAATGATGATGACCCTCAAGGTACTACAGTACAATTCACGTGGTGTGAATAAGGGACTTGGCGTCGAACACCACGCAAAATCTTTCGGTCGAAGGCCAATGATGTAAACCTGTCGCCGAAAGTGATAAACTTGCCATTGAGGCATGCAAGCTTCAAAGTACTGAAAAGGTTGTTCCTAGATCGACTTCCTGGATAATGAGCTGATGTCGACAAGAAGCGATCCGTCATAGAAAGGCCTTAATGAATCCCACATCTACGACACGGAACTGAGCAAATGATTTTAATGGAGGTGAAAATGATCTAATGATATAAGGTTCAGGGTCGCGGTCATGAAAGAATGGAGCGTAAATGTATTGCAGTGGATGAGACACAGGTGAATTCTCTGAGCGACTTCTCTTGAACATATCGGCAACACTGACATGATGGATTGGTAGCGTTAACCCCAAATGTGGATGGTGTGATGGACCAATGGTGATATGACCAGTGAACGGAACAACCCAACCCGACTCGGATGTAGAGTGAAAGTGTCATGTTCAAGAGCGACTTACTACCAATAAAGTTTCTTCAAGTTTTCTTCCCAATTTTTCCCCAGTCATTGCTGACCAGTACCTCTTTATTTTTGTCAAGCTTGAGGAGGATAACATATGCTTGTTCTATAATTTTCCCTTTGGGCAAACCCATCGCTATGTTTTAACGAGCCTAGCGATAGTGAAACTCGTTCTTGTCTGTATGGACAAGTTTGTCGCTATTCGGTTTTAACGAGTTTAACGACAAAGATAACTCAGTCCTTTTCAATTTTAGAGAGTCTGAAAGGGACGTAAAGAAAACTCCAACAATCCTTTTTCGTCATATAATCCCTTAAGTCTGAAAAAGTATAAAATAATACAAAAGGGATGAATTTTCAGTAATTTTAACGAGCCGAACAAAACAAGCGCTCGATCTTTTTGTGTAATAATCCCTCAGGTCCAAAAAGATTAAAATCTAGAGGAGGGATAGCACTTCCGGTCACTTTAACGAGCTCAAGAGGCCAATTCCTCGGCATTCTTTTCATATTTTACGAGTCAGATGAAAAGAGCTTAAAGGAGGCTCGTTTTTTTAGGAACGAGTGATAATTTCGGGTAGCAGCTAATTCCAGGTAAGGTTTGGAATTTTCCAATCACGGAAATGTCACAAGGATGGATAACTGTATCACTTTTTACAGTTGTTCCTCAAAAAGGGTAAACAATCAAATGGAGGTGAATGATCGGCTAAAACAGAGTGGAGGTGATGATGAGAACATGACCATGGCTCAAAAGTTGATGATAATGCATTCACGATGGTTATTTACCGGAGATTGGTTCATTTTCTAATGAGCTTAAACTCTTGGGAACGTTTGCTCATTGCTTATGTTTATTTTTTAACGAGCTTGAATTCCGCGTTAACACTGCTCGTCCAGTCGTGTAATAAGGATGTCTCATTTAAGATGGCATTTTTTCAAAGCTTTGCCCCGCATCCTTTCTTTATGCAAGTTAGGAAACGACCAATCCTACGAGTTTAAAGGGTTAGAGGACCTACAAATTTAAAAAAAATAAATGGTCGCTCTTCACTTGCACGCCAAAAGGTTTGCATGCCCCCAGGTATAGCGAAAAATTTCCAGGTTACCAAAGATTGTTCTATCTGCACCGCAGACAAAACACTTCCTCGGCGATGTCTACCAAAATAGACAAAGGTGAGTGGCGCAACTTGCCTCCACTCACATAACTTTGACAGAGGAATCTTATTCCAGTCTAATCTCATAAACTAGTCATATATCCTTCGCGGAAACCTACCCTATACCCAAGGTTTTCCTGCCGAAACAGACCAGGGTGCATGCCCCCTAGGTTTCAGTCATGTCCTCCCGAATCACTCGCGCTCATCAAGTGGACAGACTGGAGATTGATGAGACATTCCTTGCGTGAAAAGACCATTTAGGGATGGTATTTGACTATTAGCTATGTGTGAGCCAGGAAACGACAGCTGGTCTACGAGCTTGACCACTCTGCCTTCATGCGGAAAACACATTACTCTAAAGAGTGAGGAGACAATGGCTCCCATGCTATAAATATAGTCGCGTCCAAGGAGTAGATTATAATCTAGGGGTCCTTGGACTACCATTACGTTCATGTGAATGGTTTTCCTTCTCAACGTTATGGGCACATTAGGAAGGATCCCTAACGGTCCACTGGTTCCTTTATCGAAGCCTGTCAGATTTCTCATCTCAGGCAGAAGCGATGGCGAACCAAGTGCTTCCCAAGAAATTGAGGAAAGGATACTCACATAAGCCCCTTCATCTATGATGGTACCGGCCATGACCATTATGTATATTTGAGCAGTGACTCGAAATGGTACACTAGCCGGTAAACGGGGTCTGCCTAGTAGATTCCAATCGAAGGAAACAACTAGGTTGCTTGTAGGTGGGACCGAATAGACAGCCGGATATGATTCTAACGAACTTCCTTCCTGTGGTAAAGGAATGGGTAGACGTTGTATTTTCAACATGATCGTCAGAGGTCGATGACACCGAATTTTGCAAACGAGGAGACCAATCCCTTAAGATCTGAGGGATGCAAGGACAATCTCAATGATAGTGGTCTCCTTTGCAAATGACACATGGCAATTTAGGCCTAGACGGTGCAGTGTGTGGATTTTCGCTAAACGATGCCTGGTTGCCCCTTTTCGCCTTTGGCTCCTTCTTCTTCTCAGTTACTTGATTTTTGGCTTTACCAGCTTCATCAAGTGAAGAGGAAGGAGAAGAGGGAGAATTGGAAGAAGTAGAAGGTTGGAGGGTAACTCTGGTATCATTTAGTTGTTGACTTGATTGCTCAGGAATTACGGTATTCTGAACAACAGAGGTAGAGAAGAGCCATATGGGCAGGCCGATTGTCAATCCTGGAAGCGAAAATGTGGCCATATGAGGTGCACCAACATCTCCCCAACAGGAGAAAGGACTAGGATTTCCCCCAAGGGGAACTCCTTGGTTGGTGGACTCCATTTTTCTCAACCTAAGACCAACGTAGGAAAGGTGATATTATTCCGATTAAAATAAATTTTAGACGCTTTGACACAACTTGTTTTTTCAATTTTTAAGAGTCGAGAAAAAACAAAAGATGACTCTAGTCGCCTTCGATTTTTAATGAGCTTGAAGTGACAAGTGCTCAGATGGGCCTTTTCTTTTAAGGAGACTGAAAAGGAACGAAAGAGACTACTCTGGAAATCTAGACAGAGAGATTACCAAACCAATCGCAAAACTGCAGAATACTTTTTACGGTACGGCAGTCAATCTTCCCGAATGTTGTGTTCAGTGCATTGCGATCGATAGGGCGGCAGACACGGCTTCCTATGGATAAAGGATATAGCCTATTGTGGTCTCCCAATATATACTCGACGGTACGTGGGAGAACAAGTCTGTACTGGCACTTTTCGTCTCAAAGTGGAGGAATCACCCAACCAACAACAAAAACAACAGTTACTAGGCTTTACGACGTCGGAATACGTCTCTAGCCTAGACTTCTAAATGTTGTGCGTTAGGTTCCAAAGTGTTTTTAGGTTCATTAAATTTATTTTACAGTTGATCTTGCTTAAGAAATTTTCCTTTCAGGTTCACCGCGTGATGTAGATATATAATTCTTAAAATGCAATCTAAGATGATAAACAATCGTTTAATCTTCTTTTTGCAATCAAAATCCTAGCTACTAAAGAAAGAGAGATGATATTCTTTCAATATAGAGCAGAAAGCACATACTATATGTATTGTCCTAAATCAAACCAACAAACAGTCTAAATGCAAATGCACATGCATGTATTTGTTTTCAGCCTTCTTAATGTGTGAATGATAAAAAGAAAGCTAAACGCAAATCTGAATTATTTTTCAAAGCCACATTACTAACAAGCTTCTTTTCAAGACAAAATGAAGACAATGACGACACTTTGCGATTTGGAATTGAAAACTTGCTTTCGACACTTGAAAAACTACTAATTCAAATCAAATACAAGAGTAACAGTGTAATCGACTATCAAGAACAATTGGATTCTCTTCCATGACTAAAAACGACACTTGCAACAATTCCAAATCAAGAAACAATAGTTCAATTACGCTACTTCTTTGTAAAAGAGAACTGAAAATGGATCACAATACATAAAAGCATTCACAGTTCTTTGCACAATGAAGGCGGAATAATGGCAAGGAAGGGGGTTTCCATAGAGGTATACTGACTACAGACAGCAAAACTCCTTAATAGAGCTGAAAAGAGTGAAGAAAAACCAAAGTCTGGAGGCAAAATTAGCCTTTTTCTAATCAGCACACCTGTTACACAGGGATTACAGTATGCATCCCACCTACAGCACACGGGAAGTGCGATGCATACTGATGTCCTTGAAGAGAGGGTGCGATGGTACAATGCGAGACTTTTAATCCAGTTATTGATCACAGTTTGCAGCACAATTCAGGGATTTAGGCCGAGCAAGTGATAATCAGTAAGCAAATCACAGGGATAGATCTAAGGAGGTTACTAGAGCCACCACAAGGGCAATTAGAGAGTTTGTAAATCGATTTTTCAGTTCATAAACAAAACCCGGAGATAGACTGAAGCAGCATTGATCTACTTTGCACTTGCATAGCAAATGCAGTTTGAAGGCTAGCTGGCTTGACTTATGCCTCCGTCTGTAAGTTTATAAAGCAAACAAATATAGACAAACAAACAATCTATTCGTTCCCCAGCGGAGTCGCCATTTTGTTATCGGGAAATCTAGTGTCTATGCAGAGCTACTAGTCCCACTAAGACTGGTAGCTATCTTAGAAACAAACAAACTAAAACTACTTTCGTTTTCCTTTATGAGAAGTAGATAAGAGGGGAACAAAGGAGACCAACCTCTGTCTTGCGCTTGGTTCCTCGCTTGATTCCTCTCCCTTCTGATAGATCTTTTCCACTCGCTTCCTCGTCTACCCAGCTTCAAAGAGCACCTGTAGAATCAAAGCAGCATAACACTATCCGAGAACAGAGACCTACTATCATAAACAATATAGGACCAGATATATATTGACCACACAAATGCATATATCATCAATCATACAAGAATGTGGAGGAAAATTTGAATAGCTTTATTAATATCAAGAATATCAAAGAGGATTACAACCAATTGTTCTGACCCAGCGTCATCCTCTCAGCAAGAAAGCCCTTCTTCACCTCATGAAAAGCTTAGATCACCCAACACTATGATGTTACACCAAAAAACCAGCAGCACTTCCTTACAAGATACAAAATTCCAACCTCTGGATCTCTGGGATGAGGGATCAATATATAGATGTTTGCAAGGGGGGTGAGTCAGCTTCTGAGATTTGATTAGTGTCCTCTCTCTGATAGTTCTTGATTCCACTTGGAGATTGATGATCTCTTACTCATCCCTGGGCGAATGCAGAGAGGCAAGTGTCACAAGAGAAGTTTCTGAAAGATTCCATGATCATCCACCTCGCAAATTGACTCTGCCATTTGTCCACTCTCGCCCATCGCACCCCATAGAAGGGCTTTTCAGTATGCATCGCACCTCCCATGTGCATTTAGGTGGGATGCAGCGCACTTTGACCATGGAGCAAGTGAGATAGTCCAGTTTTGACCAGTTCTGAGTAGTTTTTCATGGAGAACTTCTGGCAGATGATGTAATCATCTGACCTTGTTCTTTTAGGGGTTGGAACAACACTTTTAGGGACTTAGGAGCCCTTGGTGTATGTACATTTATGATTGGGGTTGTAGTGCCCAAAAATGTCTATAACACACCCCCCTGCAAACATCTATATATGGATCCCTCATCACAGAGATCCAGAGGCTGGAATCTGGTATTTTGTAAGGAAGTGTTGTTGGTTTCTTGGTGAAATATCATAGTGTTGGGTGATCTAATCTTTTCATGAGGTGAAGAAGGGCTTTCATGCTGGGAGGATGATGTTGGGTCAGAACAATGGGTTGTAATCCTCTTTGCTATTCTTGATATTAATAAAGCTATTCAAGTTTTCCTCCACATTCTTGTATGTTTGATGATATATGCATTTGTGTGGTCAATATATATCTGGTCCTATATTGTTTATGATTGTAGATCTCTTTTCTTCGATAGTATTATGCTGCTTTGACTCTGCAAGTGCTCTTTGAAGCTGGGTAAGCGAAGAAGGAGCGGAAAAGATCGATCAGAAGGGAGAGGAACCAAACAAGGAACCAAGCGCAAGACTGAGGTTGGTATCTTTTGTTCCCCTCTTATCTACTTCTCATAAAGGAAAGCGAAAGTAGCTTTGGTTTGTTTGTTTCTAAGATAGCTACCCGTCTTAGTGGGACTTGCAACTCCGAGTGGACACTAGATTTCCCGATAACACGTTCTTCCTTGTACATATGCATAGGACCCTCGGCCTAGAATACAGATCTGGATTCTCTGAAATTCAACATATTCCTTAGGCCTATTCTATAAAAACTTATCAGTATGTCTAAAGTTTGTATGGTGATTTTTTTCATGTGGTTTGGGCTTTGATAACCACTGAATATACCTTATAAACAAACCTAAAAATCCCTTCAAGTATTGCAGCCTTTTTCTTTTCATCAAGGAGACTTCTTCGCTAAATTAATAGTCATGGTCTAAACTTATCTAAGGTCTTTTAGTCCCTTCAAACAGTTAACTACAAAACCCTCAATCCTTCTGCAATATTTGCACAAATGTGACTAGATACTGCCATCAAATATTATAAATACAACCCAAAAATACTTCTCAAGCCTTCTGTGCTTTCTAGGTCTTATATTAGAACAATTCAGCTATATAGACAATCCTTTATTTTTTACTTTTCGGAGCAAGGAAAAACCCTTCCAATGATCTTCCAGCTGCCCATATTATTGTCCTCTACTATGATACCATGTTAGAAAATCTTATTAGGGGAGCATTTAATTCATCTTTTCCATCCACGATAGTTATTTGTGAAATTATGTTCTTCCTTTTCTTAATCATGCTTATGTTCTTATCATCAAATAAATTCCCAAGCAATGAAGATCACAGCCATACAAAAATGAACACAAGATATAGGCTCCAAGCCAAGGGAAAACCCAAAAAGAACTTTTCTTCCTATAGAATCAACTTCAAAGGAGACTTCCAAGACCAAACCCTAGACCATGGTTGCCACCAAGAACCAAGTCAACCAACCAATATTCCTTTTGAAATGCAATACAAAGTCTACCAAGAGTATCGAAACAATATCCTTGTAAATAAAATCTCTTTTGGCCTTTTGGTTCCCTAAGAGAAGTTTGCAACTGCCCCTACAATTTTCATATTTGAGATACACCCAGAAATTCTAGGTTTCTCGCACGTGTGAGCTGAAAGATACAAAATTCAGACCCTCGATCTTCTCTAGGGTTTCTTTCTTCCTTCGCTATACTTTTGTTTTATTTCCTAAGACTTTCGCCGTCCTTCATAATTGCAGACCGATCCAAGATGCTTGTGCTTGATGTGTGTCACAATAGGTCAAATTTCCATCCTTTAAATAGCCTTTCCTAGGGCTCGAATAGCCCTCACAAGGTTGTCTTCTTCCCGGCTTGCCGACTTGTTCTTGGGAGCCTTCTAGACACTTCCAAATATAAAATACTTTTTTTCTTTTCATGATACAAGTGCCCAAATGAGTCTTTTACAATAACAATGACTCTTTCACTCATGTAAACCCTAGGAGACCTAATGAAAAATAACTTAAGCATGAAATCCTTGCTCCAAAATAATTTTATTTTATTCTTTACATCATTTTGTTTCTCCTTTTAATAGACAAATAAAATTTGCATCATGTCATGAGATAAATGCTAATTATGACGACCAAAACTAGTTACAATTTCCAACACAAATAAAAAGAGACTCGAGGTGAGAAAGAATAAAAGAAAAAACAAGGAATTATAATTATCAAAGATAAGTCATCGAAGGAAACAAAAACCAATGAGGAAGAAGTGTATGAGGACCCTACAGATTCAGCGACAGTGGAAGCCCATAATACTCCAATGAAATTCGGATCCCCCTCTGAATCTTGAAAGAAAAAATCCAGAAAAGAAACTTCTTGGGAAGATCAAGTAGATAAGGAAGAAACTGAAGACAACAACGTTCACTCATTGAAGGGTGATCCATTAAACACTTTAAAAAAGGCGATTTGGATTCAAGTGGGGAAGAAGGGCAAAAATATTTCGCCAAGGAAAACCAGCAGTTAGTCAAAATTAAATCAAAAAGCAGTGAAAATGGAAAGTAAATGTATTTGGATTTTAGGAGTATTTTGGAAAAAAAAATCACTGGAATGAGATTGAAATTTGTGTATCATAGAGTAGTCAATTGAAGTATTGGATTGAGCCTCGTTGCTTAATATCAAACCTACAAGGAACTATTGGTAATTTTAAAGAAATGTAACGATTTTGGGCAGAATCCCAGCGTTATTTTTTAATAAAGCTCTCATATCTATTTCTTTGAAAAAAAACCATAGAAACAATCTTAATTCCATGTGAAAAAGGGTGATCTACTCTACGTGTGTTTAGTCAAGTTGGTTGTGCAATGAGATACATGTTTTGCTATATAAGAAAGATGGGGCTAAAAAAAAGAAATTTCACTGTAGTTGAAATAATATAGCAAGTTGTTTATGCTCGTCATCATTTTACAAATCAAATTGTTCCACTTACAAATGTCATGTTTATGGGTATGCGTGAGCCATTACATAGTTTTGACAAAGTACTCAAGGTTCCAAAGATTATAGTGGAATTTCATGGTCTCCATTTCAATCCTTGCAAAATAACATTTTCCACTAGTAGGCGTGTACCACAAATGAAGTGTTTCATTGGTGAATATCCTTAGGTGCTCGTTGTTAGTCTTTATGCAACAATAAATGAGGTCTAAAATTATTATGCCAATTAACCACAAATGTAATCTTGATATGCTCCTTACTATGTTCAGAGAGGAGATTGGTCAAAGACATAAATTCAAGGTTGTGTTTGGATGCATAATGCATACAAGAATAAAAAGAACAAATGGTAACTGAGGTAGTGAAAATTTCAAGTATGAAATTTGATTGCAGCAATTGGAAATTATTTTTTATAGTTGTTAATTAATTTAACAATTTATTTGCTACAAAAAATATCAAATAACTCACACTGTAACCTTCACAAATAAAATTGTGGAAAATAAAATGTTGGAAACTGAGAAATTATAGCACACAGAAAAAATTTGACACCATTATTTTGGACAATTGTCCCACGAAAAACCCAACTTGGGAAAACTAGTGCAACAGCTGAGGGTTTTTATTATAATGCAGCAGTGAAATTCTTAGTACAATCTAAGTGCCAAAAATGGCAATCCACAACAAGAAAATCTGGCAAAGATATTCCCTAAGCAACCTCAGCACTCGTGTTGCATACACTCATGTTTCCTACACTCGTGTTGCCCGCACTCGCGCATTTTGGCACTCGCGCGTTCCTGCACATGTGCATTCCTACACCCGCACGATCCTCCACTCGCACGATCCTTCACTTGCATTTCTACACTGGGAATAACTCAGCCTCTTGTTGCTGCCTCTCCAGATTTGGAAATATTCCTCCAGATCTCTGTCCTTGTCCCTCATTGACACTGCATCCCTCTCTGGCTCGAACTCTACTGTTGTTAGCTCGATCTGCACAAGGAACTGTTGCTCAAGTATATCATCTCCATCACCACATCAATCCCTTCTTATATCTTCTTGTTGGGACTCCAACGCCCAAGATTAAATATTAATCAATGGCTCAAATCACTTTTGGATCAATTTGTGTGAGTTTCTAAAGAATTCTCACCTTGACTTAATTAATTCTGATTAATTAACCAATTTTCCTATGTTTAGACTTGAGAAACATTAAAAAATAGGTTAATAATCTAATTAAACCATCTCTAGATGGAATTTCCATAAACGATTTCTGGGTTATGGAAATGTCATGTATTTTAGCCTCCACCAAGTTTCGTGACTAGAACACATTTGATGCTACAAAAACTAACCCTCCCTCCTAGCGAGGATTGTGTTATAATGTTGCACACCCTACCACAACACCCTGTCGTTGTACCATCTCATGTCACGTTGTTAATGTCTAGCCATAATGCCCACCAACTATTGCGCAACTTTGATGTTGCATCCGTGTTGTTGTTGACACTGCCATACTACTACCAACTCTACATATGCACTGCAACTCCCTCTCATATGTTGTTGTTGCGATTGCAACTACCTCTCATCTGTTGTTGTTGCCACTACAACTACTGCAACTGAGATGCATCCAAAATACTTTGTCCGTGCTACTGAAACGGGTTCTCCACCATACCTATATGTTCTTTGAAATAGATGAACTTAACCCTCCCTAGAGCTTTTGTGAATATGTCTGCAACCTGCTCATCTATGGAAACATATTGTCGCTGAATCGCTCCACATTGCACACGGTCTCTAATGAAATGACAATGAATATCTATGTGTTTCAACCTGTCATGAAATATTGGATTCTCGTCAAGCTTGATGCAACTTTGATTATCATAGTAGATATTGGTCGCCTCCATCCTTTTCTTGAACAAGATTACTAGCAACTTCTGAAGCCATATAGCTTCGCACATAGTTGTACTTGCTGCCATATACTCTTCTTTTGAAAAGCTCGGTGCTACTGACTTCTGCTTCCTGCCGCACCAAGAGACCATCCCTAATCCAATGTTGAAGCAATACCCAGAGGTACTTTTCCTATCCACTGAACTGTTTGCCCAATATACATCTGTGAACCCACATAGTCTGATGTCATCTCCTCGAGTATATCTCAACCCATACTCGATTGTGCCATGCACATATCTCAAAATGTGCCTCTTTGATTCCACCATAAACTAACTGAGGGCATTGATCGTGAAGCATATATTTGACCTAGTATTAACCAGATACATGAGAGAACCGATGAGTTATCTATATAAGATGGGGTCAACATCTTTGTCGTTTGACACATCTATCTTCTTCTAGTTGGTGATCATAGGCATAGACATGGGTCTACAATCTTGCATTCTAAACCTGTTCAGAATATCTGTAGCATATCTCCCTTAACCAAGGAAGATCTCCATGTCTTTCTGCCACACTTCCAATCCTAGAAATAGTGCATCAACCCCAAATCCGTCATGTCAAACTCTATTACCAAGTTCCTCTTGCAGTCTTCTATGAGCCCTAATGATCCTGCCACGAAGAGATCATTCACATACAATATTAGGATGAGTGGCTCATCCTCTACCATCAAATAATAAAGGTTGGGATTTGCGTCACTCTTGACAAATCCCGTCTGCTACAAGTAGTTGTCAATCAAACCATACCATGCCTTGCAAGCCTGCTTGAGCTTGTATAGATATTTCTTCAATTTGCACACATGAGTGCACCTCTCATGAGTCTCGAAGCCCTTTGGTTGTTCTATGTACACTTCTTCATTTATCACCCTGTTTAAGAATGTTGTCTTGACATCCATTTGGTGAATCTACCACCTCCTATGAGTCGCTAGGGATATAACAGACCAAATAGAAATGCATCTAGCAATTGGGGCAAAAGTCTCCTCATAATATATCCCTTCTTTTTGTGCATACCCCTTGACCACAAACCTAGCCTTGTACTTTTCCACACTACCATTTGCAACTTGATCTTGTAGATCCATCGAGAACCTACAACTGGCCTGTCACGCCTCGACACCACCTCCTAAACAACATTCATCATGATAGAGCTATACTCTTCCACCATGGCATCTACCCACATTTGATGTTGTGCAGCCTCCTAAAAGCTGGAAGGCCATGTAACCTGAGCCACCAATGCTTGGTACATGTCAAGTTGTTTGCGTTGTTTCTTATTCGTCCTAGGAGTTCCAATAAACTCCTCTGCATCTCTCAATGTTTGACAAAGCTCTACTGGCTCAACCACTAGTTGTGGGAGTTTCAACTAACTCTTCATCCTGCCTATGTTTCTATGTTTGTTGTGGACTCACTAGATTTCCTTCTCCTGAGGAAATGTTGGTGTTGGCCATTGTACTAGATCCTTGTGATTGTTCTACTAATAGCCTTACTAGCTTCCCCTGTTGCTAGACCAATGGAGCCTATGTTAGTTGATTCTGATCACCTGCAAACATCTCTCGAGATCTCTTGAAAGCTCGGTCTTGCATGAACTTTACATCCCGTCTCACTGCAATCTTCATTTTGCTAGGAATGTAAACCTATACCTAACGAGAAACCCATTCTCTGCAATCTGATCCAATTTGGTGTGCTTCTCATATGGCACATGGCAATAAGCAATGTTGCTGAAAATCTTGAATTGACTAACTTCTAGCTTCTTCCCTGAGAAGAATTTCTAGCGTTTTCTTCCCCAATGCCCTATGAGAAGTCCTAATCTGAATATATACTTATGTGTTACATGCCTCTGCCCATAGGAACCTAGGAAAATCTTGGTCATATAACATCGCTTTTGCAACCCCGACTATAGTTCTTTTCTTTTGTTGTGCTACTCCATTATGTTGTGGATTGTATGGAGTTGTCCACTCCCTTTTGATGCCTTCATTTGCACAAAAATATGGGTCTTAATCAATATACTCTCCACCATGATCTGAGTGAATCATCTTGATCTTTGTCCTTATCACATTCTCCGCAAGAGCCTTAAACTTCTTGAAATGATCAAAGACCTCATCCTTCGTCTTTAAGAAATAGATTCGAGTTTTTCTAAAATGGTCATCAATAAAGGTGAATCCAGCCCCTCTGAAAGCTCTAATGGACATCGAGCCACAAATATCTAAGTGTATAAGCCCTAACACGCCATTTGCTTTGTTGTCGCTTCTTGGGAATGTTGTCTTAACATATTTCCCAAGCACACACCCTCTACATACATCATCGTGTTTTGTGCCCAGTTATAAAACTCTTGTTATTGTTTCCTTGAGCATCTTGAGTGCTCCATGATGTAAATGTCTCATTCTTCTAAGCCATAGTTCATTCAACTCCTTCCCATTGTTATTGTCATTGGAGAATCAAGTTGCAACCTATATAACATGTTGCTTCGAACTCCAATCTCTCTCAACCTCTTCCATCTTGGGTGTTTGACAAACACCTTTTTCCCTACAAAGTAGACATCGTATCCCTTATCTTGTAGCTTAGACACTCAAATCAAGTTCATACCCAATCTTGGCACATGCAGTACCTCTATAGCATTGGTACTTACTCCTAATTCCCTCTTAAAATCAATGGTACCTCTCCCTATTGGAGTGCATTTTGTTTTGTTTCCCATTGTAATCTAGAAAGCCATCTACTCCTCATTATAGCTAAAGAAATATTCTCTAACCCCTATCATATGAACTGACGCTTCACTATCTATATACCAAACACCCTGTGAAGTTAAACCTAATAAGCAATCAAATTCGTCCTCCAATCTGGAAGACAACTCTAAAGCTCCCTGGATATCAATTTGATCCATGGTCATACTAGGAATTCTTTTGTGTTATTCCTCTTCCCCCCAACACTGATTTTGCTACTACAAATAGATGCAAAACCCTCTATGCCTCAAATCAATAATATGCTCTCGAAAATAACTATGTTTTGCTCCCTCTGACCACTAGAATCACCAATCTCAAGAAATTGATCTTTTTCAACCACCTACAATTGAAAATCGAATTTCCCAAGCAATTCATAATGCCTAGGTAGGTGATTTGCACAACCTCTATGAATTTCCTATTGATACTCTCTTTGAATAGTGAAATTCCTACTTCTTTGATTTGAGCTACCAATATGCTAAACTAGCTCTGATACCATGCGAAAATTTGAAGTCTAAAATTTTATTACAACAGTGAGAAATTATTTTGTTCTAATTGTTAATTAATTTAACAATTTATTTGCTACAACAAATATCAAATAACTCACTACAACCTTCACAAATAAATCCGCAAAAAATAAAATGCTAGAAATTGAAAAAATTTAGCACACAAATTTTAACACTGTTATTTTGAACAATTGTCCCCGAAAAAAACCCAACTTGGAAAAACCAATGCAATACCTAAGAGTTTTTATTGTTATGCAACAACGAAATTTTGAGTACAATCTAGATGCTGAAAAATGATAATCCACAACAAGAAAATATAGCAAAGATATTCCTTAAGCAACCCTAGTACTCACACTATCTGCACTCACACTACCTGCACTCAAATTCCTACACTAGGAATAACTCAACCTTTTGTTGTTACTTCTTCAAATATAGAAATCTTCCTCTAAATCACTGTCCCTGGCCCTCACTAACACTGCACCCCTCTCTGACTCAAACTCTACCACTATTAGCTAGATCTGCAAAAGAAACTACTGCTCAAGTATATCATCTCCATCACCACATTAATCCCTTCTTATATCTTCTTATTGAGACTTCAACGACAAAAATTAAATTTTAATCAATGGCTCAAATCATTTCTAAATCGATTAGTGTGAATTTCTAAAGAATTCTCACCTTAACTTAATTAATTATAATTAATTAACAAATTTTCTTAAGTTTAAACTTAAGAAACATTAAAAGATAAGTTAATAATCTAATTTAGTCATCTTTAAATGGAATTTCCATAAACGATTTATGGATTATAAAAATCTCATGTATTCTAGTCTCTCCACCAAGTTTCAAGACTAAAACACATCCGATGCTACAAAAACTAACAAAGATGTCAATTCCTCTTCACTAATCCTTAATTTTAGTTATCCATTTTTCTTGATAACTGAATCAATATTGAAGGAATATAAAAGATTCATTGTAAAGAGAGATTTTTGGTTCAAAGAGTAAGCTAGCAACTTGAGGGTTATGCCTTTTTGTAAGCCTAGTTTGGGGTTTTAGATCAATTTGTTAAAAAGGAATCAATAGTCAACAAACAAATAATGACAACCTAATTGAATAAAGAAAGCCATCCAAGGTAAATATCTAAACCTTAGACAAGAAACCTTGTATAAAGCAAATAAACCAATAAACCTTTAAAAATAACAAAAGATGGAGAAGGGGTCAGGCAAGGATCAATTCTAAAAGTTCAATCTCTATTATTATTAAATGGAATCAAAAAAATAAAAGTTTCATTCAAAGGAATAGTTTTAGTGAAGCAAAATGAAATTTCAAAAAAAAAAAAATTATACGCTCAGAGATCATGTGACCATTTATAACTTGGAATAATGCTTACATTAGTATATAGGTAGGATTGGATTGGAGTTTTGTTGAGAGATTTTCTCAACAAAATTCTCCTTGTTTGCATTATGTTAAATCGCATAAGCACTATTTATGTAGCTTATATGCAATATACAAATTATTTTGTATAATTTATTTACTATGTCTACTCTACCAATTCCTTTGTTGGTATCAAAATCTATTTTTGACTTGATTCCCTCAAAAAATGACCAAAATAAAGTATTATTAATCATTCTTATTACTTATTCTAAATTTTATCTTATTATCATTTTTAACTCAAATATTTTTGAGTTAAATTTATTTATCTAATCAATCAATTTTATTATAATTTTATAATATTTATTTAATTATATATTGCTACATTACTGCAATTTCATTAAATTATATAATTATAACTAATTTCCATAAATAAAAAGATTTAATAATTATTAAATATAGTTAATATCGAATATTGCAAAATTCTTATCATTTTGAACTTGCATCATTCTTTTTACATTAGAAAAAATTGAACGCTAAATACAAAAGATTTAATAATTATTAAATATAGTTAATATCGAATATTGCAAAATTCTTATCATTTTGAATTTGCATCATTCTTTCTACATGAGAAAAAATTGAACCCTAAATACAAAAAAATTTAATAATTATTAAATATTGTTTATATCGATTATTTCAAAATTGTTATCATTTTGAATTTGCATCCATTCCTTTTACATGTCAAAAAATTGAACCCTTCCCTCGGATAAATCTGTATCAATAAACTTATAAAATATTGCTATGATAAAATCTTCGCTACTGTTCACAGCGATACAAGTCTCAGATTTCAGGTTACAATATACATAAATGGGGATACAATTTCACGGCATCCTGAACAGCTCAGTTCACCCAACTCAGCTGTGGAACCACCTATGTCATCGTTCACCATTTAAATTACAAAAATATTTTGAGAATTCTGTAAAAATCTCAAATGAATACCCATCCGAATTTAACCCGTTCCCCCATATACAACAAAAATACTCTGAGAATTCCGCGTAAAATTCTCAAATGAATGCCCAGACGAATTTAACCTGTTTTCCCAAGTCAAAAAGAATGTTTGTGGCTTCTTATCCTAAGCACCGGGATTAATGGTGAAAGATGAGAAAGTCCAACAACCAAAGGTTTATCTGAAGAGCATTTTGAGTTCCTCAATCCGAGCACTGCGGACCTCTCCATCAGTCAGAGCTCCTGCCACGATACGCTGCTTGCGCGCCTGCACCTGTTGCATCCGTTCTTCCACGGTTCCCTTTACATGATCAATAAAACGAAAGGGTTTTAGAGAATTTTGGAAAACCATTCACAGCAATCCTAAAATGTTGGACTACAATCAAACATCAGGCAGATTTATTTTCACAGGATACAAAGTACTTTACAGCCCTGGTCGAAGAGATCTTCCTCTTTATATATAACAGGAAACTGACATGTAGTGAGAAACTGCCCTAGTGTGTTTGGGCTATATGGCCCATATGCATCGAACCGAACCATCCCAGCCTAACCTTGTAGATTAAATAACTAGCATAGATATATTTTAACCTCAGATTTATTAACTGAAGAATCCAGGTCATCTTAACATATATTTATGGAGTTCACCTGTTATCTTTTGTATCCCTGAGCCTGTTTATTTAATTGACCATGAATATGGAAATAATAAATTGTTGAAAGCAAATACAGACTGAGAAAAGTAAATAACTTCAGTGCCTTTAAAATAATAACCTTGACAATGAAGCGCCTGATGGTAACTTTTTGAGTCTGACCGATGCGATGAATCCGCATTATAGCTTGTTCCTCAACCGCAGGGTTCCACCAGGGATCCTGTTTGAAAGACGAAAATGCCCACCAGATCAATCCCAAGAAAAAGAATCCATGAAGTTTACAAATGCCAATGCCATATGCACTGAAGTATCTAAGTAAATTTTGGCTAATGACAGGAACCGTATGTCACTAAATTGAGTCCTAGACAGACATCATGAATTTCCAACACATGATGCATAGTAGACAGATATTATGAATTTACAAGACATGATATTGCACCATCTGTATATCTTAGTGTTTTGGAATATTCAGAGCGAAGTCTTAGTCACAAAGCAAAGATAAGCAAGATGATGGAACACCGTTTAACAACCTTTGAAGAAACTATTTATTTCATTTTTTCAAATTCCCTGCATAATGATGGAAGAGAGGGAGATGGCATAGAACCCTAATTTTGATGGAGCAGAGGAAGATGGCATAGAACCCTAATTTTGATGGAGCAAGGTATCAGAAGGGCTTTAACATTAATCAGGCATGGGTCAATAGTAGAGACTGATCAGGCGTAACTTTAACGTAAAAATAAATAAAAAATTCAAGAAAATAAAAGAGAAAGGAAACGAGGTATAGCGAGAAAAGGAAATTGGAAAAAGTTGAGAAGAAAAGCAGGGTGATTCAAAGATCACCTGTTTATTTTGTATCTATTTTACAAGATTTTACATTAAAAAATGAACTTTTGGAAACATTTAGTCTCCCATCCAAAACAAAACTTAGGAGCTTCAGTCTACTGTAATTACAATTTTAATCTCAAGTGGGACGGCCAAACAACTAGACAACATCAGCAGAATAAAATTCTACATCTTCCAGAGCAAAAATTGCAGGATGTGATCAGCTTTGAAGAACCTGCTAAGAAAACACCCTAAGTCACCCCCGCATATCAGTACGCACAAGCAAAAAAACAATGAAATGTAGAAACATTGTGAGAATTGAGAAACAAATTGTTCAGTATTAACAATTTTTTAATTTTCAAAGCTTCAGCCACTGCCTCAAATATTTTTAAATACTAAATACACGAAAATAAAACAAATTTAACAGGGATGAAATTAAGCCCAAAAGTGTGCGAAGGAAGAGCTAACCATGATGAAAGCATGAGATGCAGCGGTTAAATTTATTCCCACTCCTCCCGCTTTCAAAGAAATTAACATTACCTACGACCAGAAAATAGGAAATATAAGAAAAACAACAGCTTAAAACTCCAGACACCAAAATGCAAAATCCCTTTTAGCAGAAAAAGCTATACCCTACCAAAACGCCTGGGTTTTGCCTGAATTCATTTATCACATTCTCCCTCTGGTGTTGACTCAGAGTCCCATCCAAGCGCACAAAATCATATTTCATCCTGTAATTTTGGTTCAAGAAAATGCTACATATCGTTAACCTTGAAACAACCTTATGACGTACAACAATCACAATGTAACAGACATCATCTTCCAACCTGAAGTTCTTAATTTGCAAACATTAAATAAACTAAATGTTTGAATTCAAGGCATGCAAAGAGTATTGAGAACGATTGTGAGAAGAAAAAAAAAATTGTGATTGGTGGCAATATCTCGGTTACTATCCATGCATTCCTCATTTGGATTCTCTATCGAATGAACATATCATGGGGTAAAAGTAAAGCAGCCTATACTACTAAGTTAATGGATGCCATGCAATTTCATGCTTGGAATAAGATAGATGCCAATGGAATATGCGTGATTTCAAATTTGAAATAGGCCTTGACCAATTTAATGAGGTTGTGATTCTTTAAGCCTGTTCTGTCAAATTTGGGTGGGGTTCTGAATAGTTTAGTCTGTTCTGTCAAATTTAATAAGTATCACATGTTTAATGCAGGTACAAATATAGGCCAACTGCGGTAGAAAAGCTTCAAAATTTACCAGAAATATGCATTCACAAACAAGTTTGCTATGGCAACATATAAGTTGTGTAAAACACATTAGCAGAAACCTCCCCAAGACTACTTATACATCTCAAGAAGGTTGTTTCGTGTAACAAAATACCTTCGAAGTCTAGTCAAAAACTAATGTCACCAGATTTAACACTCATGATCTCCTTTTTAATGCAATTAAATTATTATCCATAAACCTACCATTACGAATGAAATAGTGTGTTGGAAGCTCAATGTAAAACAATATACATTATTCATTAGCCTGTGTGCCGTATCCTATTTCCAAATTATATATTCATAACTACCAATAACTCAGATTTCTCTTTATCAGGTAATAAAATAATAACCTAATAAACAGATAACAAAAATAAAAATAAATAACTAAATAACAGAAAAAATGCCCTACCTTCTAAGAGGTATCTGCAACAGGTCTAGAAAAGAAGTCCACTGGCTGAAGACAACACCTTTCAGACCTGAGGCCTTGAGCTCTTTCAAATGTTTAAGTAGAGCCAAAACCTTTGATGATTCTGTCCAGTTTTTCTCAACATCCATACGGAACCGGCTACCTGTTGGACAAGTGATTAAATCTTGTTTGGTTATAATTTTCCTGCAATGACGAAAAAGAGAACCATCAATCGGTCTGACACCAAACATTTCTCACTACAAGAGAACAGTCATAAATTATAACAACGAATAATAGCAGGTAGGCTGTGCAAAATCCCCAATGCAATAAAAATACCCATGAGCCACTTTTCTTATGCAGGACAAAGTCCTTCCATCGAAGGAAACAAATAAGAAAAGCACCCTGAGATCTTTGGATGCTATCCTCACCTGCATACAGGACAAGAACCACCCAAAGAGCTACGCCAGCTTGCTAGTAGGCACTCACGACACATATGATGTGCACAAGGAGTCAGGACTGCATCGTCAACTGATTCAAGACAAATTGGGCACTCTCCTCTTTCACCATTACGAATTTCTTTGACCACTTCTTCAACGTAAGCTTTTGAAGGTACGGAACAAGAATCTCCATTAGCAGACTTTTGGCTTCCTAGAAGGAAACGCCTTGCCAGCTTATTCATATCAGAATATTGTTGTGTATCACCCCGGCTGTTGATAAGGTAGCAATTAGTGCAAATTCCAACACATAACTGTTCATAAGACAATTAAAATGACTCAAAATCATCTCACAAAGGACATTCTAAAGTAGAACTTACCTCATGACAAGAAAAGGATGATCACAACACTGTCGCAACCTCAAAAGCAATTCTAGAATAGATGCATAATTGTGAAGAACTTTGCCTTGTTCAACAAACCGATCAAACTGGACCTGTAAATAGAAACACCATAGATTTTTTAAGTCTAACTAAAATCACAACAACAAAAATGAATCAAAACTATTGTGATATTTCTTTTCCGTGGATCAGAGGAGAAGTGCTTGCCTTAGATCTTTTATACAAAGCTGTATAAAAATCGTTCTCAGCTTCAGTAAACTCACACTCGATGACTTGTACATCAGTTGGAGGAAGAACAAGAATGGGTCTGAATATTCATGAACATTAGGAATCACTCAAAGAGACTGGAGTGTCACTCAACATCAAAAGCCAGATGAAAGAATAATTCTACATTCATACCTGCCCTCTTTGTCAGTACTGTCTTTTGTCCTTCGCAACATTAAGGGCCTTAAGATAGCTTGAACTAATTTCAAGCCACGTTCATCACCTTCCTCAAAGGGTTTTTGAATTAGTTTATACCACCTGGGCACCACAAGGTATATTGTTCAAATTATGACATCCTATTAGAATCTAAAACTGAGATGAAATCAAAATTTTGCACAGTAAAAGAAAATACTTGCAGGTTTTAAGTTTTCTGAACAATGCAACTACTTAATGCATTGTAGCACTGGGGCATTTGCATTCCTTACAAAAGATTTGCAAAACCCTGGCTACAGTAAAAGTCAGGTACCAAACAAGAGTGGTAAATTAACATTCTGTAGCAAGCTTTCATACCTGAAGCTTCAATAAATGCCAGTATTAAAGCACAAAGTATGCTTAAACATGGTTCTAAAGTTTTTTTTAAAGGACTGTAATACCATTAGCAGCCTAAGTGTGCAGTCAGTCATTAATTTCCAATGAAATGACAATAAATATTTATTACAAGACAATTACTTTTCATTTGAAAATGTAACTTTCCATACAGCTCAGCATTGCCCAAGTGTTTGTATGGAAAAAAATAGTTTGAAAAAACATCTCTCACGAAGCCCATTTCCACTCCTGCAATTCATGGCTTTGTTTCTACCATGCATTGTTCGTCACATTTAGTAAGAGCATTGTTTAAGTTCTCCATGCTAGACAATAAAAACTATTACATACAAATAATTTCAAAAACCTTCTACTTGTGTGCTTGATCAATGTGCTCAGTGTAAAATGCCAATTGACAGCAAACCTCACAAGTCACAATCTTTTTATGAATTTTCTATCTTTGTCACCTAAGTCGAGCTAGGAGTTACAAATTCCTTGTACAGGCCGACTATTGGGATTATCAAATTGTAAACCTCTACAACCTGCCAATTATTTGCAGCACTGGCTGTACAGTGAAGCAAATTGATCACTATTGCACTTACAACTCTTGAGAATGGAATATCTTTTGTAAGATCTCATTTGTTATGTCAATTGGGTTGAAAATTTAGAAGTCAGATGAGTATACACCTAAACTGTCATTTGCAACAATAAGTGGCATCCCACAATGACTGCTCTGGCAAGGACTCCATTCTATGAATTACAAAGTAAACTGAAATTGGCTCCTAATTGATGTTATTATTTACAAAACCAAAGGCCAGAAATTGTAAGTGTCAAGGCAACCTACATTTTTTTATGCTTTCATTTCTTCTGAAAAGGGTTTTCTCATCCTACATGGAAATCAAGACCATTTAAATGGCATTTGAAATTTGGAAGAATACTGTTAGGTCCTCCATTAACACCCAAAACATATTCTCTGCCTACAGTCATATAGGTCCAAAAATACCAATCCCATATATGGCAGCCTACACTTTCACCTCAAACAGTAGACCATGCAATTATTAGTTGTTTTCAATCTTGAAGAGCATTTAGCCTTTTAGCTGAATCTGTTCCCATGCAACACCATATCCTCCCTCCATTTCAATCTCACATGCATTCATTGCATCGCTTCAAGTAGTCTAAAACCTTGCACAATTCAATTTATTTCTACTCTATTTCTACCATACCTTGGATCACAAATGGAGTCCAGCATGTAGAATAGTTCAACGTTTTATGAGGCCCATAACAATATTGACATGATCTAATCTTGAAATAGATCTTCCAAAACCTCATTGCTCTAGAAACAAGCAAATGAGCTCTTTCAAGTCAACAACCTATGCAATTTGAAGAGTAAGGAAACTGCACAAGAAATTCACAAGTTTCCATTTGAAAACCTGAAAACCTGGTAACAGCAAATTTTATTTATGCTCAATACCTAGGCTGGGGACAAATCAAGCCTTTGAGATATCACATATAAGCAACTAACATGAAGAAAATGCAGAGTTTCAACAAATGTAAATAAAATAGATAAGTTTTCTGCATTTCATGACTAGGTATAGGTGAATTAGAGAACACTAAATGAATGCAATGTTTTTAAAGAAATGTAGCAGTCCAACCTTAATCTAATAGCAGGAAAATGCACTCTACTTATAGGAATGTTGCATTTAAATTGTCTAGGTTGGAGGCTGCAAGTTTCAGAAATACTAATTTGATGAAGGTACAATTTTTATACAAACAATAAAACATGGCATGAAGTAGACATTAGTGATGTACATGATGCCCTCATCAGTTAATCAAGGTTGACAAGTAAAGCTGAATGCTGGCGGAATCAACAACCTTGTAGGATGCTTGCAAACTAACTGTTTTTACAATGGCAGCTTCTTGTGGAAGCAAACTTGTGCATGAATGCTGCATAAAATAACCACACAGGGACACGGACATCCAAATGCAATCAACACTTAACATTTTTAACAGTTTTAACAGTTTCATTGCATTCAATTGTCAATTCCAACTTAATAAGCCAACTTGGAACTACTCATCAAACACATTCTATCAACTCTAATAAATGCAGTTAAAGGAACTTCTCCTGAACACATTCCAGTGAATCTCCATTGCTCTCTAGAAATTCCATATTAGCCCACTGATCTTTAAAATAATAACATCACATCAAAGAGTTTCAGCTGAACGAAAATTCAAGATGAACATAATTTTCTAAGGTTATGTTTACAAACAGCGGTGAAAGATCACCTAAAAACATCAAGTAAATGTAAGCATACAACAGTGAACGTACCATCCCCAATTACCCCATGGCTCAACCCGAAGAAAATGGAAGAGACTATAAACATCCTCCAGTTTGTTCTGCACCAACAATGAAGAATAAGCTGTAATCGCACCACACATAGTCCTATGGTCAATTAGATAGCACACCTATGTCACATACCTGGATGGGAGTTCCTGTCAGGCACCAACGACAATCTGCAACAATAGCAAATACAGCTTGAGACATTTGGCTTTTGGATGACTTTATGCTGTGTGCTTCATCAAGAACCACCCTAAACCAATGTATTGCATGAAGCACGCTTTCTTCATGGGGATTCTGTAAAATTAAACAAAAGAAAGGTTAATACCAACAAATGGCAACACTAGCTACAGAAACAACTAGGTCAGTTACTCCATAGTCACTTCAATGTACTTGGAACTAAATTTGTTGCCCAACCTCAGAATGGTATGATGATGACAACACCCCATACGTAGTTAAGACAACATCATGCCCCAAAACGTCTTTCACATCCCTCAACCTGTTCTGTCCATAATGAACATAAATTGATACAGATCCAGATTGCGCATAAGACTCAATTTCTGCCTGCACATGAACAAGAGTGCATGAAAATTACTTAATGACCTACAAAGGCAAGCCCCTGTGATGCATGGTGTGTCTAGACTCTAGCCATTTCAGCATACATAAACAGAAGAATGGAAAATAACATGTCACACAGGTACAAAATACAATACCTTCCACTGTCCCAATAATGTCATAGGACACACTATGAGAGTACCCCCTCCCATATGTAAAGAATTTGTAGATTTTGGGAAATCAAGTTCTCTCCTATTTTCATTCAGCTCCTGATCTGATTTGACAACAGACTTCATAGAAGGATCACTATCACCCTTAACCTCATAGCCCCCTTTACCAGGGTTTGCAAGTAAAAGAGAAATTGTCATGACAGTCTTCCCAAGGCCCATTGCATCTGCCAAAATCTTTAAAGAACAAAAAGTCAGATACTAAAACGAAAAGCAAATCACCTATATAAGAAAAGAACACAACAATCACTTTCTCTTTGACAATGTAGAGGCACAAGTAATGACATACTCCCCCTCTTGTTATTTGCAAGGCACTAGGGAACTCAGTCGTTGCCTCTCCCGAGAATGCATTTACATAAACAGCAGTTGCTCTCCTATCATTAGGAAAATCAATTGGCAATGCATAGTCAAATAAAAAGTGCAGATAGCCTTATTTTCATACTCAAGGCAAAGAAAGCAAATTAAATCATACTTATCAGCAATTCGGTAGGCATTCCAACACGGATGAAGAGTTTTTGCTGCCTTTTCCATTTCTGCCCCCTTTTCCAATTTACTCATCCAGCACAGAGCTTGCTTCTGATATGGACGCAGATCACACAACAGAGTAGAAGGTGGATCCATCTCCTGAAATATTTAGAAATCCTCAAATTTGTAAATATTTAGGATGAATGAAATAAGCAATAGCATTAAGCATAGGTAGGAACCCATAAGAGAGTAAGGCTAGAACCTCCAGATGACAACTCTCTGATGCACCGACAAGTTTGTCCAATTCTGAATCAGACAGATCCTCCTCTCCTTCATTCTCCTGCTCATTTGAACCTGTAGTTGATTTGCGACGCTTCAGGGAAGGCAAAAGTGGTATTGACACTCCCGAGTTATCCTGGTCACAGCATGGAGAGAAACAGATATTTACAGTGACCTCGAGCTCACATGTTAGAGATCCTGGTGTACAGTACTTAATTATGTAAGCACAGTAAGTACTTATGTTGTTTATGAAAACAAATAACCCCAAGAAATCACATTCTAGAATCACAGCGTGGACATTGATATCCATTTGACACGAAATAAAACCATATTTGAGTCACAAACCACGGCATTTGTATAGTCAGCAGGAAAATATCATTTTATGACCAGAAAGTTGAAACAGAGAAATTGAAACTAACTTCTGCACCTTAAGATCCAGTGAACGTTTCCGTGTGTAAAGATCCTCTGGGGTGAAATCGGCCTGTAAATTAAGTAAAACTCAAATGATTACGTAAAATCCTAGAAGCAGCTTGAAAACACATGGAACTAAATAAACCAAATACTTGTACTTTTCTAGGACCCTTTGTCAAATTCGTATTGTTATAACAGTTCATGCTTCTGACATGTATGCAAACCCCCATAAAAAATCAATACACTAAAGCAAATCATCTAGACAAAAATATTCCTCTGGACAATGAATGCATCAATGTCAAAAACATATTAATCTAACCTTCTGAAATGGTTCCTTGCCAAGCAATCGGAGCAACGTTGGAAGAGGGTTTATGGTACTATCCTCCGTTGATGAAGCAACCAACTTCAGTGGAGGTCCAGTTGAGCTTTGAAAGATTGAACTGTTGATGTACAACCTGCAAATCACATTCGAACAAAATGATAAGTGTATGCTTGAGAACATAATATCAATGCATGAGTCAAAATAAAAGGAACGAAATTTGAACCCCAAGACAAAGTATGGTTCGTCATTGCCCACTACAACAACCCACTGTTCCTCGAAGTAAAGTTTGCCTATAAGCAGTGTGCATGGAACCAAAATTGCCAGTTATACCCCAATAAACACCGGATAGGAAACCCTAACCCTTAAAAAAAGTTCCAGCCCCCGGGGAATCCAATCATTGGAAACCTAGAACAAGCACTGCCTAATAAACCTCCAAAGCTTGTAACATCGGGACCACTTGCCAACTCGGCCTGAGAGAATGTACATATAAGTGTACATATTATTCATCAATCCATTATTTCATTCACTCGAGAAACTTACCTGACTGCCAGTAGTATGCTGTCCATCAAACCAAGGATTTCAGGTGCAGCTACACAACAACCCTGTATCTTCACTTTCTTCAAATTGACCAAAGGTATCAAGCATCGAGTCCACTCCGCAGGAAGGCGGCCTACCTGCAATTTTCATCCAAAACCAAAAAGATAAGCAAACACTACCAATGATAACATTACTGGAAAGGAACTTTGATTCAAAAACACATCTCCCCCAGTATCAAGCAACTCCTGTTCTCGAGGGACTACGATGCAAGAAATGTCAAATTATGAAGCCCTCAACAAAAATTATCTCACCTCGCCATACTGTTTTGTGGAGAATCTCACAATCTCTGAAGATGCAGCAACAGCTCTTCCTCTTCCCCAGCGCTTGGTGACAGAACTGCAAGGCATGGGAAAAGAGAATGTGACAGCATCTCCCCGATTAAGTCTCCTGCCCTTACAAGTGGAAAAACCAATTATTTCAGAGCAACCCACAAGCCACCACTCATCTTCTATCTCGTGGGTTGGAAAACCTCCACCGCCCTTATCAAAGGGACAAATGACTTCCCTTGACATATTTGATTCAGGTGCTGGAGAGGAACCAACAGAATCAGACTCTGAATCTTCAATTATTTCAATTGCATTGAATTTATCTTTAGCCATCAACTGAGACTCCTTGATAGGCACTAGAGTAGTCATTGGGGGAGCCTGTTTCAGGGATAATGGAACCCTTGCTCCATTCCCCAATGTAGCTTGCCCATGCCCATATGGAACAATTTCTTTGGTCATTGATGGGGATCCCGTGGTGAGCTCCATCAGATTGCTTGAAGAAACATGGTTGTCAGTAATTGAAACTCGAGCTCCACCCCCTGGTGTGGTTCGTTTAATATTGAACTTGTCTAGATTATGTTTATAGCCTTATTTATATCATTTTTTGCAAGGTGAAGAGCACGAATGATATCCATATCTGATTGCTCAGAGCCCAGAACTACTCTGATGGCTTTAATCCTCTCAGCCCTTTCCTGATTTTCCATTTGCTGAACCCTGGAGAAGCGCACAACCAAATATGCAGATCGATCAATACAAAATAAAATTGCATGAAGAAAAAAGAACACAAACTTTATGCATCACAATCTTTGGACATCAAAGTAAGGAACCAATGAAAAAGACCATGGGCATGGCATGCATTCATTGAGTAGGTCAATTTGTAAGTGATAGCGTACTCCATAAGGCTGTAAATATGTACAACCTATTGAATATGCACATTGCAAAACAGAAATGTGCAATGAGTGGGAACATATCACATTGAACAAGTGTGCATTATAGCTTATAGAATGGATTTAGTATAATGACTTGGTTCTGAACTGAGAACAGTACAAATGGGACCAAAATGGAAACTGAAATGCAGTGATTATACGATGACAGTTGAACTTGATAAAAAAAATTGAAGGATATGGTGAGAATTTCCAATGCTACCCTGATAGATAACTATACCAAGATAAATTCTCAAATCGGCATTATCAACGGGTGAAATCCAATTCACAAACCCAACAAAACAGAAAAATTGTTGACAAGCCAGGAAATAAACCAGAACAATAATGTGGGGCATAAAACAGTGTGAAAGTGTGTAGTCGCAGATTTGATCTCAAAGAAATTATGCTGTACCTGTCAAACCTTCGGGTGGTAGCTTTAAAAAAATAAACCAGCAGCTCGTTGACAGTATTGTCCACAAAAAAACAGTAGAACGAAATCAAATATGAGAATGACAAAAAACAGTAAAACTTTGGGTTAAGTAGAGTGAGTAATGCCTTCTCGTGGTGGGAAAATTTCAAATTTGTCCGGGAGATCGTATTCGCAAAAGGGTTAAATGTGGCGCGAAAAGCAAATTTTGCCAAAGTTGGCCGCGAATTATCAATGCTTTGCATTAAATGGTGTGTGAAAAAAAATTATGTTCAGTGTACGATAGCCGAATAAGCATTTCTTGTGTATATTTTAATGATTATAAATATAATGTAAGTTGTTAAAAAATATTATTTATGCATTTTTCCCTCGAAAATTAATTCAGGTAAATGATATGTCAAATATTTAATGGAGAACTAATTGAAGTTACTTTGATGATGCATTATAGAGTTTATAGCATAATTAGGGTTTTGTGTTTCTAAAAGTGTAGAAGAGTGAGAGTACAAATTGATTTGACCATTTAGACAACTCATGTTCATCAATATTGCTTTCAATGAATTATTCCATCAGTGCACAGCGATCGTGCATTGATTTGGTCCATAACTTTTAACACCACACCTTTCACTTTAGCTTGCAAAACTTTCTAAACACTTTATTTAGTGGATTTTTTTGAGTTACAACCACTTCTCTTACATTTTCCTTCTATGCTTCTCATTCAAAGTATTAGATAGTTACAATGCCTCGAGACAACAACGTTCATTTAGAAAATCTAAAGTTAAAACTATCATTGTAACACTTTTCTCCCACACTTACCCAAGCTTACCGGTCCACCGGGGTAAATATGTGACGAAGAGTTACTATGATATGATTCAACTCCCTAAATACGGTAAAGGAAGTGGAATCGACGAATCGAAACCAAACTGATCTTGCTCAGGTGCTATAGAACCCCCAGGAGCTAACCAATTGTAACACTCTCCTCCCACATCCACCCAAGTAACTATGTCAACCGAGGTAAACATGAGACAAGAGGCTACTATGGTCAGATTTGACCTCTTATGTGACCTTAAGGAAGCGGAATCGACGGAACATCACACACAGTCATCCAACATCGTCAACAGAATCCTCGGGAGACAAGTCAACCACTTAGATAGCCTGTCCCTGGGTCCCATTGTTGTTCTGGACCTCTGAGGCCATAGTCACTGTCATGCTATGGGCAAGGGAGCGACTAGAGACCTAAATTCACTCTCATAGGCCAGCATGCCAGCAACTGTGGACCAAACTTACCAGTTTTGTGCCAGCGACCCTGGGATTTAAGCCACTTTTTCAAGCCCATAGCCCAAGCCACTGCCCATAATGGAATGAAAGCTTGAAATCAAGTAACGTACAGGGAAACAATGAAACAAAAGCAATAAACTCAACAATACCTTAACCAAACCCCTATTAGCCATGATAGGCATTTCGTCAAACATATCATCGACATGTAACCTACAGGTATAAACAACAAAATTAAGTGTAGGGATCTCATACTTATCTGAGAATCGCTATGAACCATGGTTCCCTCATGTCATCTGTTGCATATTCTATTAGGTCATAGAAACATTGTCTATTCATATACAAGTAAAAACAAGTTGAGAGCCATACATAGTTGTTGTCATAAAATGTGCATATAACCAGCATAATAGGAACATAAATACAATAAACATATCAACGATCAAAATCCATATATACACCAGTAAATTTACACATGAAATCAATGGAATGAATTTCTCATTAATCAATCTAATGAACCAACCGGAGATGGTACTACCACGTTCCACTCGACCATAGATTGGCTAAGCCAAGTCTCTCTTCAGCCAATCACCCCCGTGCCATATTCCAAGCTTGAATGTGGGACTCATAGAACACATCAAAAGCACCAATCAATGTGGATGTCATTGGAGTTCTCCGCCTACACCGTGAGGAATTTGAGTGCCTCCTAGTTTCTCAGGCTTTATCATGCATCCGCAATCTGATCCAGAGATCACTGGGCCCTACACCAAGACATACTCTCCAGGATTGACCGTGCATTCCATCCCATAATCACTAGGCCCAACGGAGAGAAAATCCATCTCTTGACTTTACCATATATCCCACCATTCACCAGCAAGGATTCCTAGGCCCACTGAGGCACACAATCTGGCTTTACCGCAACCCACAGTTTTGTTTAGGGTTTACTAGACCAGTGGCTTCATGCATCCTTAGTCTGATTCAGGGACCACTACACCATGTGTTTGTCAATTAAGAGATCCACCCCACTCAGTTTTGAATCCAATCTGGCCATCCCACATAAGCCGAATGAGAGAACCCATCTCATCAAAGCTATTAGGAAATGGCAAGGCTAGGCTGAAAATACTGTCACAGCTAGAAAAACCCATGCCATGGTCGAAAAGAAACATATGCAATCTATACATGTCAAATCTAGCAGCAAGTCGATACCTGTAATGAAGCCTATTGTAGCTACTTGATCCTGCCTTTCCCTGCTTGATCTTTGCTTCCTTTTTCCTTCTTTTCCTTTCTTGCTCCAATGCCAAAGTGCTCCAAAAAAAACTCTAATTGTTCAAGAGTATGAGAGAGAGAGAGAATAATGAAAGAACTCCAAAGTTAAACTGACAAAAGGTTACCAACTGATCCTCATAAGCCCTTTTATGAATGAGGCCTCTATTTTCTTCATTTTCCATTATTTTCCTTCATTTTCCTCCTCACATGCAACTTGTGACCTTTCACCTCCCTTTTTCTCCTAATTTCCATTATTTTCATAAATAATTGTGCCAAAATGTCATTTTGCCTTTCCAAAGCCTTTGCTAATTTCCTTAGCCATAAACAACCAAATGAACACCCCTTAGGATGTCTTACCCAACATTTAACTAGAATAAGTATCCCATTTGTCCATGGTTATTGTTTTTAACTCTTATTACATGAAAATTTCACCAAGTCTATTACAGAACCCTCCCCCTTAGGGGACACCGTCCTTGGTGTTCAATCACTCATATATTTCAGTAACTTGCTGAAAGAAGATATGTTGCTTATGGAGCTTTATAACATAGCTCGATGTAGTATTTACAATGAAATATTTGCTTAAGAGAATAACATCATGACAACATATTGCATAGTGGAGCTTTATATCACAACTCACAGTATTTACAATGATCATCGTGTTGAGTGCCAATCCACACGACATAATAACATCATGATAACATAACCATAATGACATGACACCCATACCGCATAGTGGAGCTTTATAACACAGCTCATTGCGGTATTTACATCCATACACATGGTTACATATGGAAACATCACCATAAATATAGATACCAAAACATATGTCAAATCATATACCAAAACATATATCAAACATATACTAGTCATCATATCTAAGCACATATCAAAACATCATATAACACATATCAAACCATCATAAAGCATATACCAAACCACCATAAGCAAATACCAAATCACCATGACAAGTTGCTTTGCCTCAACCAGCAAACAAGGAAGGATACATGGCCCGCATCTGATCTGTCATCTCCCATGTAGCTTCATTGAGCCCAAAGTGCTTCCATTGCACTTTAAGTTGCTCGATTGCTCGGTTCCAGAGCATGAGCACCTTTTTCTGCAATATACACTGAGGCTCCAGCTGGAATTCTCCATCTGATTCCACTTGCAATATAGACCAATCAATTACATGATCAACATCCTTAACATACTTCTTAAGCAACAATACATGGAAAACACCATGGACTTTCACTGTCGGAAGCAGTGCAAGTCGATAGGCTACTGGCCCAATCCTCTCAATGATACTGAAGGATCCACAAAACCGTGGTGCCATCTTGGCACATGATCCAATCCGCAAGGAACTCTTCTTTAGTTTGATGTGCAAGTACACTTGTTCCCCAACCTGGAACTCCTTGAACAACCTGTTCCTATCTACATAACTCTTCTTCATATCATGTGTTGCCTTGAGATTCTTCTTGATCACCTGCATCTCCTGTTCCATGTTTGCCAACATATATGGTCCAATTAATACCTTGCTAACTAGATCACTCAAATAGATGGGAGTGTTACAACTCCATCCATACATTGCCTCAAAAGGACTCATCCTCAGTGACTAATGATAATCGTTGTTGTATGCAAACTCGGCCAAAGGGATATACTCTTCCCACTTCCTCTGTTGATGCATCACATACATCCTCAACATGTCCTCCAAGATCTGGTTGACCCTCTTTGTCTGTCCATCTATCTACGGATGATAAGTTGTGTTGAAGGCCAACTTTGTGCCCAAACATGCAAATAACTCCTTCCAAAACTTGGAAGTGAACTTCACATCCATGTATGACACAATCTTCTTCGGAACACCATGTAGTCTAACCACATCTCTGATGAATACATATGCCACATCGCTAGTTGAGAACATAGACTTCACCGGAATTAAGTGCACAACCTTTGTTAACATATCCATGATGACCATGATGGAATCGTGCTGGTTCACTGTCTTTGGCAACCCTGTGATGAAGTCCGTGGAAATGACCTCCCATTTCCATTCTGGAATCGCAATCGGTTGTAGCAGTCCACCTAGATGTTTACACTCTGCCTTCACTCACTAACAATCAAAGCATCTAGCCACAAACTTTGCTACATCCCTCTTCAAATTCAGCCAATAGTAATATCTCTTCACCGTTGTCAGTGTCTTTTGATAATCCGAGTGACCTGAATATGGTTTCACATGAAACTCCCTCAAGATCACCTTCCTGAATTCACTGCTATCTGGTACATATATCCTGTCTCAGAACTTGACCAATCCATCTGTTGTAAGATGATAGTCCATGCCATATGCACCTGCACTTGTACCTGTACGTGCACCACTACAAGTACCTATACTTGCACATGTACCTGTACCATGACCTGTATTATCACCCTGTTGCAACCTGTGCACAATCTCCATATACCCAACATCCTGTTGTCCTACCTGCAAGATCCTATCCTGTAAATCCGTCGATGTTAGCTTGAGGGGGCTTAGACCCAAGTTCAGAGTTAGATGCGCTAACCAACAAAACCCTACACTACCAGCCCTTTCGGCAACAACCTGCGTAGTGTAGGCTACAGTCTCACTCGGGGCAGTATTGGGGGATGTTAGAACCATGCTTTTGCATCCAGAAGGCTATGTGATGTGGTTAAGGCGTTTTCTTCAGTTTCAGGTATGATTTGACCTTTGAGAACCCTTATTCATGAATTTAAGTGATTTTTAGTTAAAGAGAGTTGTAAACTTCACGTAAACATCTAATCATGCATAAAATCATATATAATAATGGATTCAAATCTTCGCGGAGGAGTAAATCAAAAAATACATATAATTATTATTCAAGTGCGCGTAAATATAGGAATACCCAAGTATATAAAAATAGACACAAAATTGCTTCAAATATTCTTTATGACTTCAGATCTTCTTTATACAAACTTTCCAGACCTTGGGCAGACAGCTGGAGGGGCCCGCACACTCAACTACAGACTTACCAAGGTCTCTGCTCACTTAGCTGTAGGAGCCTCCCCCTTTGCCTGAATACAGAAAGATCTACAATTACAAACTCAGAAATATCTCATCCATCAATTGATTCCCTTAGACTCGCTAAGACACCCTTTTATATACTATTTTCTATTACAATACCATGGTCCGCAAACCATGGGCAGATCTCAAAACAATACCAAAATGTAAGGGGTTTTGACCTTCCTAAAACCCCTTGACTCTGGCCTTTTTCACCCAATTTTGTGCCTGTGACCGCGAGATCTAAGTCACTTTTTCAGGGCTAGGACCCAGGTCTCTTCTCAAAACCTAATGAAACTCTAAAAAATGATAAATAACAAGAAGACAAGGCCTCTAATGCAAAAATTGAACAAGGACTCAACATGACCCATCCTAGCCATGATATGCATTTCGTCAAACACATCATGAACATGTAATGTACAGATCATAAATACACATCTGAACATAGGGGCTACATACTTATATGAGATTCATTAAGAAGGTCTAATGCCCTCTAATAATAGTTGCATTATCATCTATTAGGTCATACATTCATTAGCCATTCATTTACTAATCAAAACATGATGAGAGCCATAAATCAAGTCTGTCATAAAACCATGCTTATAACCAACATAATAGGCACATAATAACAAGTAAGTTTACACACGAAATATAGGGGAAAAGAGATTTTATTAACATATGCAAAAGCCAACCAAGTCAGGGACTTCCATGTACCACCCGACCATAGATTGGATTGAACCAAATATTTCTTTCAGCCAATCACCCTCATGCCATATTCCAAACATTAATGTGCGACTCACAACAAACCAACAAGGGCTTCTCAGCCTTTACCGTGTATCATTCCATTACCATTCAAGAGATTCCCAGGCTCGAAGCCCTCATCTATATAACCAAGCTTTATTATGTATCCCACCATTATAGGTCAAGGGATTCCTAGGCCCAAACAATAAACATACACTACAGGATTTACTGCAATCCCGCAATATATTGGTTAAGGGATCACTAGGCCCTAAATAAGCATGGATGCCTCCGGATATCTCCAGTTAAACCATTCAGATTTTTCCCGTATCTGCCCTCAGGATTTATCGTGTATCATGCCATTTACTGGTCAAGGGATTCCTTGGCCTTTGGGAATTTTCTTTAGACCACCGCACTCAATTTCAAAACCATCCGGTAACCCATCTCAACCAAGTAAAGGAACCCCATCACGCCATGGTTATCAAGAAATGGAAAGGCAAGGTTGAAACCACTGTCACACCTGGAAAAACCCATGCCAATGACAACAAGAGAACTAAATACACAAAATCATGTATCATGCATGTAAAAACTAGAAAGGAAATCACACATGCAACTTGATACCTACAAACAATCCCGTTGTAGCGCTTGATCCAACTCTTACTTTCTTGATATTTGCTTCCCTTTGCCTCCTTGTCCTTCCTTTGCTTTCCTTTCTCCAATGCTGGAGTTCTCCAAGAATTCTCTAAGTGTGCAAGAGTATGAGAGAATATAATAAAGAGAGAGATCCAAAATTGAACTAGAAAAAGCTGTGAACTGATCCTCATAGGCCTTTTTATTAACGAGGCCTCTATTTTATTCAATTTCCATTATTTTCCTTCAATTTCCTCCTCACATGCAACCTATGACCTTTCACCTTCCTTTTCTCATGTTTTCCATTATTTTCATAAATAAAATGTCAATTAATGCCTCTTGCCTTTCCAAAGCCTTTGTCATTGCCTTTGCCATTGCCAATTTCCCCTTAGCCATAATAAACCAAATGAACATCCACCAGGATGTTTTACGTAATATTCATCTTGAAATGTGTGCCCCATGACCTTTGTCTTATTTTGCATTTATTAACTTTATTACATGAACTTTTAACCTGAGGTTGTTATAGACCCCTCCCCCTTAGTGTAATACCATCCTCCGTGTTTTATGAAACCTACAACTAGAAATATTGTTAAAAAGAAAAACATACTACCCATGGAACTTTATAACTTAGCTCGATCCAGTATTTACAATGATCAATCTGCTGAAAAGCAACCAACATAACAAACATAACAACATGACACCCATATTGCTTATTTGAGCTTTATAACATAGCTCATTACATTATTTACAATAACAACCATACATAAATATGTACATATATACCAAAACCCATTTTCCTTCACCAACAAATAATGAAGGATACATAGCTGCATCTGATCAACCATCTCCCTTGTAGCTTCATTGGGCCTAAAGTGCTTCCACTACACTTTAACTTGCTTGATTTCGAAACATGGGCATCTTTCTCTGCAATATGCACTAAGGTTCTGGCTAGAATTCTCCTTCTAGATTCACTTGCAATACAAACCAATCAATAACATGATCAACATATTTTACATATCTTTTAAGAAATGAAACATAAAAAACATCATGAACTTTCATTGTTGGCAACAGTGCAAGTCTGTAGGCCACTGGTCCAATCCTATCAAGGATCTCAAAAGTTTTGCAATACTGAAGTGCTAGCTTCGCACATGACCCAATCGTCAAGGAGATCTTCTTGGGCTTGATGTGCAAGTACACATGTTCTCCAACTTGAAGCTCCTTAAATGCCCTGTGCTAGTTTGCATAACTCTTTTATCTATCCTGTGTTGCCTTTAGATTCTGCTTGATAACCTACATTTCTCGTTCCATCTATGCTAACATGTTTGGTTCTATCAACACCCTGTTCACTAGGTCACTCCAACTGATGGGAGTATTACAAATCCTATCATAGAGTGCCTCAAACAGACTCATACTCAGTGACTCTTGATACCCATTGTTGTAATAAAACTCTACTAGTGGAAGGTACTCTTCCCACTTTCATTGTCGATGGATAACATACATTCTCAACATGTCCTCCAAGATCCTAATGACCCTCTCTATCTGTCCATTGGTCTGCGGATGATAAGTTGTGCTAAAGGCCAACTTTGTACCCAAACCTGCAAATAACTACTTCCAAAACCTAGAAGTGAACTTAGCATCTCTGTCTAACACAATCTTCTTCAGAACACCATGCAACCTCACTATCTCCCTGATGAAGACATGTGCTACATCACTAGTTGAATAAGTAGACTTCATTGGAATGAAGTGTGCTACCTTTGTCAACTTGTCAACCACAACCATAATATAATCATGTTGTCTAGATGTCCTTGGTAAACCTGTATTGAAATCTATGGAAATGACTTCCCATTTCCATTATGGAATCAAAATTGGTTGTAATAGACCACCTCGATTCTTGCACTCTACTTTTACCTATTGACAATCCAAACATCTAGCCACAAACTCTGCCACTTCCTTCTTCAGATTTGGTCAATAGCAGAACTTCTTCATGGTTGTCAATGTCTTCTGATATCCTCAATGACCTAAATATGGATTAACACGAAATTCTCTCAAGATAAGCTTCTTGAGCTCACTGTTGTCCAACACATAAATCTTGTCCCTAAACCTGACCAATCCATCCACTGTCACATGATATTCCACACTAGTACAAATGGGGCCAAAATACGACGACTATTAGTTGGATATGTGACTTATTGGCGTCGATTATCTAACACATTAGTGCTTATCAAATCGTCATTGGTATTTTGTCGAATAGTCAACAATTTAGTTACTGTCAGATATGTTACGGTATAGATGTCGATTATCCGACACATAAAAAGGCCAAAACGGTCAATAAAAAATAGATATTTATAAGTCATAGTTGCGACACTACAAATCATCGGATATCTGATGGATATAATGTCAGATATCCGACATGTTGCACACCAATTCACAGTCATATATTCGACACATATATTTTTTTGTCCAACGGAACAAACCAACATTGAGGCGTAGGTAATCAACGACATAAGTAAATTGTGCGACAAAAGTGTTGTCGCTCTAATGATTTCAAGCTGATGGTGAATTGTCGAATATGCAAAGGATGGGAGTTATGTCTGACAATATTTTTGTGGTACCAACACTTATGTCCCTCAATTCGGTCACCGAGTATTCGATGAGTACTCTGACTAGAAGTCATTGAATATTTGACGAACTACCTCTGTCATCGAATATTCGATGGATATATGCGTTTAAAAAAATATAATACACAATACTATTTTGAATAGTATAATAATTCCATCACACATAGCATCCTTCATTGTTGATCACCTAGAGTTGAAGCTAGAGGAGTCCACCAAATGAAAGTTGTCATAAAAAAAATTCATCTTTTCTATTATCTCTACATTATACAAATCTATAAATACAATCACTTCCAATCCATGAAATTTCGACATCTTCCTAGAGCTTGTCAATCTCCTCTTTGAAAAAAATATCTTTAATATCTTGAATTACCTCTGCACTAGAAGGCTAAGTGGCAAATTATTTTTCCATTAGAGTCGAATTATGATGTGAATTCCCAACATCACAAGTGAACCCTTGAATCTAGATAGCTTCTTTAAGTGTTGTAATGAAACATGTCAAAATTCCTTTATAACATTGAATAAATTTGGATCCCTTCCTACCATATTGACCATCCTCAAGCTGCCAACTTCTAACAAGAGAAGAGTACACTTTCCTTCTCATCTGACCATTTGCATCCTCATCATGAGGATAACTCGGGACGTTTCCTTTAAGATACCACTTTTGGCATAATCATATTTGACAATAGGATGCATGGATTTGTTTTTCCTAAAGAAATAAAAAAGGAAATTTATAAGGGTGTTTTCCAAAGGACCATATGCAAATCTTGCCAGGAAATGATTTTCCACTATTATTACATAACCATTTCTTTTTGGGGGAACTTGATCCAGGTGGATATTGGTGGCCACCCGCCAATTCTACTTGGACCCCCACCATTGTTTCTTTCAATTTTCCAGTTTCCTTAATTGTAGCACAATTTACTATTTTTAGCAGTCTTTTCAGGACCTGAACTTCCAGAGCCGTTTTGAGGCCCTAGATGACGTTTTCTAGGAAAACTGGAAGCAACATGGGTCCATGGACTGATGTTTCTCATCCCAAAGTTCTAGAACTCTGATAAATCTTTCTAATGAGTTATTGTGCGTGTCAAATAGAGATCGTCTGCCAAAGCTACGACCCCGGGAAGTTGATGTACCAATTTACCCAAACGGGGCCCATAGTTTGGCGCTTCATCTCCCAGGGTTAGGTTTTTGGATGTTTATGGTTTTCCATTGTTTGTCAATAATAAATAGGCCTTCAAGCCTCATTGTAAGACAGTTCAGAGACATGTAACCGTCACATCTCTCCTCAGAGATAAGCTACCATCGCCCGAGCTAGTTTATTTCCATTTCTGTTTGTAAGCATATTTCAGTATTTTACATTAATGAAATGAAGTATTATTTTTGTTGCATCTCTGTATTTATGGTTATCTCTATAATTTGTTGCGTTCCTGTTTAAATATGGATTAGTGGTATTAGAGGGGTATGTTCTTTCTCTATTTTTCTTTGCATGTCCCCAGTGAGGTCGAGATATAAGGAGCTAGGGTTTGAATTGGTCAAACGTTTACAAGACCAGCCTCGCAAATCTCGACAACCTCCCATGGTGGATTAAAAGAAAGACGAGGGGGCAGGAGATCCTATCAAAATCTTACTCGAAGATGGTCATTATGGCAGCTTGCAAGAAGAATATCACAACAGAAGCCATTGCTAAACTCTTCTTTAAACGAGTGTGGGTACACTTTGGGATCCCATAGTCTATCATCTCAGATCGGGACAAGAGGTTCCTTAGTACATTTTGGTCTAGTCTCTGGTCGATGCTGGACACCAAACTCACTAAGTTCACAGCCTTCCATCCCCAAACTGGTGGCGAGACAAAGGTTGACAACAAGATGATCGTACACATTCTACACATGTACAACTCAAAGCATCCATGCGCATGGGATGAGAGCCTCCCCTATGTTGAGCATAACTATAACTGGGCTCTCCACAACTCGACTAGCCACAACCCTTTCAGGTGGGCTTGGGATTCCAGCCACTATGTCCCATTGATGTGGCCATGCCATTTACAGCTACTCAGGTAGATTCGGCTCGTGTCCAGTCCGAAACAGATAAGGCAAACAAATTCATTGAGCACAACCAACATATCTGCCACTAGGTCCATGAAATTATGGAGAAATCAAATGCTAGGTACAAGTAACGATATGATCAACATCGAGTGCCACACAAGTTTCAGGTGGGCGACAAAGTCTGGTTGCATTTGCAAAAGGAACGCCTTACCAAAGCCTATTGGAAACTCAGACCACTCTGATATGGTCCTTACACCATTACCAAGGTTGTGGGATACAATGCATTTGAGCACAACATCCCCCCATTCCTTGGCCTGCACCCAGTGTTCAATGTGGACCGCCTTCGGCCATACTTTCCACCATTACTAGACACACCCGACATTGCAGAACAACTCACACCGATAGAGTTAAATCTAAATTGCATGGAACAAGCTACAACTGATCGGATCATGGACATGCAGATCAAGCACACACACTAGTAGAAGGTCCAACTGTATCGAGTTGTCAAAGTAGGCCAACTCCTTCACCAGGGCAAGTGGCTCACCATGGACCAAGTTCAAAAGAAGTTTCCTCATCTCATGGAGGAACTCAACGCAATGGGGACCATTTCTTCCTAAGGGGGGAGGAATGATCCAGGTGGATATTGGTGGCCACCTACCAATTCCACTTGGAACCCCACCATTGTTTCTTTCAGTTTTTTAGTTTCCTTAATTGTAGCACAATTTACTATTTTTAGTAGTTTTTCGGGTCCTGAACTTCCGGCGCTGTTTTGAGGCCTTAAATGATGTTATTTGGGAACACTGGGAGAAACATGTTTCTTATCCCAAAGTTGTAGTCATCGGATAGATCTTTCTAATGGGTTATTGTGCACGTCAAATGGAGATCATATGCCAAAGTTACGACCCCGAGAAGTTGATGTACCAATTTACCAAACGGGGCCCATAGTTTGGCGCTTCATATCCTAAGGTTAGGTTTTTTGATGTTTATGGTTTTCCATTGTTTCTCAACAATAAATAGGCCTTCGAGCCTCATTGTAAGACAATTCAGAGGCATGTAGTCACCACATCTCTCCTCATAGATAAGCTACTATCACTTGAGCTAGTTTATTTCCATTTCTGTTTGTAAGCATATTTCAGTATTTTACATTAATGAAATGAAGTATTATTTTTACTGTATCTTTGTAATTTGTTGCACTCATGTTTAAATCTAGATCAGTGATATCAAAGGGGTCTGCTCTTTCTCTGTTTTCCTTTGCATGTCCCCAACGAGGTTGGGATATAAGGAGTTAGGGCTTGAACTGGTCGAACCTTTGCAAGACTAGCCTCGCAAATCATGACGACCTCCCATGGCGGATGAAAAGAAAGATGAGGGTGCAAGAGATCCTATCAAAATCTTGCTTGAAGATGGCCATTATGGCGTCCTGCAAGAAGAATATCACAGCAAAAGCCATTGCTAAACTCTTCTTTGAACCAATGTGGGTACACTTTGGGATCCCACAGTCTATCATCTCAGGTCGAGACAACAGTTTCCTCAGTACATTTTGGTCCAGTCTCTGGCCGATGCTCGACACCAAACTCACTAAGTCCACAACCTTCCATCCCCAAATTGATGGCCAAACAGATGTTGTCAACAGGATGATCGTACACATTTTGCACATGTACAAGTCAAAGCATCCATGCACATGGGATGAGAGGCTCCCCTATGTTCAGCACAACTATAACTGGGCTCTCAACATCTCGATTGGCCACAACCCTTTTTAGGTGGGCTTGCGATTCCGACCACTATGTCCCATTAATGTGGCCATGCCATTTGCAGTTACTCAGGCAGATTCAGCTCATGTCGAGTTCAAAACAGATAAGACAAACAACTTCATTGAGCACATCCAACATATCCGCCAGCAGGTCCACGACATTCTGGAGAAATAAAATGCCAAGTACAAGTAGCGACATGATCAACATCAGGTTCCATACAAGTTTTATGTGGGCGACAAAGTCTGGTTGCATTTGCAAAAGGAACGCCTTACCGGAGCCTATCAGAAACTCAGACCACTCGGATATGGTCCTTACACCATTACCAAGGTTGTGGGAGACAATGCATTTGAGCTCAGCATTCCCCCATTCCTTGGCCTACACCCAGTGTTCAATGTGTACTACCTTTGGCCATACTTTCCACCATTACTAGACACATCAGACATTGCAGAACAATTCACACCGACAAAGTTAAATCTTGATTGCATGGAACAAGCTACAATTGATCAGATCATGGACATGCATATCAAGCACACTTGCCAGCAAAAGATCCCACTGTATCGAGTTGTCAAAGCAGGCCAACTCCTTCACCAGGGCAAGTGGCTCACCAGGGACTAAGTTCAACAAAAGTTCCTCATCTCATGGAGGAACTCAACGCAATGGGGACCATTGCTTCCTAAGGTGGGAGAAATGATCCAGGTGGATATTGGTGACCACTGCTAATTTCACTTGGACCCCCACCATTGTTTCTTTCCGTTTTTCAGTTTCCTTGATTGTAGCACAGTTTACTATTTTTAGTAGTTTTTTCAGGTGTTGAACTTCCGGAGCAGTTTTGAGGCCCTAAACGACGTTTTTTGGGAAAACTGGGAGCAAAATGGGTCCATGGTTTAATACTACTCATCCCAAAGTTGTAGTCCTCAGATAGATATTTCTAATGAGTTATTGTGCACGTCAAACAAAGATCGTATGCCAAAGTTACGACCCCAGGAAGTTGATGTACCAATTTACCCAAGTAGGGCCCATAGTTTGGCGCTTCATCTCCTAGGGTTAGGTTTTTGGATGTTTAGGGTTTTCCATTGTTTCTCAACAATAAATAGGCCTTCGAGCCTCATTGTAAGACAATTTAGAGGCATGTAGCCACCACATCTCTCCTTAGAGATAAGCTACCATCGCCCAAGCTAGTTTATTTCCAATTCTGTTTGTAAGCATATTTTAGTATTTTACATTAATGAAATGAAGTATTATTTTTGTTGCATCTCTGCATTTATGTTATCTCTGTAATTTGTTGTGTTCCTGTTTAGATCCGGATCAATGGTATCAGAGGGGTCTGTTATTTCTATGTTTTTCTTTGCATGTCCCCAATGAGGTCGTGATATAAGAAGTTAGGGCTTGAACTGGTCGAACCTTTGCAAGACCAGCCTCGCAAATCCCGGCGACCTCCTATGGTAGATGAAAAGAAAGATGAGGGGGCAAGAGATCTTATCAAAATCTTGCTTGAAGATGGCCATTATGGTGGCTTGTAAGAAGAATATCACAATAGAAACCACTACAAAACTCTTCTTTGAATGAGTGTGGGTACACTTTGGGATCCCACATTGTATCATCTCAGATCGGGACAACAGGTTCCTAAGTACATTTTGGTCCAATCTCTGGTCGATGCTGGACACCAAACTCACTAAGTCCACAACCTTCCATCCCCAAACTGTTGGCCAGACAAAGGTTGTCAACAGGATGATCGTACACATTCTACGCATGTACAACTCAAAGCATCCACGCACATGGGATGAGAGCCTTCCTATTTTCAGCACAACTATAACCGGACTCTCCACAAGTCAACCAGCCACAACCATTTTCAGGTGGGCTTGGGATTCTAGCCACTATGTCCCATTGATGTGGCCATGCCATTTGCAGCTACTTAGGTAGATTCGGCTCATGTCCAGTCTGAAACAAATAAGAAAAACAACTTCATTGAGCACATCCAACATATCCGCCAGCAGGTCCATGACATTCTGGAGAAATCAAATGCCAAGTACAAGCAGCGACATGATCAACATCGGGTGCCACACAAGTTTTAGGTGGGCGACAAAGTTTGGTTGCATTTGCAAAAGGAACGCCTTACCGGAGCCTATCGAAAGTTAGACCACACCGATATGGTCCTTACACCATTACCAAGGCTGTGGGAGATAATGCATTTAAGCTCAACATTCCCCCATTCCTTGGCCTGCATCCAATGTTCAATGTGGACTGCCTTCGGCCATACTTTCCACCATTACTAGACACATCCAACATTGCAGAACAACTTACACCGACAGAGTTAAATCCAGATTGCATGGAACAAACTACAACTGATCAGATCATGGACACACAGATCAAGCACACTCAACAACAGAAGATCCAACTGTATTGAGTTGTCAAAGCAGGCCAACTCCTTTAGCAGGGCAAGTGGCTCACCAAGGACCAAGTTTAGCAGAAGTTTCCTCATCTCATGGAGGAACTCAACGCAATGGGGACCATTGCTTCCTAAGGGGGGAGGAATGATCCAGGTGGATATTGGTGGCCACCCGCCAATTCCACTTGGACCCCCACCATTGTTTCTTTCAGTTTTTCAGTTTCCTTAATTGTAGCACAGTTTACTATTTTTAGTAGTTTTTCGGGTCATAAACTTTCAGAGTCGTTTTGAGGCCCTAAACGACGTTTTTTTTGGGAAAACTGGGAGCAACATGGCTTAATGGACCAATGTTGCTCATCCCAAAGTTGTAGTCCTTGGATAGATATTTCTAATGAGTTATTGTGCGTGTCAAACAAATTTTCTAAGCCAAAGTTACGACCCAGGGAAGTTGATGTACCAATTTACCCAAACAGGGCCCATAGTTTGGCGCTTCATCTCCTAGGGTTAGGTTTTTGGATGTTTATGGTTTTTCATTGTTTCTCAACAATAAATAGGCCTTCGATCCTCATTGTAAGACAGTTCAGAGGCATGTAGCCGCCACATCTCTCCTCAGAGATAAGCTACCATCGCATGAGCTAGTTTATTTCCATTTCTGTTTGTAAGCATATTTCAGTATTTTACATTAATGAAATGAAGTATTATTTCTGCTGCATCTCTGTATTTATGGTTATACATCTAATTTGTTGTGTTCCTGTTTAAATCTGGATCAGTGGTGTCAGAGGGGTCTGCTCTTTCTCTGTTTTTCTTTGCATGTCCCCAACGAGGTTGGGAGTTAGGGTTTGAACTGGTCGAACATTTGCAAGAACAGCCTCGCAAATCCCGACGGCCTCCCATGGTGATCCAAGTGGATACTGGTGGCCACCTGCCAAGTCTAGTTCGACCCCCACCATTATTTCTTTCAGCTTTTCAGTTTCCTTAATTGTAGCACAATTTACTATTTTTAGCAGTTTTTCAGGTCTTGAAATTCTGGAGCCGTTTTGAGGCCCTAAACGACGTTTTTTGGGAAAACTGGGAACTCCAAAGTTGTAGTTCTCAAATAGATCTTTCTAACGATATATTATGCGCGTCAAACGAAGATCATATGCCAAAGTTACAACCCTGGGAAGTTGATGTACCAATTTACCCAAACAAGGCCCACAGTTTGGCGTTTCATCTTCTAGGGTTAGGTTTTTGGATGTTTAGGGTTTTCCATTGTTTCTCAACAATAAATAAGCCTTCGAGCCTCAGTGTAACATAGTTCAGAGGCATGTATCTGCCACATCTCTTCTCGGAGATAAGCTACCATCGCCCTAGCTGGTTTATTTCCATTGTTGTTTGTAAGCATATTTCAGTATTTTACATTAATGAAATGAAGTATTATTTCCGCTACATCTCTGTGTTTATGGTTATCTCTGTAATTTGTTGTGTTCCTATTTAAATCCAGATCAATGGTATCAAAGCGGTCTGATTTTTTTTTCTCTGTTTTTCTTTGCATGTCCCCAGCGAGGTCGGGATATAAGGAGTTAGGGCTTGAACTAGTCGAACCTTTGCAAGACCAGCCTCGCAAATCCCGACAACCTCCCATGGCGGATGAAAAGAAAGACGAGGGGGCAGGAGATCTTATCAAAATCTTACTCAAAGAAGCCCTTGAGCGACAAAGGAACATGATTATGGACAACTTTTCCCTGATCCTTCAGCGGCTACCCAGGGGCGGCGCATCGACTTCCAATCGCTACTCTGGAAATACCACACCGTGTAAGGTACAAGTTAATTTTAAAATCCCCATATTCGAGGATTAGATAGACGCAGATGTCATCGATAAATGGTTAAATCTACTAGAGGGTTATTTTTTTGTTCATGATTTTTCCAGTCGGGAAAAGATTATTTTCGCTCTTCTTAAAGCAGCCCCCCACATCAAGGACTAGTGGGAAACCTACTGCTAGTTGAAGGATGAAAGTACAGGCTCACTATTTTCAGCCGCACCCACTTGGGATTCATTCCGAGATGCCATTAAGGAGTAGTACTACCTTGTCAGAAGCTATGAGGATCAATACGTGGACCATGCTACGGCAGGGGAGGGACCAAGACGTGCCAGAGTTTACCAATATTTTCCATACCCTTCGCACAAAGTTGGGTATCAAGGATTTAGAGCAGAATTTGGTACTCAAATACCACGGCTTCCTGCACAAGTACATCCAGGAAGAGATAGAATTCATGAACATCCCCTCGCTCGGCACGACATACCAATATGCCGTCAAGGTCGAGCAAAAGTTTAAACAGAAGAAGCGAGACTTTGGATCTACGAATCCGAAGCAAGGGAAAGGTGCCTCCAAACCGCATAACAAGGGACAAAGCCAAGGTGGGGCGGCCCAAGACAACCCGCCAAAGCTGCAAGCAAAGAACAGCACTGTGAAGCCAAAAAAAGACACAGGAGAGTGGTGTGAGTTCCATAAGAGCTCCACTCACAATACAGGTGAGTGTCGGGCCAAGCAATCATTGGTGGCTGAGCTAAAGGTTTCAGAATTAGATGCATGTTTTGACTCTGAGTCAAAACCCTACAAAGGTAATGACAAAGGGAAGCAGATTATCGATGCGGAGCGCAACACCACCGTTGGCACCACGAAGATACAGAAGGAGAACCCGATGTTCCAGAGGAGGAGGAACGTCTCTTCCACTCCCAGATGTGGGTAAAGGGCTCCTCGCTACAATTCATTTTCAACAGCAGGAGCCAAAAGAACCTCATTTTAGCAGAGGTCGTGAAGCGGCTGGGCTTACCGACCACAACACATCCACAACTGTACACCATCCAGTGGCTTCACCAAGGACGGGATCTTCGCGTGAGCCAGCAGTATCGCCTTCCATACAACATCAAGCCCTTCACGGATGAGGTATTGTGTGACATTGCTCCCCTTGAAGTTTGTGATCTATTATTAGGACAACCATACTTGTGGAAGCAACATGTTGTGTATGAATCAAGTCCTCGTGCTGTTATTATTACTTTGGGAAATAAGTTGTACAGGATACCGGAGGTAGCACTGCCTATTGCCATCTCTTTGGTCACTGTAAAACAATGCAGTAAGCTCATTTCCAAACACGAGAAAATTATTTTCCTGATGATACACCCTCAAGGAAAGAAGAAGACGGTGGCCACGACCTCCAGACAAGGCCCCTCCGAACGACAACTACAGATGGACATGGTCATGGAAGAGTACGAGGACATATTCACCTCCGCCACAGGGGTTCCTCTGCATTGCCAGGTCAAGCACTCCATCGATCTGACACCAGGTGCGCCGCTGCCCAATGGACCAATCTATCGGCACTCCATTTTGGAGAACGATGAAATCAAGAGCTAGATTTAGGAGCTGCTGCAGAAAGGTCACATTCGTCCGAGTTCATCGCCCTGTGGGAGCCCAATCGTGTTGGTACAGAAGAAGGATGGGACTTGGAGACTCTGTATTGACTATCGGGCGTTGAACAAGATCACTGTCTACAATAGGTACCCGATCCCATGGATTGATGACCTCTTGGACCAACTGAAGGGGGCAAAATATTTCAACAAGATTGATTTGAAGTTAGGATATCACCAGGTACCAATCGAACCCTCCGGTGTGTGGAAGACTACCTTCAAAGCCAAGGAGGGCCTTTTCAAATGGTTGGTTATGCCTTTCGGATTAACGAATTCCCTTGCAACCTTCATGAGGCTAATGGATGACATCTTGTGGCCATTCACCAACTCATTTGTAGTGGTATACATGGATGACATCCTGATCTTCAGCCAGAGTTGGGAAGAGCACCTCCACCACATTCGACAAGTTCTCCAAACATTGTGGCAACACAAGTTATGTGCCAATTTGGAGAAATGCAATTTTGGCATGACCCAGGTTCAATATCTGGGATACATTATTAATGAACAGGGGGTGCATGTGGATCCAGCTAAGATCCAAGTCATTTGGGATTGGCCATCTCCAACCACTCTGACAAAGCTCCTCATATTTCTAGGTCTTGCCAGCTTCTATCGCAGGTTCGAGTTGGGATTTTCTCATATCACTTGGCCCTTGAGTCAAGTCACCAAGGGAGGAGCTAAAGCAAAATTATTTTGGTCTGAATCTCAACAGAATGCATTCACAGAGTTGAAAGATCGCCTCTGTACGACACCAATGCTTGCATTACTAGACTTTCTACAACCATTTGAGGTCGAGACAGATGCACCGGACTATGCTATTGGGGCAGTCCTTACTCAACACAGGCATCCAATGGCATATCATAGTGAGACACTTTCAGACACAGTCCAGAAGTATCCCAGTTGTGACAAAGAGATGTATTCCATTATGCAGGCCCGCCGACAATGGAAGCATTACGTTTTGGGGAAGGAAACTGTCATCCACACAGACCACTGACCCTTGCAGTTCATACAGACCCGAGGGAAATTACAGAATGATCGCCATCAGAAGTGGTCCACATACTTGCAACGGTTCCATTTGAATATCAAGTATAAGAAAGGTAGCACCAATAATGTTGTAGTTTGCCTCAGTCGACCACCGATCATGGCGTTAACCACCGTGCTCAAATCTTGTGGGCACGAGACTTCTGATTGGGCACAACTCTACAAAAGCGACCCAGAATTCAGCCACACATACCAGACACTCTTGGAGGGTCAACATGTTCCATATTTTCACCTCCAGGATGCCCTGTTATGCCACCTGGGTCACCTTTGTGTTCCTTCAAGCGAGCATGCCAAGATGATTTGGGAAGCACACTACAGTCGGGCTGCTGGGCATTTCGAGGTCGAGAAAACAATGGCAGTACTGCAGAAGTATTTCTATTGGCCGAATCTTTGACAGGATGTCGGGAAGTACATCAGATCATGCACTGCCTGCGCCATTGCCAAACCGACCATCAAGAAGCAATGCCTCTATACCCCGTTGCCTACCCCTAGTCGACCTTGGGAATCCATCTCCATGGATTACATGTCAGGCCTTCCTTCCACTAAGCATTGAAACGACCTTGTTTTTGTGGTCGTCGACAGGTTCTCGAAGATGGCCATTATGGTGACCTGCAAGAAGAATATGACAACAAAAGCCACTATTAAACTCTTCTTTGAACGAGTGTGGGTACACTTTGGGATCCCACAGTCTATCATCTCAGATTGGGATAGCAGGTTCCTCAATACATTTTGGTCTAGTCTCTGGTTGATGCTGGACACCAAACTCACTGAGTCCACAACCTTCCATCCTCAAACTGATGGCCAGACAAAGGTTGTCAACAAGATGATCGTACACATTCTGCGCAATTACAACTCAAAGCATCCACGCACATGGGTTGAGAGCCTCCCCTATGTTCTGCACAACTACAACCAGGCTCTTCACAGCTCGACTGGCCACAACCCTTTTCAGGTGGGCTTGGGATTCCAGCCACTATGTCCCATTGATGTGGCCATGCCATTTGCAACTACTCACGTAGATTCGGCTCATGTCCAGTCCGAAACAGATAAGGCAAACAACTTAATTGAGCACATCCAACATATTCGCCATCAATTCCATGACATTATTGGAGAAATCAAATGCCAAGTACAAGCAGTGACATGATCAACATCGGGTGCCACACAAGTTTCATGTGGGCGACAAAGTCTAGTTGCATTTGTAAAAGGAATGCCTTACCGGAGCCTATCGGAAACTCAGACCACTCCGACATGATCCTTACACCATTACCAAGGTTGTGGGAGACAATGCATTTGAGCTCAACATTCCCCTATTCCTAGGCTTGCACCCAATGTTCAATGTGGATCGCCTTTGGCCATACTTTCCACCATTACTAGACACATCCGACATTGCAGAACATCTCACACCCACAAAGTTAAATCCAGATTGCATGGAACAAGATGCAACTGATTGGATCATGGACACATAGATCAAGCACACTCGCCAACAGAATATCCAACTATATCGAGTTGTGAAAGCAGGCCAACTCCTTCACCGGGGCAAGTGGCTCACCAGGGAGCAAGTTCAGCAGAAGTTTCATCATCTCATGGAGGAACTCAACGCAATGGGGACCATTGCTTCCTAAGGGGGGAGGAATGATCCAGGTGGATATTGGTGGCCACCTTCCAAGTCCACTTGGACCCCCACCATTGTTTCTTTCAGCTTTTCAGTTTCCTTAATTGTAGCACAGTTTACTATTTTTAGCAGTTTTTCGGCACCTGAACTTCTGGAGCTGTTTTGAGGCCCTAAACGACGTTTTTTGGGAAAATTGGGAGCAACATGGGTCAATGGAGTGATGTTGCTCTTCCCAAAGTTGTAATTCTCAGATATATATTTCTAAGGAGATATTGTGCGTGTCAAACGAATATCATATGCCAAAGTTACGACCCCGGGAAGTTGATGTACCAATTTACCCAAACGGGGCCCATAGTTTGGCGTTTCATCTTCTAGGGTTAGGTTTTTGGATGTTTAGGGTTTTCCATTGTTTCTCATCAATAAGTAGGCCTTTGAGCCTCAGTGTAACATAGTTTAGAGGCATGTAGCCACCACATCTCTTCTCAGAGATAAGCTACCATCACTCTAGCTGGTTTATTTCCATTGCTGTTTGTAAGCATATTTCAGTATTTTACATTAATGAAATGAAATATTATTTCCACTGCATCTTTGTGTTTATGGTTATCTCTGTAATTTGTTGCGTTCCATTTTAAATCCTTATCACATGGCGGATGAAAAGAAAGACGAGGGGGCAGGAGATCCTATCAAAATCTTGCTCGAAGATGGCCATTATGGCATCCTGCAAGAAGAATATCACAACAGAAGCCACTGCTAAACTCTTCTTTGAATGAGTGTGGGTACACTTTGGGATCCCACAGTCTATCATCTCAGATCGGGATAGTAGGTTCCTCAGTACATTTTGGTGCAGTCTTTGGTCGATGCTGGACACCAAACTCACTAAGTCCACATCCTTCCATCCCCAAACTGATGGCCATACAAACGTTGTCAACAAGATGATCATACACATTTTGCACATGTACAACTCAAAGAATCCATGCAAATGGGATGAGAGCCTCCCTTATGTTCAGCACAGCTATAACCGAGCTCTCCACAACTCGACTGGCCACAACCGTTTTCAGGTGGGCTTGGGATTCCAGCCACTATGTCCCATTGATGTGGCCATGCCATTTGCAGCTACTCAGGCAGATTCGGCTCATGTCTAGTCTGAAACAGATAAGGCAAACAACTTCATTGAGCACATCCAACATATCTTCCAATAGGTCCACGACATTCTGGAGAAATCAAATGCCAAGTACAAGCAGCAACATGATCAACATCGGGTTCCACATAAGTTTCAGGTGGGTGACAAAGTCTGGTTGCATTTGCAAAAGGAACGCCTTACCAGAGCCTATCGGAAAGTCAGACCACTTCGATATGGTCCTTACACCATTACCAAGGCTGTGGGAGACAATGCATTTGAGTTAAACAAAGTCTTTCAGTATAAATCACATGAGATAATTTTTTGGCTGATGTGTTTCAAACCAACAAGTGTGGTTCATCATCAGGACCAGATGAAGAGGCAGACCATGGCAAAGGCTTAAATAGAGAGCAATGTAGAGACATAATTTCAAGTAACGGATATATTTGAACAATAATGTTTAAATTATAATAGTCATTTATTAATATATTAAAAACAAATATTATTAATTAGCGGTTATATTAAACGGCTAGTTTTTGAAAAAATATTTAAATAATGATATTATTTCATTAATTTATTAAAAATATTAATAGGTAACAGCTATATTAAAAGGCTAGTTTTTCAAAAACTAGCCGTTTAATATAGGCGTTACTTAATAATATTTGTTTTTAATATATTAGTAAATGAATATTATAATTTAAACATTATTGTTCAAATATAGCAGTTACTTGAAATTATGTCTCTACATTGCTCTCTATTTAAGCCTTTGTCATGGTCTACCTCTTCATCTGGCCCTGATGATGAACCACACTTGTTGGTTTGAAACGCGTCGGCCAAAAAATGCATTTGAGCTCAGCATTCCCCCATTCCTTGGCCTGCACCCAATGTTCAATGTGGACTGCCTTCGGGCATACTTTCCACCATTACTAGACACATCCGACATTGCAGAACAACTCACACCAACAAAGTTAAATCCAGATTTCATGGAACAAGCTGCAACTGATCGAATCATGGACACGCAGATCAAGCACACTCACTAGTAGAAGATCCGACTGTATCGAGTTGTCAAAGCAGGCCAACTCCTTTAGCAAGGCAAGTGGCTCACCACTGACCAAGTTCAGTAGAAGTTTCCTCATCTCATGGAGGAACTCAACACAATGGGGACCATTGCTTCCTAAGGGGGGGGGGGTGAATAATCCAGGTGGATATTGGTGGCCACTGCCAATTCCACTTGGACCCCCACCATCATTTCTTTCAGTTTTTCAATTTCCTTAATTGTATCACAGTTTACTAGTTTTAGCAGTTTTTCGGGTCCTAAACTTCCAAAGTCGTTTTGAGGCCCTAAACGACGTTTTTTTTTGGGAAAAATAGGAGCAACATGGGTTCATGGACAGATGTTGCTCATCACAAAGTTGTAGTCCTTAGATAGATATTTCTAATGAGTTATTGTGCGCATCAAATGGAGATCGTATGCCAAAGTTATGACCCCTGGAAGTTGATGTACCAATTTACCCAAACGAGGCCCATAGTTTGGCGCTTCATCTCCTAGGGTTAGGTTTTTGTATGTTTAGGGTTTTCTATTGTTTCTCAACAACAAATAGGTCTTCAATCCTCATTGTAAGATAGTTCAGATGCATGTAGCCGCCACATCTCTCCTTATAGATAAGCTACCATCGCCCGAGCTAGTTTATTTCCATTTCTGTTTGTAAGCATATTTCAGTATTTTACATTAATGAAATGAAGTATTATTTCTGTTGCATCTCTATATTTATGGTTATCTCTATAATTTGTTACGTTCTTGTTTAAATTCGGATCAAAACTGTTGGGAAATATTGTAATAAACCAGATCATGGTGACTAAAAATTGATAAGTGGTCAATGTGGAATAACATGGAATATTCGTTAGATATCAACTATCCGTGTCCTTATGCATGGTTCTCCCACATATCAAGGTATATATGCTCCAAAACTAGACCTTGTCACCTACAGGATTTTGAAGAATCTACTATGGATGTCCGTTGAGTAGTCCTTTTAATTTCTCTTCATATATTAACATTTAGAACTATGTCTCCTACAAATTTATTTCATACCTACTAGAAATACCTTATATATGTATTTTGGATCTAAACAAACAATGATCTGATTTTTTTGTTTTTAGGGATCAATACCTTCTAGTGAAAGTCCATAACTGAAATCTAGTAGAAATGATGAGTATGGATCTTGAGCTTACATAGTTTGAGTGTAAGGGATCATCCCTACAACTCACAAACATGTTCAGATTTGTTTCCTTTAAAGATTTAGACTTGTGGAACTCTTCTTTATGGTAACTACTTTCCATAGACAATAAATGCTTAGTCAATTCTAGAATGGTGCATGATAGGGTTATATCTAATACATTTAAGGGTCTAGATACGTGGTAGCATTATAGGACACAAATAAAAAACATGTTTGTTGGTCCTTCACTTCAAGACATGTTGGCTAGTCCAACCAAAATCATCTTATTTCATAGATAAATGTAATATACACTATAAATCTTGCTAAGAGACATCAATGTTCTCTTGTTGCACGAAGTTGTTCTCTTGGTCCCCTCTACCACTATATCTAATGATAAAATTTGTAGTCTCATATTGGAGTTTCACTGTAACAACCCCTGGTCAAAACTCCATGTAACAAAAGAAAATAAAGGCAAAAATAAGACCACGAGTAAGGGATAGTATTCCAAGTTGAATGTTGGGCAAGACATCCTATTATGGGTGTTCATTCAATTTATTATGGCTAAGGAAATTGGCAAAGGCAATGGAAAAGGCTTTGGAAAGGCAAAATGGCATTTTTGACACATTTATTTATGAAAATAAAGGAAAATAGGAGCGAAGGAAGGTGAAAGGTGGCAGGTTGCATGTGAGGAGGAAATTGAAGGAAAATAAAGGAAAATGAAGAAAATAGAGGCCTCGTTTGATAAAAAGGTTTATGAGGATCAGTTGGGAAGTTTTTTTGTTAGTGTTAAGCTTTTGTTCAACTTTGGAGCAAGGAAGGGAAAAGCAGGCAAAGGAAGGACAAGGAAAGGAAAGGACAAAGACCAGCAATGAAGAGCAGGATCAAGCATCTCAGCGGGAATACTTGTAGGTAACATATTTCATGTTTTATTTCCTAGCTGGTTATGGCATGCATGGATTTGCATGTTGGTATATGGTTCTCTTACTGTCAGTGGCATGGTTTTGTCGGGTTATGACAGTGGTTTTCAGCCTTGCCTTGCCTTTTTCTGGATAATCATGGTTTGATGGGATTGTTTTCTCGGTTTTGAGCTTTGGAATTGTTGGATGGTTTCAGAATCTAGGGCGGAGGTGGTCTCAGGAAAATTCCCAAAGGCCTAGGAATCCCTTGACCGGTTTTGGTGGGATACATGGTATATCTCTTGGTCCCCTCTACCACTATATCTAATGATAAAATTTATAGTCTCATATTGGAGTTTCACTGTAACAACCCCTGGTCAAAACTCCATGTAACAAAAGAAAATAAAGGCAAAAATAAGACCACGAGTAAGGGATAGTATTCCAAGTTGAATGTTGGGCAAGACATCCTATTGTGGGTGTTCATTCAATTTATTATGGCTAAGGAAATTGGCAAAGGCAATGGAAAAGGCTTTGGAAAGGCAAAATGGCATTTTTGACACATTTATTTATGAAAATAAAGGAAAATAGGAGCGAAGGAAGGTGAAAGGTGGCAGGTTGCATGTGAGGAGGAAATTGAAGGAAAATAAAGGAAAATGAAGAAAATAGAGGCCTCATTTGATTAAAAGGTTTATGAGGATCAGTTGGGAAGTTTTTTTGTTAGTGTGAAGCTTTTGTTCAACTTTGGAGCAAGGAAGGGAAAAGCAGGCAAAGGAAGGACAAGGAAAGGAAAGGACAAAGACCAGCAATTAAGAGCAGGATCAAGCATCTCAGCGGGAATACTTGTAGGTAACATATTTCATGTTTTATTTCCTAGCTGGTTTTGGCATGCATGGATTTGCATGTTGGTATATGGTTCTCTTACTGTCAATGGCATGGTTTTGTCGGGTTATGACAGTGGTTTTCAGCCTTGCCTTGCCTTTTTCTGGATAATCATGGTGTGATGGGATTGTTTTCTCGGTTTTGAGCTTTGGAATTGTTGGATGGTTTCAGAATCTAGGGCGGAGGTGGTCTCAGGAAAATTCCCAAAGGCCTAGGAATCCCTTGACCGGTTTTGGTGGGATACATGGTAAATCCTGAGGGTGGAGTCTCGGTTTAGGGCCTAGTGATTCGGTGTGGATTGCGGTAAATGCTGAGAGACAAGGAGATGGAAAATTCCTTAAGGATAGTGATGGAGTCTGGAGGCATTCCTAGCTCAGTTTGGTTTTGTGATCTTGGTGCTGGTTTTGGTGAGATCACGGTTTGGTGAGGGTGGAGGTGGTTTAACCTATGGATTCCCTTAGTTGGTTTTGGATTGGTTTATCCATGAGATCCCACATTCATGCTTGGAATATCACACGGGGGTGACTGAAAGAAAGATTTGGTTCAACCATGTCTACAATCCATTGGTACATGGAAGTGTCTAACTTGGTCGACTTTGCCTATGCTTAATGAAAGCTAAGTTCTCTTTCTTTTGTACTTGTTATTATGTGACCTTAATAGTTGCTATCTCATTTTTATTTACATGGTTTAATATTGGTTATAAGCATGGTTATATGACTGGTTATTGTCATGGTTATTTCATGTATTTACTTGTAACTGAAAGGATAATGGATGCAAGACCTAATTGATGTCAAAACAGTTAAAGGAAGAGGGTGGTGATCATTCTTATCAAGTCTCATATGAGTTATCAATCATTTATGCTCTGCCTTATATTCATTTCATGTAGATTGCATTAATACCAATTGTTTGACAGAATGTCAGTCCCGGTTGGGGATGGTCAGGCCTAGTCCCAGAGTCAGTTTTTGATTTGTAATTCTTGTCATCATGTAATTCATGGATTCTAAAAGCTATAGGGGTTTCTGGGCAATGACTTGGATTATGGGCTTAAAAAGTGGCACAAATCCTGGAGTCGCGGGCATAGGTTTGAGTAGAAAAGTCCCTAGACACATGCATACCCATGTTGTGCATGCGTCCAGAGGTTTCCAGATGCACCCTTGCCCATATCAAGGGAGAGTTCGGGGGTTTAGTTGTCTAAAAGCTCAGTGGGACCCAGGGGCTGGTTAGGGGAATGTTAGGATGCATTATGGGAGTACTGTAGCAGGTGCAGAAGGTCTGGTATGGTGTGTTTCCGTCGATTCCACTTCCTTAAGGTCACTTAGGAGGTTGAATCATATCATAGTAACTTCTCGTCACATGTTTACCCCAGTTGGATGGTTACTTTGGTAGATGTGGGAGGAGGGTTGTTACATTCACTATTAAAAATGTGTATTCAGTTAAGCATTTTTCAACAATGACTTCTTTGTTGAATCTTATGGATATGTCTAACAAAGAGAAAGGAAAAACCATGAAAAGGATTGGTATACTTAATTGAAATTTTCATTATGATGAGGCGGTTGGATGCTTCATGATATGCCTCACTCACAAATTTGCAGGGGCCCAAAATGTACACATCCGAGATCCAAAGGTATTGGAGACAATTGATGTCATTTTGGATGGTACGATCGAGGCAATGACCAATATGATCATCACCAAAGAGGTTTTGATGAAGTGTTTGGACATGGGTTTGTAATTAAGCTTAGCAGTGCTTTATATTACCTTAGATAACATGTGGCAGTGTCCCCTTGATACTCAATGACATATGTTAAAAATGTATAAGGATTAAAGCGATATAATGCCTAAAGAAGGTTGTTAGAATAAAAGAGGGTTATGAGTCCACAATAGGGGAGGAAATGGATAGTTGAAGGCATAAACATTCCCTTGCAATGTGTGAATTCATGAACTCACTAGCACTTATATAATATGTAACCAATTCCCCTCTCCCCCCCACCCCCCACATCACTCTCAATTCCCCAATACCCAATATATCTACTATATATGAAATAGTTGAAAGCAAGACATTAAAAAAACAAAAAAAACAAACAAAAGCAAACAAACAAACAACAAACATTCATTCATTCATTCGTAAATTCACAAAATATTTCATCTCAATAAATTTTATTGTAAAAAATATGTTTACATAATATGAAACAACGTCGTGTACATAGAGAGACATATAACAATTAATTAACATATAACATTCATTCATTAATCATAGACACAAAATACTTCATTTAAAAAAAATATCGTCAAAAATATGTTTTCATAATATGGTACGTGACATTTCTAATAATATAACTTACAATCATTTCTTTTTCTTTTTCTTTATTTTTGATGGATTGGTCGTGTACTCATGATGTTGTCGAGGCTCCCGCAAGAGGGGTGGATCTATATATTGGTTTCATTTTCCAATCTATATTAATCTAACAAAATTCTAACATTGACCAATATGATCATCACCAAAGAGGTTTTGATGAAGTGTTTGGACATGGGTTTGTAATTAAGCTTAGCAGTGCTTTATATTACCTTAGATATCATGTGGAAGCATCCCCTTGATACTCAATGACATATGTTAAAAATGTATAAGGATAAAAAAATATAATGCCCAAAGAATGTTGTGAGAATAAAAGAGGGTTATGAGTCCACAATAGGGGAGGAAATGGATAGTTGAAGCATAAACATTCCCTTGCAAAGTGTGAATTCATGAACTCACTAGCACTTATATAATATGTAACCAATTTGCCTCCTCCCCCTCACATCACTCTCAAATCCCCAATACCCAATCTATCTACTATATATGAAATAGTTGAAAGCAAGACATTAAAAAAAAAAAAAATAGCAAACATTCATTCATTCATTCGTAAATTCACAAAATATTTCATCTCAGTAAATTTTATTGTAAAAAATATGTTTACATAATATGAAACAACGTCATGTACATAGAGAGACATATAACAATTATTCATTAACATATAACATTCATTCATTCATCATAGGCATAAAATACTTCATCTAAAAACAAATTATTGTCAAAAATATGTTTTCATAATATGGTAAGTGACATTTCTAATAATATAACTATTACAATCATTTCTTTTTCTTTTTATTTATTTTTGATGGACTGATCGTGTACTCATGATGTTGTCGAGGCTGCCGCAAGAGGGGTGGATCCATATATTGGTTTCATTTTATAATATATATTAGTCTAACAAAATTCTAACATATATTAGTTGTCAATTCACAACAATTTGTGATTATGATGACAATTTAAGTACACATGAGTGTAATGTCCATTATGGGATGTATGAATTGTCCTCCGCATATTGCCCATCAATGATTATAACTTTGAATGGGCCAGCACTGGTATGTAATCACCATCTTGACAGATGAAAATTTACCATGTATGTAATTATCACATCACACTGTCTCATAGATGACCCCTTCTCCAGATTATATGCATGAATTTTTGGCAAACCATCCCCTCTACCTAGCCTATGACTGACTGTGAGAGCATGTGAAGAAAGTACAACTTATAAGTAAGGGATCTTGTCAACAAAGATCCATCATTTTTCCTTTATTCACTTGTTGTCACAATCAATCATAGGATAGGTAGAGGGGATTAACTTCCATAAATTCATGCATATAATCTGTAGAAAGGGTCATCCATGAGATAGTGTGAAGTGATGATGACAAACATGGTAAATTTTCAATTGTCGGGTCATTTTGAGACGATGATGACAAACCTATGCTAGCCCACTCAAGGTTATTATAATAATTTACGGGCAATTTGGGGACGATGATTCATATGTCCCACCATGGACATTACACCCATATGTACTTAAATTATCATCATATTCACAAATTGTTGTGATTATGCATTGAAGCAGGAGTAGCTAGCACCTAAATTAGGAGTGTGGTAGTGTATGGTAGAGTGAGATAGGTATACAAATTAGTAGATGATTAACTTATCATGGGCACAGATTGTGTAAAGGCTTAGTTTAGCACGAGAATTTAATTATAGGGTCTTGGTGTTCGTAACAGAGTTAATTGACTTATGCCAAAAATTTATCAAATATATTGTATTCTACACCCTCCTTGTATGACAAAAAATATGTTTACACAATATGAAACAAAACCGTTCTAATTTTCTGCAATGGAAAAATCACAACTTTTTATTAAGATAGTCTAAAGTTACATGTGCACATGCCATGAGGCATTCAACCTCTCAGTAAAAAATGTGGTACTAAAAAAAACGGGCTCTAAATAAACAAGTTCAGTCATTTTTTATCAGCTTTCTTTCTCCTTTTTAACATGTAATTAGCTAGGATGTCTTGATCTTGGCCCCCTTCAGTTGTTGTGGTCTCTGGTGTAATATGTCTTGCTACTGACCTAGTCATACGACTATGCTGCTGCAAGTGGGGGCGAGCAACAACTGCAATAAAAAAGAAATTTTTAATTCATATTTATAGTTTTTTATTATTGCAAATGTTTTATTAATAAAAAGTGTAGTATAGTGTTCTTTACCTGCTTCGGTAGTGGAGGGAAGAATACTTTCAGATGTGGCCATATGTTCCTCCTATTCTCTAGCCACATCTTGTACATGCTTTGGTGTAGAAACAAGAAATGTTATAATTAATACACCATTTGCATTTAAATATATTTGATTGTATTCCATACTACAAGTTTTTTATAACACATGAAATACCTCCAGTACCGAGTTGAACATCAGTCTCAAGATCAGGCACTCCATGTGTTGTATGTATATTGCTTGCCTACTTTTTACAATCAAGCACATTACTTTATGGCCAAAAAAAATAACCAATAGATTGTAAAAGTAATGATTTATAAATGATATTCATTACTTTTATTTGCCTGAGTGTAATGTTCGATGCTAGAAGATTGCGAAGACGCCAAGCTTGTCCTTCGTTCAACCATGACTTGATAGCCATGCTTGAAAGAAAGCTTTAGGTCTTCCTCTGTGGGAACCTCTTTGAATTGTGTCCCCTGAAATTTTGCATTAGAACATGATTTTTTATTCTTTTGTGTTATTAAATTAAAATTGTTAACAATTTATAATTTGGATTCAAATTATTTTTTTATATACTTACAATTTTTGTGGCCAATTTTAAGATGATGTTGCCCATGTCTAGCTATTCTACCTTGTGTGGCTTTGGAAGTATCTAGGAGCCTATAATTAAAACATTGAAAAACTTAATTAGATGTCGCAATGACGATAAAGCATCATAATTACATTAAATGTGCCTCATACCTTCTTGGTCCGAGTGGAGTCTTCCTTGCTTTTCAGAGTGCCTTGTCATGTGCATTTTCCACAAGCACACTCCACTCCATATCTGGAATCGATGGAGGCACTCATGTGACCTGGCCCTTTCGAATTGAGACCTATACTGGTCCCACAAATATTTTAAATGTAGTCTTGCCTTTGAGGTAACTCCATATTTGTTGAAGGTATCATCACCAAACAAGTTATGGTCGATCCAAATATTTCCAAGGTTATGTCATACAAACGCCTATAAAATACATCATTTCCTGCAAAACAATATTATCATTAGTTTAAAATAGTCACATACTATATGCTAATTTCATCTAGGTTGTACTAGTATTTAAAGCACTTCTTAAATACCTAAAAGTTTCTCTATTTTCATAGGGACATTGTCATCATCTACTAAAAACGTGATCCATAGTGATCCCGTGCTAATTGTTAGCACTCAGTAAATTCCTTTAGGCTGAGGAAGGACTACAAAGGTAGCTACAAACCTCTTTTGGACCAGAATCTAGCCCTTATGGTCTAGAGACGTCTCTCTCTACAGGGTCTTTCAGTCAATTAAACAACTGCATTTTTCAGATTTTAGGCTAGCTCTTAAGGAAAGGAGAAATGAATTTGTTTTAAGTTTTTAAAAGTTTAATGACAAAGTGATAGAGACATGCATTATGCATCCTTGTTTAGAAAATATCAGTGATTAAAATGGGATAGTGAGCAGTTCTTTACTAAAGGCAAGATAGCCAACACTTTGGATCTTTAAAATCAGTTGTAGTATATGGTGGGGGAAAATATTACAGTCCACTAAGCACAAAGCATATAGGAATGAATTTTATACTTAGCTTTAGATGAAAGACATGAAGATTATTTGAAAGGAAAACATAGCACTTATCTTAGATGAGATCTGCATTCATTAACTTCTTTCAAATAATAAAGACAATAGATTCATGAATAACTGAAAGAAATGGAATATGAATAACTGAAAGCAAAAGGACACATAAGAACATAGTAAAACACATCACCAAAATATGTTGACACAAGAATCCTTGAAAAATAATAACTTTGGTATTCTTCATTAATCACTAAATAATCATCACAACATACACTAAACTTTGTCTCTTGTGTTTGCTGATCAATACTTTCTTCATAGTTTGTGTGGCCTTAAATACATTTTTTGAACACAACAGGCCGATATGACTAGACACATTGCACCACTTATCCAATGAGTGGATCGAATCAGATCAAGTTTAACAACATATTGTTTTGTTTTTTAACCACAAAACTAAATAAGACTAACCATAAAAACTGCAACATTTATCTCTAAACAAAAACCTAAAACATTTTATCCTATCAAACTAACCTTATCCAGATAATGACTTTATCCATTAAGTTTCAAAGTTATCCCTGTCCTTGATCATGACAACATAGTTCGGATCCAAAACAAAACAAAAAATAGAAAAAACAAACAACTTGAGTTGCACAAAAACTCTAGATTGGCACACACACCTGTAGCACTGAGGGAAAGCAAGCTGATGAAGACGATGACAAGGTGATTGAGGTGAGAGGGACCCATCTGATGTGTCCTTTCACACGTGCAAGCTCCAAACCTGTTCAAATTTCACACTTGTGCAACAAAATTTGAAATTTCTGAGTTTGTCTTTCTCTTCCCACACCAAAAAAAATAGTGTCTAACAACACATCACCATGCACCTTATGACTCCCAACATGCCTCAAACCTTCTAGAAATTCGAATTCATAAAATGAATTTCAAAAAATTTCATAATTATGTCAGCAAAAAATTATGAAAATGGGTCTCCAAGTGACACTTTTAATTCCAAAAATATACCACCTGTGTAAAACATGAGAGAATTTTTTGTCGAATAAATTTTTTGTGAGATAAACCTCTCTCATTTTCCTCAAATTATGCTCCAGTTCCTTAGAATCTATTCCCCAATAGCATGACTAAAACAATAAATTACATAGTCTGAAAAATATGCTTCAAACATGCAATTGAATCTCCGAATATATGACACTTGTGCAGCAAATGAAGGAGGTTTTTGTTCTTTGGTATGTTCTAGACAAAATCCATCTTTTGTTTTCCAAAATTCATCTACAGCTGGTGGAAAATTGCTTTTGAAAATGGTGACTAAACGGTCACTTTGCGCGGTAGTATGTGGCAGACCTCCAAACTTTTACTAACTACCGACCTCCTTTTCACTTTTTATTCCTTTATGGAGTCTCCATATTGAATGTGAAGAACTTAGGAACCCCCCCCCCCCCAAAGACAAAAGATGTGCAATGAAGACTAAGAGTGCATACATGGTGAAATAGGTATTTTGCGCAACAACGATGTGAGTTGAGCTCAAACCTTCGCTTGAATCTATCTGTAACCTTCTTGGAGCCTCAGACTTCTTCAAAATTCAAATTCTTCTTGAGATAGATGATAAATGAGGATAGTTTGTTGAAAAAATTTAGTTTTATGCCTTGTACATGTCCCTTTCATGCAATGATGATGAATTTTGAGTGGAGGGATGAGGTGACATGGAGAGAATCTTGCAATGATGATAGGTACACCTCACTAACAGCTTCATAACGAATTTAACCAACTGTACCTAACTGACAAGACTCACCAATGTGACCTATGATATATGGAAACTCATGAAATGACCCCTAAAGTCTAATAATGACACCTTTTCTCTCCATGAGTGCAAAATTTAAAAATAGACCCCCTCATGAACCTTAGACTCTTACAAATTCGAATTAGGGCTTAAAGACCCCCTTTCATGACCCATATACTTACAAACATTTGACCACTTTAACCTTTTTACATAAGAAACTCTCTTTAGACTGGTGGGCTCCAGTATTGCAGCAATGATGCTGCAACTCTGGGGACTCCCTTCTTTACTTTTATCAACCTGGTAGTTCGTAACAAACTTGGAAGCGGCAGTGCTATATGCACAAGTACTAGCTCTTACTGCAGGTTGTCACTTGATCAGCTGGCACAAGTTCGCTAGGAGCTTAAACCAACTTTTATGAGCTCTTAGAAGAATCTTTTAACTGTGATGGATGAAAGCTAACTCAATAGAGGCTAGTCTTCTTGTAGAAAGAAGCTGAAAGCTGAAAGGAAATGCAAACCCTAGCAAACCTTAGTTTTATTGACTAACCCTACTGGTGCAAGAAAAGAGATGAAAGTTGCTGAAATGGATGCCATTGACTTTTGGAAAGGTAAAATGCATGTGTCTAAGTTACGTCTGAAGGAAAATATGGAAAAAGCATCTTTTTGTATTTTTGAGTAATTTTGCAGAATTATTATGCATGTGCTTTAACTATTTTTTACTGTGCAGGATTTTATTGGCGAAAGGAAATGGAGTGGGCAGTTGCAGGAGGTTGGGAAGGTGAGAAGAGGACCTCAGGGGTCCCTAACACCCTTCTAGAGAATTCCACAGTGATCAGATCTCGAAAAACTGCTCGCGTGAACTTCTACAGGAAGTCTGCCGGGGTTCTACAGGAAGTTCTACAGGAACAGGCCGAAAGCAGATTTTAGAGGGTTGATGGTGGAAAAATGGTGGGAAAGTGGAAATGAAGGATGGATAAGCATGTTAAGGGGTCTAGGACCTGGTAAATGAAGCTAAGGAGTGATGAAGGTGGTTGGATTTGTTCAAGGATGGAGAGAGCAATGTTGCACAAAAATGTAGAAATTAGGGCAAATTGGGAAAGTGTGGAAAATGAAGGGAAGGAATCTTGAATTAGGGGTTGGAACAGGTTGTATGATGGAGGAAGGGTAGGTAGGAATGTATCACAGGTTCTTTGCACACTATTTTCCAAAACTGATCGAACAAAGGCTGAAAAAAACAGAGATCTATCTATTTTGACCTAATCTGACCTAAAAACCAGAAACAAGATGAACATAAGTTTATAGACAGGAAATCATGCAAGAGAGCTATGGAAACTAAGCAATAACAGATCTAAACATGAAAACACAACTGATATCAACTTTTCCAACTTAAAATCTAACACTAGCAATTGCATTGGAAGGCAAAAACAATGTTTTTGTGGTAGCAAGTATGCCTTGGTCTCAGCTCATGGTCCCAAAAAGGGAGAGATGAGATCAAGGACTGCTTGATGGCCTTTTTGCAGGTCTTTTCTGTTACCAAACTGTCAAATCAACCTGAAGCATGAAAAACTACCTTAATCATCAAAAACAACCTAAGTAACAAAGCAAGATCTTAACCTAAATAATAGAAACTATTCTATGAATGCAAGAAAAACACATAAAAGTACACAAAGGAGGTACTGGCACTTGGGTTGGGCCCAACCCAAGAGCTACAGCCTCCTAAGAAATCTCAGAGCTGGTGCAAAGCGAAATTCATATTCATTACTCAAAAAATAATAGTCATGTCACAACATTGTTTACAGCAAGAGCTCGAAAATGAGTTGAAATGCAGAGCTGCACTAAAGTGTGAAAACAAACTGTTCAATAGCTAACATCTAACTAAAATATAACTAACCAAAATGAGGCCCTAAGCCTTCTTATTTATACAAATGGGGACTTCCAACAATCCTCCTAAAATCAAGGAACTCGACTTCCTGGAACTGAAGATAACAGTCCTACTTGACTTGCTTAGTTGCCCCTTGGCTTTGTGCTCTGAGTTTTTGATGGAGAATTTGAGGTAAGGGCTCATAAATGAAGGGGACACCCTCCTACAAATCCTCTCCCTTGTTCTTCCACGAATTTGGCTACCAAGTGCTCATTAAACCTTTGATTTTGTCTCAAAATTGACCAAAAATCCGCATAAAGCACACATTAGACTTTTTGGCATAATGACTAACCCAATTCACTCTATTAGCATAAATATAATAAAAAACATGCAATAAACTAATGAGAATGATGGATTAAGTCGAATTAAGAGGTAAAATGAGTCCATATAATTACCCATTTATGGGGCTTATCATCACCCCCCTACGGAAGGTGTTGCTCATCCTCCGAGCAACTAATCTATCTCTTCATCTTTGATGGCCCTGGTGGCTTCCCTATCACCCCAAGCTTCTGTTGTGGTCTACTCATGTGTGCCATAAAATTCTGCCTTCTTGTCCATGTCCTTCCACTGCTCCTCCTATTCTTCTTGTTTGAATTCTTGTGCTTTTCATAGCCTTGAAATACATGGAGGCCTACCTTTTTCTCTTCTATGTTTTTCCTTTTGTTTGAATGTCTGGTGTTTTCTCATTACTATTCTTCTCAAGTTCTTCAGTTTGCTCCTCCTCTTCACTGCTGGTTTGCTTCTACATTGCAAGGATTCTATTGCTTAGCTAGCCATGCAGGCCATTTGGGATTCTTTTTCCTGTAACTGCTATTTTAAAATCTGCACTTCATCTGCTGCCTGAGACTCTTTTTCTTGCAGCAGTTTCATTAGCATTTCAATGTCAGCTTGTGGCTCTCCCTCTTATTGTTGTTTCTCTGTTGCTTCCTTGTCTGTTAGGGGACCTTCTTGCTGTTGCTACCCTCCCAAGATGGACAACCTATCTCCCTTATGAATTTCCTGCTGCTGTAACTGCTCTTTCAGCAGTTGATTTTCTTCTTGTAGCTCGGCTCTTTTACTGCTCTCTATGTGCCTTACCATGGCCAACTCTCCTCTTAATTCCTTTATCTTGTCCTCCATGTGGTGTTGAGTGTTTTTTCTTTTTAAACAAAATGCTCAGGTGAGAAAAGCAGGCAACACTGAAACAAAGGATAGCTGAATCCGTTTTTTTTTTTTTTCTCTGAAATCAAAGAAGGGATTTCCCTTGTGCTTCTCCTTACAACATCAAATTGCAATATTTCCCTTTGTTTTAAATTGTTGTCACCCTAGATTTGACTTTCTGTTTTTTAGAAGAATTTTTATTTATTTATTATTATTATTATTATTATTTATTTTATTTATTATTTATATATATAAATATATATATATATATATTTTTTTTTTTTTTTTTTATTTTTTTTTTTTTCAGAACGGAGGATAAGGACACATGTTTTTTTTTTTTTTTTTTTAGCAAGTAGACAGATATGTAAATTCTTTTCTTCACACACACAGGTTGGCCTCTACTGTTGCATATATCTTCCTTACAGGAGAGTTTGAAAAAAAGGATGAGGAGATTTCGTATGCGGAGAAGAAAACAGAAATTGTGTAGACTCAGGGGAAATACGCAGGCAGACTTTCACTTTTTTCCAATGTGCAGGCATAATTTTACTCTTTTTCAATCAAATGCCGTGTTCAATTCACGACCTTACTCAAACAAATCATGCACAGAGAAGTTTTCGCGAGCCTACCTCGTTTTGAGCTTGAATTTCGATGAAAATCCTGGGTTTTCTTTCTGCAGAGATGTTCTCTGCCTTTCCTGTAGAACTCTTCCTGTAGAAATCTCCTTGCTCCTGTAGAATTGTTACAACTTCCTGTAGAATGCAGATAAGTAGGAGGGTTTTGAAAAATGACAGAGAACGACTGGTTCGCTGCTATGGAGATGGTATAGAGTTTGTTGCAACTGCGGGGATGATGATAAAATGGAAACAACGAAGGTGAGAGTATTTCAAAAATGAGTTCTTATGGCTGTTTATGGAGACTTCCGTTGATGGAGGGTGAGCTGGCCAAGTGTACGTTGGCCCCATGCAGACCGTTGGTCCCCGCTGCAGTGCTATTATGAAATTGTATGTAATCTGCCCGTAATCACTTGCCATCATTGGTGCTTGAGCTCAAAACAGCTGCCACTACCTGACTGTTAGATTTTTCCATGAGTTGACTAGACACACGTGCAGTGTGATCTCCGGATGAGTGCGATCGAACTAGCTGAGGGTGTCCAGTTAACTGGCCACCTTTCTGGCTTAATCCAACCATTTCATTCGTTTATGAAGTTTCGAATCATACAGATGCAAATAGAGGAACTGGTTTAGACACTTACCTGTAAGTCGAAATGTGCGTGCTGCTTGGTTCTTTTGCTGCTGCATGCCTGTATCCCTTCTGCTATATGCTTTTTATTGTCTGATGTGTGGCTATTTTTCTTGTGCAGGGATCCTCTAGCTGGATCTAAGCTGCAGGAGTCTGCTTCCACCTTCAGATTTGCACCCTCATGCTGCTGATGTTAGATTTTTGCAGGATAGTGACTTGTTTTCTCCATAGATCCTAAAAGATAGACTGGATTGACCTGAAATTTTTTGAGCATGTTTCTATCATCATTATGCACCTCCCATAGAAAAATTGTGGTCAATGGATGCACGGACTTCGAGAAAATGCAAAAATGGCTGAAGGTGATGGAGGCTGATTTCTTGGAAACTGTGCACTGGAATTGGCTAAAACTGCTTGGGCAGGTTACTATCACTCATATGCATCTCCCCATGAAACGGGTTTTTAAATGGATGCATGGATATGGAGAAAATACAAAAATGGCTGAAGGTGATGGAGGCTGATTTCTTGGAAACCGTGCACTGGAATTGACTGAAATTGCTTGGGCATGTTGCCATCATCCCTATACAACTCTCCATGAAACAGTTTTTTAAATGGATGCACGGTTTTCAAGTTAGGGAAAAAACAAGTTTCTACTCTATGTATTTTTGTATCAGAGCATTTTACAGTTTTTTGGATAGTAAGAAAAATCAACATGGGGTGTGATGCAGGCATGGAAACGATGGAAGAGGGGTTTGAATAGTGTATGAGGATTCATAAACCCTTTATTAAGCTTCCCTATTCCTCAAACTGCTTTTGAAGTCCATTTCTAGCTTTCTGTAATTTCTACAAGAGCCTCCTATAGAAAACACAACTTTTAGAAATGAAGCACAGTGAGGTGGAAAGAATGTCAAGAATGATGGAGAACGGCGAGGGAAGGTAGGATAGGTGTTGTTATTGGTTTCAGAGCTTTCTTGGCACCTGCTGCTGCTTCCTGAAGTTCTCTTGCAGACCTGCAATACAACTGAAAATTCATTTTTTTGTTTTGTTTTTTGAAAACAACTAAGGCACCTCAAGGAGGGTTTCACCCTAATTGCCTGCCTTGGGCATCTCTAAGGGAATTTTTCACCCGGGGATATTATTCCTTTTTTATTTTCTCTTATTTCTAAACCATTGACCGCCTCATGGAGGTTTTCAATCAATGAGCCAATCTGAGGTGCCTCCAAGGAGGTTTTCACCTTAGATTTTTATTTTTTTATCTTATTTTTCATTTTTTTCTTTTTTTTTTTTTTTTTTTACCCTACCCTACTTGAAGAACAAAATCATTTTCAAGTATAAGAATACTTCCAATGGATCCATGTGCACATCAAGATGATAGACAAAATGATGTGGAGGCTTGAAATGCATGCTTTGACAGGTATCTAGATTTCAAAGACCAAATGATTTGACTTTGAAGGGATCAAGCATAGTTGAGGAAGAGATTACTGCTGCAACCAAGTGACCGTATGGAACCATATCTCAATATAGCTGTGGTGTCCTTGGTCCTTTTGCTGATTTGTATCATTCTTCATGTCTTCTTCTATCATGACCTTCACATCTTCCTCTTTTTGCTGATTTTTCTCTTGAATACATGGAGGATTTGATGGTAACCATGAGGGAGCTCTCTCGATCTCTGATTTTGATGTCTTCTCTTCATCAAGTGCAGCCCATGGTCCTTTGATCTCCTCTTTTGAATCTTCTTTTGCTGGATGTGGTCCTTCAATGCTTTCAATATAATCTCTTTTTTGCAATACTCTTCCTGAGCTATGGTGAATATCATTGAGCTCAAGAGGAGTTGTTTGGACATGTTGTACCTAAGCTTTGCAATTGGGTTGAGCTACTCCAATGTGCGGGTTTGGAAATGGTGGTTCCCCATTATATACTTGTTGGGCCTGTCTATTATTCGGGTTTGGGTTCGGTTGAGCAGGTATCTGGGGTTGCCTTGGTGGAGCAGGAGGTGGAGGAAAAGGAATGGGAGGAGTATTGTACTGGGGCCTCCACCCTTGATGAGGTGCATCCTACTGAGGCTGTGGCTGAGCATAGGGGTGAAATGGATGAGTAGCTGGTTGAGCATGATATTGAGGAGGATATGACCAAGGAGGGGGTGTGGGCCAGGAAGGATGAGCAGGGGGACCCCAAGAAGGTATGAATGTGACTTGATAGGGGTTGTAATAGGTCCGGGATGTCCCTTGCATTCCTTGCTGGTAGGTTCTGGGTCCATGTGGCCTCCTTTGGTTCATGAAATAGAGTGGTTCAGTGGCTCCTTTGGCCCTCTGATATGCAGCTTTAATTCCGGGCAAGGAAGGGCACTAATTTGTAGGATGGTCTTCTTCACAGACAAAACACACTTCTACAGAGTGCAATGGACATTCGTTCCTAGGATGCTTTCTAGTGCACTTGGGACAAAAAATGGCCAAAGCCCTCTCTGCTTCCTCTTGTCTTCTTCTGATATGCATGACAACCATCTGCCTTATCTCGCTCTTGCAATCTTCCCACATGTTTCCAATTTCACCTTCAATGGATGAGTTGGAAGAAAAGGTGCTGCTCCCAACATTTCTGTTTTCAGTCATGGGCTCCAGAGGAATGTTTTCTTCTTCTTCTTCCCCTATAGGTTCTTCAAATATGTCTAGCTATTACCTAAGGGTGTTTCTTGATTGTAACCACCGAAGAAGAGAGAAGGTTGGCTGTGTGAAGCAGTGGGGGTATTGTGCAAACATTTTTCTAAATTATCTCTACTCCTACGAGGCATGAAAGGAAATCTTTTTGGGGTGTTTTTTTTGTTTCTTTTTCTACTTGTACCTGCAAAAACTGAAATAGATTGAACTGCAAATAACTAAAATCTATCTTGTTGAATTGAAAATGCAGAATTGAAATGAAAGCAGGAAAGGACTAATCCATTTTGCTAAAATGAATTTGCAGAATTGGAATGAAAGCAGGAAATGCTAATCTATGCTTGCTGAAATGAGATTGTGGAATTGAAATGAAAGCACGAAATGCTAATCTACGCTTGCTGAAATGAAATTGCGGAATTGAAATGAAAGCAGCAAATAGCTAATCTACGTTTGCTGAAATGAAATTGCGGAATTGAAATGAAAGCAGGAAATAGCTAATCTACACTTGCTGAAATGCAATTGCGGAATTGAAATGAAAGTAGTAAATGTCTAATCTACGCTTGCTGAAATGAAAATTGCAGAATCTGAAATGAAATAAACTACTTAGCAGAATGTTACAGTGGAAAATAGAAGAAAAGCAGCAATCACAAAGTACTCTGACGCTTCCCCGGCAACGGCGCCAAAAAGATGGCGGGCTCTAGTATTGCAGCAATGATGCTGCAACTCTTGGGACTCCCTTCTTTACTTTTATCAACCCGGTAGTTCGTAACAAACTTGGAAGCGGCGGTGCTATATGCACAAGTACTAGCTCTTACTGCAGGTTGTCACTTGATCAGCTGGCACAAGTTCGCTAGGAGCTTAAGCCAACTTCTATGAGCTCTTAGAAGAAGCTTTTAACTATGATGGATGAAAGCTAACTCAAGAGAGGCTAGTCTTCTTGCAAAAAGAAGTTGAAAGCTGAAAGGAAATGCAAACCCTAGCAAACCCTAGTTTTACTGACTAACCCTACTGGTGCAAGAAAAGAGATGAAAGTTGCTAAAATGGATGCCATTGACTTTTGGAAAGGTAAAATGCATGTGTCTAAGCTACTTTTGAAGGAAAATATGGAAAAAACATCTTTTTGTATTTTTGAGTAATTTTGCAGAATTATTATGCATGTGCTTTAACTATTTTTTACTGTGCAGGGGTTTATTGGCGAAAGGAAATGGAGTGGGCGGTTGCAGGAGGTTGGGAAGGTGAGAAGAGGACCTAAGGGGTCCCTAGCACCCTTCTAGAGAATTCCATAGTGATCAGATCTCGAAAAACTGCTCGCGTGAACTTCTACAGGAAGTTTGTAGGGGTTCTACAGGAAGTTCTACAAGAACAGGCTGAAAGAGGATTTTAGAGGGTTGATGGTGGAAAAATGGTGGGAAAGTGGAAATGAAGGATGGATAAGGATGTTAAGGGGTCTAGGACCTGGTAAATGAAGCTAAGGAGTGATGAAGGTGGTTGGATTTGTTCAAGGATGGAGAGAGAAATGTTGCACAAAAATGTAGAAATTAGGGCAAATTGGGAAAGTGTGGCAAATGAAGGGAAGGAATCTTGAATTAGGGGTTGGAACAGGTTGTATGATGGAGGAAGGGTAGGTAGGAATGTATCACAGGTGCTCTACACACTATTTTCCAAAACTGATCGAACAAAGACTGAAAAAACAGAGATCTATCTATTTTGACCTAAAAACCAGAAACATTATGAACAGAAGTTTATAGACAGGAAATCATGCAAGAGAGCTATGGAAACTAAGCAAGAACAGATCTAAACATGAAAACACAAATGATATCAACTTTTCCAACTTAAGATCTAATACTAGCAATTGCATTGGAAGGCAAAAACAGTGTTTTTGTGGTAGCAAGTATGCCTTGGTCTCAGCTCATGGTCCCAAGGAGGAAGAGATGAGATCAATGACTGCTTGATGGCCTTTTTGTAGGTCTTTTCTATTACCAAACTGTCAAATCAATCTGAAGCATGAAAAACTACCTTAATCATCAAAAACAACCTAAGTAACAAAGCAAGATCTTAACCTAAATAACAGAAACTATTCTATGAATGCAAGAAAAACACATAAAAGTACACAAAAGAGGTACTGGCACTTGGGTTGGGCCCAACCCCTAGAGTTACAACCTCCTACGAAAGCTCAGAGCTGGTGCAAAGCGAAATTCATCTTCATTACTCAAAAAATAATAGTCATGTCACAACACTGTTTACAGCAAGAGCTCAAAAATGCGTTGAAATGTAGAGCTGCACTAAAGTGCGAAAACAAAATGTTCAATAGCTAACATCTAACTAACAAAAATGAGGCCCTAAGCCTTCTTATTTATACAAATGGGGACCTCTAACAATCCTCCTAAAATCAAGGAACTCGGCTTCCTGGAATTGAAGATAACAACAATCCTACTTGACTTGCTTGGCTGCCCCTTGGTTTTGTGCTTCGATTTTTTGATGGATAATTCGAGGTAAGGGCTTATAAATGAAGGGGGCACCCTCCTACAAATCCTCTCCCTTGTTCTTCCACGAATTTGGCTGCCAAGTGCTCATTAAACCTTTGATTTTGTCTCAAAATTGACCAAAAATCTGCATAAAGCAAACATTAGACTTTTTGGCATAATGACTAACCCAATTCACTCTATTAGCATAAATATAATAAAAAACATGCAATAAACTAATGAGAATGGTGGAATAAGTCGAATTAAGAGGTAAAATGAGCCCATATAAATACCCAATTTTGGGGCTCATCATAGACTATGACACACAATGACTCATAGGTTAGACTTTACAAAGTACCCCCAAAAAGAATAGTAAGAGGCAAACATACTTTGATCCCTAAATCAGAGGACCCTAACATTGGCTCCAATGGGGATGGAAACCTCCCCTTGAGGTGCCAAGAACAAAAATGTAGACTAGTAGCCTAATTAAACCATTGGGCAATGGAGTCAATATAAAAGCTGAAAAATTAATCGCCTGACTGATTTACATATGACAACAAATCACGAGAACCTTAGGGCCTTCTCCTCGAGCTTCAAGTTCCAACGATAACTGCCCACACCTGCTGAAGATATATATATACACTCATGTGAAATTATCCCTCCAATGTAAACAATCAAGCCAATAATTACCTAATTTATTTCCTCTTTCATTCTGTTCATATGAAAACAAAAATCTTAGAGATGACCCAACAACATGAAATTTGAACCCAAATTCAAAATTTCTCCATTTTGAGAAGCTAAATCCATTACTAATTTCAAGAATACTACACATTTCTCCTTCTCTAATTTTTGCGACAGAAATTCAAAAGAATCCCAAAAATCATGAATATGTTCTTCTTGTTGATGAAGACAAGGAAAAATGGAAGCTCCATCTATAACTGCTAGTTATCCAGGTTTTGTGTAGTCAGCTTTAAGATCATCCTCAAGTGAAATATCAACAATTTGTTTGATATAATTATTCTCATCATACACAAAAAAGGACTTTGAATATTCCTGAATATTTTCAGATAATGTATAACATGAATGTCAAAACTTGACCCTTGATGTGGCTCAACAAGCATGTCATCTTGATTTTCAAAAAATTCTAAATATGACAATTCAAGAGATGCATCATGAATAGATTATGCACTATCCAAGGAGTGTAAAACAATCTGCTCTTCATCAGCATCTCTTTGGAACTCAATGATAAAATTATCTTGTATTGAAGAGTTTATTAGCAAAATTTGTTGACTATTATGCTTATCCTCGTGTGACTTTATTTGAAGACTGTCATGTGCAGGTTCACTATCTAAATTTTCCATACATACAACTTCAGAAATATGAACTTTTTGAAATGAAAATTCAGAAAATGAAAATTCTGAAGAAAAACTCGAATGACAATCCTCATCCATATGTTGGTTTCTTAAAATCTGAACATTTTCATTAGACCCAAGGGACAAAACACGAGTTTCCACATCAAGATCCTGACTATCTTCATCCTTATCATGATCATATAAAGACTTACAAGCCTGCTGCAAATTTTCATCAATTTCATAAAATAGAACTTGACTGTCATCATTTAAATCCTGCTTAGTTTCCTTTTCATCTTCAGCCAAGGGAATTAGTACTTGTTGGAATTTCTCTTGAATTTCATGGCAACTAACTTCTAGTTTTTGTTCTTGATATTGAGATAAAAATTCATAAAGGGCTTCCTTAATTTCATCATCCATACACTCTTCATCACCATAAATATTTTCTAGATATTGAATGAAATCTTCAAAATATGCACAACATCTTTTAACCAACAACAGGGAAGGATAAAGTTCTTTAAAATGCTCATAAGAAGCTGTGTGAAAATTAGCAAGAGAACACGAACTAGCAGGTGGCAAACCTTCATACCAGGATCTAGATTTTCCTTCTAAAGTTGCCATGAACATTTTCATTAAACAGTCCTCATAAAAATTAACCTTTAACTTATGCAAATGCATGTGAAATTTTACCAAATGCAAAGCAACATCATCTTCGTCATCATCTTTGAATCTTGGCAGATAAGTTTGACAATCTACATAAGGCATGTGGTTTGGGAAGCCTGAAATATGATCTCGATTCATGGGAGCATATTTTCTAGATTGAGAATTCATATTGAAAATGTGGAGTCACGAGTGGAACTTGAAAATTTGGGTTCTGCTTTATTGGAGTCGCTAGATGAATGGTTCAGCCTTCTGATGTCCAACTGTTGTTCACCATCAACAATTAGATTTGATCCTTTTCGTTCACACTCGGGGAAAATGTGACTGTTCGATCCTCGGCAACGACGCCACTATGTTAGCACCCCATAAATTCCTTTAGTTTGAGAAAGGACTACAGAGTTAACCATAAACCTCTTTTGCACCAAAATCTAGCCCTTTCGGTCTAGAGAGGGATTTCTATATAGGGTCTTTCGGTTAATTAAACAAATGAGTTTTTTGTTTTTTGATTTTTGTTTTTGTTTTTTGTTTTTTGTTTTTTGTTTTTTGTTTTTTGTTTTTTGTTTTTGTTTTTTTGTTTTTGTTTTTTAATCAGATTTTAGGCTAGCTCTTAAGGACAAGAGAAATGAATTTGTTTTATGTTTTTAAAAGTTTAATGACAAAGTAATAAAGACATGCATTGGGCATCCTTGTTTAGAAAATCTCACTGATTAAAATGAGATAGTGAGAAATTCTTTACTAAGGGAAAGATAGCGAACACTTTGGCTCTTTAAAATCAGTTGTAGTATATGGTGGAGGAAAAAAAATATTACAATCCACTAAGCATAAAGCATATAGGGATGAATTTTATACTCAGTTTCAGATGAAAGGCATGAATATTATTTCAAGAGAAAACATAGCACCTATCTTGGATGAGATCTACATTCATTAACTTCTTTCAAATAATAAAGACAGTAGATTCATGAATAGCCGAAAGAAATGGAATATGAATAACTAAAATAAAAAGGACACATAAGAACATAGGAAAACACATCACCAAAATATATTGACAAAGGAATCCTTGAAAAAAATAACTCTGGTCTTCTTCATTAATCATTGAATAATCATCACAACATACACTAAACTATGTCTCTTGTATTTTCTGATCAATCCTTTCTTCATAGTTTGTGTGGCCTTAAATACATTTTTTTAACACAAAAATCCCATATGACCAGATACATTGCATCATTTATCCACTGAGTGGATCGAAGCAGATCAAGTTTAATAACATACTGTTTTTTTTAACCACAAAAACTAAATAAAGCTAACCATAAAAACTACAACATCCATCTATAAAAAAAACATAAAACACTTTATCCTATCAAGCTAACCCTATCCAGATAATGACTTTATCCATTAAGTTTCAAAGTTATCCCCGTCCTTGATCATGACAACATAGTTCGGATCCAAAACAAAAATAATAGAAACAAAAAACAACTTGAGTTGTGCAACAACTCCAACTTGGCACACACACCTGTAGCACTTAGGGACAACATGCTGATGAAGACAACAACTAGGTGACTAAGGTGGAGAGGGACCCATCTAATGTGTCCTTTCACACATGCAAGATCTAAACCTATTCAATTTCACACTTGCACAACAAAATTTGAAATTTCTGAGTTTTTCTTTCTCTTCCCGCCGAAACAGTCTCTAACAACTCATCACCATGCACCTTATGATTCCCAGAATGCCTCAAACCTTCCAAATATTCGAATTCACAAACCAAATTTAAAAAAAATCATAATTATGTTAGCAAACAATTATGGAAATGGGTCTCCAAGTGACACTTGCAATTCCAAAACTATAACACCTATGTAAAAACTGAGATAGTTTTTTGTATAATAATTTGTTTGTGAGAGAAACCCCTCTCATTTTCCTCAAATTATGCCCCGACTCCTTAGAATGTTTTCCCCAAGATCATGGCTAAAACAATAAATTACATAGTCTGAAAAATATGCTTTAAACATGCATTTGAATATCCAAATATATGATACATGTGTAAAAACTAAATGAGGTTTTTGTTCTTTGGTCTATTCTAGACAAAAGCATCTTTTGGGTTTTCCAAATTTCATCTCCAGTTGGTCAATTGCTTCTGAAAATGGTGACTAAAACAGTCACTTTGCGCAACACTATGTGGTAGACCTCCAAACTTTGACCAACTACTGACCTCCTTTGCACTTTTTCTTCCCTTCTGGTCTCCATATTGACTGTGCAGAAATTAGAAACCCCCCCCCCCTCCCAAGACAAAAGATGTGCAATGAATACTGAGAACACATAAACGATGAAAGATGGTATTTTGCGCAACAATGATGTGAGTTGAGTTGAAACCTTCGCTTGAATCTGCCTGCAACCTTCTTGGAGCCTCAAAATGATGATAAATGAGGATAATTTGTTGAAAATTTTGAGTTTTATGCCTTGTACATGTCCCTTTCATGCAATGATGATGAATTTTGAGTGGAGAGATGAGGCAAAATAGAGAGAATCTTGGAATGATGATAGGTATACCTCACTAACAACTTCATAACCACTTTTAACCAACTATAACTGACTTACATGACTCGCCAATGTGACCTATGATAGATGAAAAATCATGAAATGACCCCTAAAGTCTAATAATGACACCTTTTCTTTCCAAGAGTGAAAAATTTAAAAACAGACCCCATCATGAACCTTAGACTCTTACAAATTCAAATTAGGGCTTAAAGACCCCCTTTCATGACCCATATACTTACAAACATTTGACCACTTTGACCTTTTTACATAAGAAACTCTCTTTAGACTATGACACACAATGTTTCATAGGCTAGAGTTTACAAAGTACCCCCAAAAAGAATAGTAAGAGGCAAACATACATTGATCCCTAGATTATAAGACCCTAATACTAGTAACAAGGGAATATCCAATAAAGCTCATTTCAAATTGTGCAATTGTATCATGCTCTACATCCACAAAATTATGTGTAGATCCTGGCATACGTTGTTCGCTGGGTGCAGATCATGTTGTGAGTGGTTGAGTGATTTGATTTAGAATATTAGATTGTTTTGTTAAGATCCTCCTCAGATTTGAAACGAAATGCTTTCATTGTGCTTAAGGATTCATGATTTTTTGCAAGTGAAATGATGAGTTTTTATGTTAATTTTATGAGAAATTTAACATAAATAAGAGACTGAAAAAAAACATAAACATGTACATAACATCATCAAAAACACATTACAACAGGAACATGATAAAGGAGTTCACCCCTCTTGGGCTACGTCTCCTTGGTCCAGCTTCCAATGGCTTGGGTCTCTCTATTATGCTCAAAAGTGTAAAAATATGTGTTTACAATGCTCAAATGCTTCTGAAACCTGCTCTAATGAGTCCAAAATGTCCAAAAATGGCTATATAGTCTCTTTTTGCATCCAATTTGGTGGAAAAATGAAGAAGTTATGACATCTCCTAGTTTTCCCACCATTCGCTCCACAAATTGCTCAAAATCTGGGATGATGCTACAAATTAGCTCCAAAAAGCACTAACTGAGCAAAAATTTCACCGTGCGGTGGTCCATAATCTATTGGGACCGAATGTTCCATCACAAATCGCAATTGGCGAGAACCGGCGAGTCTTATGGTTTGTGAATGTGGCATGGGCGATTATGTGATTGCGATAAATATCAGACCTGACGAAATTATCAATTGGAACCCATAAACTTATCACATTCGGGATCCATCGCATCAAAATCGGCGGAATTTGGGGTAACATATATACAGGACTCGGCACCATTCGATCTACGATTATCGCATCGCAACCATGACATGCTCTGGGTTCGATCATCACATCGCATACGCTGGGCCGATTCTTTAATGCCTTCCCGCCTACCCTATTGCGTGGTGCGATTGCAATTATCGCATTGCACCTTGCTTATTATGGGGCTGATTATTTACACAAACATGCCTCCAATATGTGATTTACGAAATGCGGGGCAGAAAAGTTCTGTCATGTCATCTTCTCCTGCCATTTGTCCAAGTCAAACCTAAACTTTGAATTGCTCTAACTTCTTCATATGAGCTCGAATTCGAGTGTCGTTCACACTGTTGGGATCAGGACGATGAGCACTTAGATATGAAGCTAACTTTATCGAGATTCTGCTACTTTGAGTTTTGAGCCTAATTTTGAGCACCTGATCATTCCTCCCCATTTGAAGCCTTTTGGACCCCAAAAAGATCACTTTCAATTGTCTAGTAGGTGAGGGTACAGTTCCCTCACCTTTCCAACCTCTATCCATTTGGCTTTTAAAGTATTTGTACCCTTGAGACCCACTCGAAGATAATAAATACTTCCCCTTTTTGATGTCCTTGTTCTTCTGTCAAGTATAGTGTCTTGCTGAAGCTCATCAAGGAATTCGGGAGAAAATTCTTCAATAGACGGAATTTGAATATTCTCTCCTTGATATTCAATCAAAGGAGGCTCATACAACGTTAAATTTTCAACATTAACAACAACATAAATTTTCATTTACGAATGTAAATCCAACTTGAAGGCATTGTTACCAATATTTTCCAAAATTGTGAATGGACCATATCTAATTATTTTTAGCTTTTTACCTTCTCCTTGGAGCCTCTCTTTGTTAATGTGAAGCCAAACTTCATCACCAACTTGGAAATTGTGATCTTGACGATGCTTTTGGTGCCTTTATTTGTACTTGACTTGGATTTTACTAAGCTATTCTTGAACCTTTTGGTGTACTAATTGGAATTTTTCAATGAAATTTCTTGCTTTGTCTATGTCACTATGACCTTGAATAGAAACATCTTTGCTAAAAATAAAATCCAAAGGAGATTTAGGCAAGAATCCCAAACATTCCTTAAATGGCGAAGTTTGAGTTGAAGAGTGCTTGGCTCGGTTGTAAGCATGCTGAATATGGTGCAAATGTTCATCCCACGACTTAGGATGCTTGCTGCAATACCCAGGAAGAAGATGTATCACTGTTCTACTCACCACTTTTGTTTGACCATGTGTTTGTGGATGAAAGGTTGTACTCCTTTTCAATTTGGTGTCCATGAATCCCCACAAGCTTACAAAAAATTCCCCATAAAGCGAGAATCTTGATCACTAACAATGGATGTGGGTAATCCAAAATTCACCCAAACATTCTAAAAGAATAACTGAGTAGTTTGTTTAGCTGTAACTTGCTTTTTACATGGCATCAAAATACATATTTTTTTGAACCTATCCACAACTACATGCAAATAATCATGACCTCTTTTTGACAATGGAAGACCTCCTACAAAATCAATAGAAACACTCTCCCACAGTCTTGAAGGAACTGGAAGTGGTGTGTACAATCCTAACTTCCTATTTCTAGGCTTACTGATTGCACATAATGAACATACTTTAATAAAATGAGACACGATTTCAAGCATACGAGGCCAATAACAATACCTTTGTAGATGTGTCACCGTCTTACTTACACCGAAATGACCGGTAATAAGAGAAGTATGTGCCTCTCTTATGATGTTAACTCTTTCTCCCTGTGGCATACAAAGCTTGCCAAGATGGTACAACAAGTTATCACGCAAATGATAATCCAATTCCTCTACTTGGTTACCTTGACTCAAGCTTGCATAAACATAGTGAAAGTCATTATCTAATGCGTATAGTTCAATATAGCTTTTATGTAAAACAAAAATGTGCTTGAGTAAAGTAGTTGCACTAACAATAGGCCTAGAAAGCATATCGGTAACTTTATTGTAGATACCTTTCTTATACCTGATTACCAAGTGGAATTGTTGAAGAAAACCCATCCATCGGAAGTGCCTTGATTGCTGAAACTTTGATTGAGATTGAAAGTATTGCAATGGTTGATGATGAGTGTGAATGATTGTTTCCTTACCCATCAAGTAGTGTTTCCATTTTTTCACACTTTGAACCAATGCATACATTTCCTGGTCATATGTAGGATAGTTAATCACTACGCCATTAAAATTTTCTGAATGAAAACAGATAGACTTACCATGTTGCATGAGAACTGCACCCATAGCATAGTCATTAGCATCAACCTGAATCTCAAATGAATATCTCAAGTCTGGAAGTGCAAGTGCTGGAGTTGTACTGATATTTTCCTTCAATACATCAAATGCCTTTTGATGTTTGCCTCCCCACTAAAAATCCATTTTCACGCTTGTCAATGCATGCAAAGGAGTTGCTATAAGAGAAAAATTAGCAATGAATTTCCTCTAATATTGGGTTGCTCCCAAAAAAATTCTTACCTCCGTAATTGTCTTGGGCCTTGTCCAATTCACAATGACATCAATCTTGGAGGGATCTATTTTCAACTCACCTCCTCCAACAATATGTCCCAAGTAAACTAAAAAAAATATTTCCAAACTCCCACTTTGACATCTTAAAATACAATTGTTCTTTTTTTAAGACATCAAGTACTTTTCCGACATGCATGACATGTTCATCACGATATTTACTAAAAGTTAAGATGACATTTAAGTAGATTATGACAAACTCATCAATAAATGGCCTCAACACATCATTCATCACATGCATGAATGTAGCAAGAGCATTACATAAACCAAATGGCATAACAATCCATTCAAACAAACCTTGTTTTGTTTTGAATGTTGTCTTCCAAATGTCTCCTTCAGTTATTCTGATTTGATGGTAGCCACTTCTTAAGTCCAGCTTAGTAAAATACTTTGCATCTTTCAATTGATCAAGTAAATCATATATTCAAGGCAGTGGGTAATAGTTCTTTACCGTAATTTTCTTTAATGCACGAAATTCCACACACATGCACCATGTTCCATCCTTCTTTGGCACTAAGAAAATAGGTGAAACACATGGTAAGGAAGATAGCCTGATGATCCCTTTATTCAACAACTCTTGAATTTTCTTCTTAATTTTATCATTTTCCATCACTGACATCCTGTACATGCCAATGTTAGGAAGAGGACAATCTTGCTGCAATTATATCTCATGTTGGATTCCTCTCTTGGGAGGTAATCCCTTTGGTTCCTGAAACATCTCATCATATTGGTTAACTACATCAACCAATTCAGATTTCAAATTTTAATCACAACCTTTAAAAGCTTCATTATCAATATCATTCTTGGGTTTGATCATTAGAAGTACAAATTATTGCTCGAATTCACTAGTCTTTTCATCTGCCCTGCATAAACAAGCGAAAGATTTATTTTCTTGTTATGAGCTCTCACAATATACTCCACTCCATCTTTGAAAAAATGATATTTGTTCTCAAGTCTATGGAAGATAGCTTTTCTATCATAAAGGTATGCACTGCCCATAACTATGCCACACATATCTAACGACACAACATCAAGCTCCACTTCATCTATGAAATTTGCAGTGGTGGTGAATTTCAATTTATATTTTCTAGTAACCTGCAATTATGCATTGTCACAGACCCATCCAAGTGGATATGGTTTATGATGTGGAACGGTTTCCAAGTTTAAACTTTTTACAATGTTATCAGAGATAAGATTGTCTTGAGAGCCACTATCGAAAAGCGTATCAATCTTGTTGTGTTTTGAGATCACCCTTATATGAAAAATTTCTATTATCCTCTTTTCATTTTGAGTTTCATTTTGTGAGTTTGAATAACTAGTGCTCGAAATGGATTCTTTTCCTTTTAACCCCATAATTTTAGTTTCACCACTCGAATCAGATCCTAAATCCTGTTGAGTGGTTTCAGTTGTCTTTTGTTTTCCCTTGTTGTTGTTTCTTTTTGGTCTCATTTCGGGATGAATCTTCCAACAATGAGCTTCATCGTGACCCTCTCTAGAACAATGTTTGCATGTAACTTTCTCTCCTTTTTCGATAGACGCATTTTTCTTTTCCTTTCCTTTGAAAGCCTTTTCCTTTCCTTTACTCTTAAATTGCTTTTTACTACCTTCTTCTGGGGTGTTTTTCACTCTTGCCTCAATATGAGTCGCTTGCACACACACATCATCTAGATTATTGGGATTAAACATTAAGATAATATGCCTAAGGTAACTGTGTAAACCCCCTATATACTTCAACAATGTGTCTTGTGATCGCAAATCTACACCTAACATCAAAGACCTTTTTTTGGATTCTTGGGTTTAATCTTGCACATTTTGACCTTTAAGCTATCTAAAGTTCTACCGACTCATGATGGCTTTTTGCATATAAGCTATAGGTTATAATTGTCTTTTGATTGCAACAATGAAATCATTCCAAGAAATTGATATCTTACCATGTTTTTTAATCTCCTCTTCGGTCTTTGATTCCCACCATACTAGTGTTGCACCTTCCATTCTCAAGGAAGGTAATTGAATCTTTATGTCATCCTCTTGAAGGTTTTGAATCCTGTAATAGACCTCCAACTGACGAATCTAATTATCAAGCTTCTCAGCATTCACTTCACCATTATACATGGGAAACTCAAATTTAACATCAAGTTTTTAAAAAGGTGATTTACCAGTTCCTTTTGAAGTATGATGATGAGTATGAGTAAGGGTTTTGTTAGTGGAAGAGGGTGAAGATGCCTGTGAAGAAGAATATGAAGAAGATGGTGGAGAGAGTGGAGGTTTGTCTCCATTTGCATTACCTCCTCCTAAAGAGACTTCTCCTTTGGGAGGTTTGGAACTTTCCCCTTGCAACCTGGTATTCCTCTCTTCATAGAGGACCTTTACCATCTCTGTCATATCAAAGAAAGCCTTTCTGAAGGTCTTCTAATCTTCTGTCATGTTTGCAGGTTCTCCTTCATGAGACATGATCTCTGGAGTCTCAACTGCAACTCGAGGCTGAACTGGTGTTGGAGATTGTGGCAACCTTGCTCTCCTTCCCCTTGAACCAACTTCAAGGCTTCCAACTAGCATCCCTTCTCCTCTTTTGAGTTTTAACCTTGCAAGCATGAAATAAACTTGGAAACAGTTGAATCCTTCTTCCACAAAGAAAACCTTAGCTCTAATACCAAATTGATCCGATTTAGAATATTAGATTGTTGTGTTAAGATCCTCCTCAGATTTGAAACAAAATGCTTTCATTTTGCTTAAGGATTCATGAATTTTTGCGAGTGAAATGATGAGTTTTTATGTAAATTTTATGAGAAATATAACATAAATAAGAGACTAAACAAAAACATAAACATGTACATAACATCATCAAAAACACATTACAACAGGAACATGATAAAGGAGTTCACCTCTCCTAGGCTACGTCTCCTTGGTCCAACTTCCAATGGTTTGGGCCTCTCCATTATGCTAAAAAATGTAAAAATATGTATTTACAATGCTCAAATGCTTATGAAACTTGCTCCAATGAGTCAAGAATGTCCAAAAATGGTTATCTAGCCTCTTTTTGCATGCAATTTGGTGGAAAAATGAAGAAGTTGTGACCTCTCCTAGTTTTACCACTATTCGCTCCACAAATTGCTCCAAATCTGGCATGATCCTATAAATTAGCTCCAAAAAGCATTAACTGAGCGAAAATTTCACTGCGTGACGGTACATAATCTGTCGGCACCGACTATTTCATCACAATCGGCAAGAACCGTCGGGTCTTATGGTTTGTGAACATGGCATGGGCGATTATGCGATTGAGATAAACAACAGACCTGACGAAACTATCAGTTGGAACCCATAAACTTATCGCATCCAGAATCCATCGCATCGCAATCGGTGGAGTCAGGGGTAACATATATACGGGGTTCAACATCGTGCGATCTGCAATTGCGATCATCGCATTGCAACCCTAACCTTCTCTGGGTACGATCATCACATCACATTTGCTGAGCCGATTCTTTAATGGCTTCCCACCTGCCCTGTTGCAATTATCGCATTGCACCTTGGCTTGTTCTGGGGCCAATTCTTTACGCCGACTCACCTTCAATATGCGATTTTCAAAAGGCAAGGCCAATGGCAGCCTGCCACTTGGCATTTTCCCATTCGCTGAAGAGTCCTACCATGTCATCTTCTCATGCCATCTGTCCAAGTCAAACCTGAACTTGGACTTGCTCTAACTTCTTCATATGAGCTCAAATTCGAGTGTTGTTCGCATCGTTTGGATCAAGATGATGAGCACTTCGATTTGAAGCTAAGTTTATCGAGATTCTTCCACTTTGATTATTGAGCCTAATTTTGATCACCTGATCATTGGGTGGTTGTACCAGTCTCAATCACTGGTGACTCACTCATCGGTGGAGAATCGACGCTGTTACCAACGTTGGCCGGATCCATAGTCATAGCATGAGGATCAAACTTCGCAAAAAACTCTTGTAAAATAAAGAGTTTTTTTTTATAAAGGATGAGATAAATAAATAATAAACAAATAATTGGGATAATTAAATGAGTTGCTCACCCATATTGACAAACTTGTTGCAACAAGGTTTTGATTTCATCCTTTATCTCATCTATTTGAGACTCAATCAAAATTTAAGAATTAATTTTCTTGGTTGCTTTGAATTTAATCTTCCTTATTGCTTGCATTGGATCAACGTACATAAAAATTGCATCATCAATAACCTTTTCCTCACGAGCATTTGTGGAATGATATAAGGCTAGTGCCTTCCCCTTATCACCTTGTTTATCAAATAAGCGTAATTTGCAATTCATCCACAATTAATCATCATTATAGTAATAAGAAAACCACTATTGACATAAGTCTAAATTTATATAGAAACTTCATGTAGTAAATGACAACCATAACATACAACAGACATTGCTTACAAGTTGGGTAAAATTAAATACATACCGCCCCCATAATAGCAATATTTGTATTTATTATTCAAATTGTAATCAATGAACAACTCTTCCCCCGCAGTGATTGATTCAATGGCACATACGAACACATGGTTTCCTTCACATCCCTTGAATACTCAATTGGGTTGCTTATTTGTGGTGAGAGTCCATGTACTATTTATAAGCACTGCAATATTCCCTGCCGCTTTTGGCCTTCCATCAATATACATAGTTGCGCATTTATTTTCATCATTGTCATTTAGTTGTATATAATTTGCAGCTGCTCCATATCTTCACATACTTTTGGTAAATTGGACTAGCCACACCCAATCATTGTAGTTGTAACAGGGTCTGACATACTCCTTCAATTTAGTTAATCCTCTGTAACATACCTTTATGCCATCCATAGAAAATATCCCTAAACAATGTAATGACGATGGGGAAATGTGTATATCCTTTCATTGACAGAAAAAACAATGCTTTTTGTTTGTTTGTTTGTTTTGTTTTGTTTTTTGGTTTTTTATTTTTGCTTTTTGTTGTTTGTTTTTTTTTGTTTTTTTGCTTTTTGTTTTGTTTTGTTTGTTGTTTTTTGTTTTGTTTTTTTGTTTTTTTGTTTTTTTGGTTTTTTTGTTTTGTTTTTTGTGTTTTGTTTTGTTTTTTGTTTTGTTTTGTTTTTTGTTTTTTTGTTTTTTGTTTTGTTTTGTTTTGTTTTTTTTTTCTTCTCAGGAAGATCCTTGGGTGCCCATTGTTTCACTACTTGTTTGTACCTCAAGGGCACCTCGATGTCATCTATGCTCTCATTATCATAAGAACATGACCCCCATTAGCGAGAAAAATTTCCATGCGTCTATGGAATTTTCTTCTTATGTTTTCACCTCTAGTTGATCTTCACCTCCGAGATGACGTATTAAATGTTTGGTCAATTTCTTCTATCCTACCTGAACTTTCGTCACTTGATGAATATAGATCTGACAACTTTTGGTTGAACGTCCTATAACACTCCATAAAATGAGAGAAACCATTAGCAAGTGTCATAAGGGATGTTGAGAAATGTCTTGATGAAACCATAAGAAAATTATAATAGTACAAGTGAGTTATAAGGAAGTTCTTTGTGTTTAAAATATTCTATATGGTTGTTGGGTTTGCACATGATTTGTTCAAGTCAACGTGTGTAATTTTATGAGTTTTCAAGCCTAAAACAACAAATTATATGAAGCCCTTGAGAAGTATATAAACTAGAGTGATGAGAAGCCTCATTCTCACCAACCCAAGTGCAATTCGTCATAAGTGGAGAGTATCTAAATTAGTCGCAGCCTAAACGAGCCTTGTCAAGTGTAGGAGGACGTTTTGGGTCTGTTTTGTCTCTATTCCAAATTTCTTCTCTAAATCTCGATATCTCTCTTTGGCAATAGCTTCTATAGGATCAATATAGACAGTTCGAAATACACTATCTAGGCTGTAACACCCTCCTTCCACATCTACCGAAGTAACTAGCCAACCGGGGTAAACATGCGACGATAGGCTACTATGATTGTATTCAACCTCCTATGTGACCTTAAGGAAGTGGAATCGACAGAAACATCACACATGATCATTCAACATCAGCTTTAGGACCCACAAAAACCAATCAAACACTTCAGAAAACTTGCCCTTGAGTCCTACTGAAGTTTTGACCATCTTCGACCTCAGTCGCTCTCATGCTATAGGCATGATAGTGTCCAGAAACCCAAAGTTGCTCTCACAGGCTTATGTGTCAATGTTTAGGGACCCAATTTTCCAGTTTTGTGCCAGCGACCCCAAGATTTAAGACACTTTTTCAGGCTTAGAGCCCAAGTCACTGCCCAGAATGGAGTGATAGCTTAAGATCAGTAAAAGAATAGGAAAACAATGATGCCAAAGAAATACATTGAACAAGACCTTAAGCAAACCCCTAGTAGCCATGATAGGCATTTCGTCAAACATATTATCAACATGTAATCTATAGGTGTAAACAACAAAATTAAGTGTAGGGATGTCATACTTATCTGAGAATCACTATGTACCATTGTTCCCTCATGTCATTTGATGCATTATAATCTATTAGGCCATAGATACATTATCCATTCATTTACAAGTAAAAACATGATGAGAGCCATACATAGCTTTTGTAATAAAACATACATATAACAAGCATAATAGGGAAAGAAATATCTTAAACATATCAGGCATAAAATCCACATATATATCAGTACATTTACACATAAAAATCAAGGGAATGAATTTCTCATTAATGAATGCAATAAACCAACTAGAGATGGGACTACCATGTTCCACCCGACCATAGATTGGATGAGCCAAGTCTCTCTTCATCCAATCACCCCCGTGCCATATTCCAAGCATGAACGTGGAACTCATAGAAAACACCAAAAAAAAGACCAACAAGCATGGATGCCATCAGAGTTCTCCGCCTACACCGTGAGGAGTTTGAGTGCCTCCCAGTATCTCAAGCTTTACCGTAATCCACAGTCTAATCCAGGGATCACTAGGCCCTACACTGAGACACACTCTCCATGCTTTACCGTACATCCCTTTCTGGGACTACTAGGCCCAACGGAGAGAAATCCACCTCTTGGATTTATTGTATATCCTGCCATTCATTAGCAAGGATTCATAGGCCCACCGAGGCACACAATCTAGCCTTATCGCAACCCAGAGTCTGGTTCAAGGGCTACTAGGCCAATGGATTTACTGCGATCCACATTCTAGTTCAGGGACCACTAGACCATGTGTTTCTCAGTTCAGAGATGCACCCCACTCAACTTCGAATCCATCTGACCATCCCACATTAAGGAAATATGAGAAACCCATCTCGTCAAAGCTATCAAGAAATGAAAAAGCTAGGTTTAAGAACACTGTCACACCTAGAAGAACCCATGCCATGATAGAAAATAACCACATGGAATACCATGCATGCCAAATCTAGCAAGGAAAACACACATGTAAGTCGATACCTACAATGAAGCATGTTGTAGTGGCTTGATCCTACCTTTCCGTGCTTGATCTTTGCTTCCTCTTGCCTTATTTTACTTTCTTGCTCCAATGCCAAAGTGCTCCAAGAAACTCTGTCCAACAGTGAGAGAGAGAGAGAGAGAAGAGAGCTCCAAAGCTAAATCGACAAAAGGTTACCAACTAATCCTCAAAAGCATTTTTATGAATGAGGCCTCTATTTCTTCATTTTCCATTATTTTCCTCCTCACATGCAAGTTGTGTCCTTTCACCTCCTTTTTCTCCTACTTTCCATTATTTTCATAAATAATTGTGTCAAAAATGCCATTTTGCCTTTCCAAAACCTTAGTCATTGCCTTTGCCAATTTCCTATAGCCATAAACAACCAAGTGAACACCCCCTAGGATTTCGTACCTAACATTTAGCTTGGAATATGTGTCCCATCAACCTCGTTGATTGTTTTTTTTTTTTAACTTTTATTAAATGGAATTTTCACTAGGGTTGTTACACAAGCCTTTTTTATGCAATCGTAGTAAAGCAAACTCAACACAAATAATCTTACCACTACCAGTAGGTGCTGCAACTAAAACATTATCATCTGAGTTATAAAGCACTGCAAATACCTAAGTTTGAATAGGATTGAAGTGTCTAAACTATTGATATAGTGCTTCATATGAAGGATTTCTTAATGCAGACACATGAAGTGGATGTAAGTCTAGAAACTCAGTTGGAGGTGGGTATTTCTTTGGAAAAATAAGATGTCTAAATGAAATTGGAATTATTATCCGTGACCCCAACCACTTATCAGATACAATACGAATAAAGTACTGGGGAGGAAGAGGTTCATGGTGTTGAAGAATGTAACTAGTGTCGGTCTTCATAATTGTATTTGTGAAAAGAAAGAAAAATATTTTTTTATTGTAAAAGAAATTTGACTTATTAATGCATGGGTTTCATGCTTGGGTCATTGGTCAATAGGTCAAAGCCTCCATTGTAGGCTTCTAGGATTATATATTGATTCATTATCATTATTATTATATGATAGACCCTTATTGGGGTATTTGTGTCAAATAGTTTCTCCTCCACCAAGTCAACTTCCTAATCCTTCAATTAAGCCTCAAACAATTTAACAAGTCAACCTCAAACAATTTGAAAAGTCAACCTTATGTTGAAGATTCAAACCACTATAAATACACAAGTGAATTTGTCCTATTGAAGGGTAACAAGACATTTGATCTATAGTGTAGAATCAAGAAGAAAATAAAAGAAAAGCCTATCCTATGCCTAGAAGAGAAGTAAACCAAGCGAAGGACTGAAGCTAGTAATCCTCTATCAAAAGGTGCAATTTTTTCTAGAGTATTACAGGGTCAAAAAATATAGGAGACTGAATATTGCAGGAAAGATGAAGAAAGAAATTGAAACTCTAATCTTGATTTTTATCAGTTTGACTTGGTTATGGAAGGTTGATTTAGTGGAGTAAAGGTTGACTTAGTGTGGATTATTTTGGAGTATTATAGGGTCGAAAAATATAGGAGACTGAAAATTGCAGGAAAGATGAAGAAAGAAATTGAAACTCTAATATTGATGCTTATCAGTTTGACTTAGTTATGGAAGGTTGACTTAGTGGAGTAAAGGTTGACTTAGTTATCTCTCATCTAACACTCTTGCAATGTAGTTAATCTTTATGTGCCTCTAATTTATCATGAGAAAGTAGAATGTTGGAAATTCGTAATGGAGTTAAGGGATTAAGATTTTGGTTCAAATTACATTGTAGCAAGAGAATTTAACACCACACTTCATCACTATGAGTAAAGTGGGGGGAGGTGAGGGGGGATGTTTTGGGATCCAATCATATAGAGAATGGAGAACCAATTTCATTGCTTGATTTAGTGAATATCTTGGTTGAAAAAGGGAAACTTACATGGACCAATAGATGTCTCAACCCTAGACACATTAAGCTAGATCAATTATTGGTATATAGTTCCTTCGCAGAAAGTAACATCTCTCTTTTTTCTCAAATTATATCTTATGTTGGATCATATCACTGAAACATCACCTTTTATATGATTAAACAAGATGATTATGGTCCCTTTTTTTTCCTTTTTTTTTTTTCAATAATTTTTTGCTCTAACCCCCTCCTTCTTTACCTTGTTCCTTGAGTTTGGATCAAGTGTGTGGTTGGTTCATTGGTGCACATCTAGGATCAAAATCTTAAAAACACGAAGCTCCTAAAGGTTGGGATGATGGATTATATCAATTAGGAGTAAAGATATGAATAAGTCACTCCTTTAATGATTGAAGAAAAAGAAACGTTCTAGTGCTACAAATCTACGATGAGGAAAGAAGAATAAACATGGAGGTAAATGTCCAAGAGTTTTTGGCTCTAATTAAGGGATATAAACACTACTTTTTTTCACAAACGAGCTGAAGTACAACACTAATGTAACAATGTCAAGGATATCACCACCAATGAAGGAGAGACACTAAGTGTAAATAAAAAAATCAAAGAAGTAGCATATAACCCCTATGCCACCATATATTCTAAAACTAGGAGCCAATATAGATTAAGTATAAATATTATGCAAGAAAATAATCCATGTATTAGAAGAAAATAAGACAATGCTTGTCTAATGTAGGTTATATCAGAAGAGGAAATCTTATACATAATCAATCATTTTGAACTTGATAAGGTATCAAGTCGAGATGATTCAACATTCATTTTTGCAACTATTTTTGGAATATTATTAAGTTTGAGTTGGTGTGGATGGTGTGAATTCTTCAATATGTTCATCATTCCTTGCATCTGAGAGGAGGGAAAAATTAATGTTTCTTAAGTATAGTCCCAAAAGAGGTAATTCCATCATCCTTTGTACATTCAAGATGATATCATAGTGCAATGTGTCTTACAAGATTTGTCTAAAATCATTGCTAATATATCAAAAAGTATACTCCTTAAGGTTATCTTAGAAAAATGAGGTGGTTTTGTGAGGAAGAGACAAATTGTGGAAAATATCGTCCTTATACATGAAGTTATCCCCTTTAGTAGGAATAATGAGGAAAAGTGGATGATCCTTAAGTTGGATATGGAAAATGTCTTTAATTGTGTCAAGCATAGCTTCATGTTTGGATTCCTTTAGAAATTTGGGTTTAATCCAGGTTTCATTGCTTAGATCTCCACATGTATCAACAATTTGTTGGTTTCTCCTTTATGCAATGGGTTCTCCTTTGGAGAATATTTAAGTAGATCCATGTGACTATTGAGAACAATAGGATTATCATCTTATTTTGGACAATATAAGTAATATAATAGAATCCAAATGAAATATGCTAATGTAGGGTAGAGTTGGCACTGATTGGAGGGAAAATGAATTCAAACCATGGGGGAAATTTTGAAGAGTTTAACTTGCATGAGCACTTGAAGGACCAAAACAAATTTCATGCTCGAAGAATACTTTAAATTCGTAAGTGGTTATGCTATATGTGGCAGGAAGATAGAAAATATTTTAAGTGAAATATATACTTTTAGTAAATGTCAATTTCTATCGCCTATTTATCTCTTAATGAAGTGAAATAAGTCGATGTTTAGAAGCATCCAAATAATAACTTAAATTCAAATTAAAAAAATGGAAGACAATTACTTAAACTTACCATTTTGAGTTTGTTAATCACTCCTTCACAGTGTAGGTGGTGTCAGCTTATCCTTGGATATATTTGCAAGTGGGTTTGTGTAGCCTCCTATAAAAGACAATAGCAAAAATGAATATTAAGAAAACCCTCAAATTAAACTCCAAGCTTGATGCAAAATTCTAACCCCAAATTAAATTACCTCAATGGGGTTTGAAATAATATCTAAGTTAGATGCAAATTGCAGTGATGACATACAATAGGGCGATGGTGGTAAAATTTAAATTACAACATCCCAATTCAAGTTCGAAGACCCTCAAAATTTAATGATTCAGCTACAAAATGTGTAAGTAAGGTAATATTTTCACACCAACAAATAAGGAAGACCTATTTAGATGTGTGGCTAAGACAAAAGTGCTCAAAAAGATATGTGACCTCCATAAGAATTTAGAGTTGAAAATTTTCTAAAAACCCCAATCCATTTGTTGAAAAGGAGGTGCAGGCTTCGTTGGTGATCATGTGAGTGAGAAAATGAGTTAGAATCTAAACAACTTGAACAAGAAAATAGAGGCAATTAATAATTGGGAATGTTTTATGGGAGTAGAACTGGAAGAGTTGTGCTTTTGGGACTATTTTTTTCTCTTTTTATTTGCTCACACCAACACCTCTAGTAAAATAAAGATTGTATTGATGGTTGACCTAGACCTATGTACATCCTTAGACGAGAGACAAGAACGTGGCTATGGGTATCCTGTCATCAGGTAATACTCTTTCCATGAGGGGAAAACAACCAAGTTCCCTCCTTGATTTGCCTCTAGACAACTTCTCCTAAAAGATGTTTTCCATCAATCAATAGTTATTGTTGGGTGTGTGTTATATTATTTCCACGACTAGCCCCACGTGCGGGGGGGTCATAGGGGGGTGGTAGTCCCTCTCTACGGGGTTCGAGGCATCTCCCTAGGTAATTTTTTTTTGGACCCTATATTAGGTGGGAAGACCTACCTATGTTTTTGTGTGTGGTTTTCACACATGGTTTTGGGCATGATGGTTTTTTTCCCATGGCATTTTGTAGATTCGGTCAAGGGAACTATGGTTATGTTCTAATCCAGGGTTAATGGATTGGGGTTTATGGATGTTTCGGCATGTATATATATGTATTGTAACATTGAAAGGAATATAATGAAAAATCAATATGGTAGTCCCGGTTTTGGGATGCAAGGGAAAATCTCTGTGTATATCTGTTTTATGTTTTATGCTCTCACCATTGTTTATTTTCTGTTTTTAGAATTCGTATGCAGGTAATTTCTGTACAGGGTTAAAACCTATAGTTATCAAGCATCCACCACCTCCCTTTGCTGACAGGCCAATGTCAAGGGCAAAGGAAAATGAGCAAAGAAGAAAGGTGAAGGCAATGGTGAAGATGCAATCGGGAGTCAGAATAACATCACGTCACTACCGTAGAACGATAGGCCATATGAAGAAGCAATATAGAAAGAGGTTGGATGATTAGAAAACCAACTTGGGAGGGTTTCAAATAAACGGTTATTCCCGTACCGATATGAAGGGAATGGAAAGGACCAATTATTCTTCATAAAGCAATATTATTCATCCCTATTACTCTATAAATAGTTCGAGTCGGTCCAGATAGGTGCGAACAGGTTGTGATATTTTTTCATCTCTCCAACCATCAGTGGGTTTTTGGGGATTGCATATGATCTCCAAAACTATGCTAATTACCCATGTTTGATTATGCTTTATGATCCAAATATGATGCATTTTCTTAAAAAAATTAATTACAACACACATATAAGGCCCACAAACTAGGACAGTGAACCCCTTCATTCATGATTTGTTGGAAGGACCATGAAACGACTCAATCAATGTTTCTTAGGTATTTCTTCCAGTGCTATGTATTCTCAAGTGTTTGATGAGAGAGATCCTGTCTAAGAGCGAGATATAGATTCAGATCTTCGAGAGTGAGAGATGCAACATAGGAGGGTTCGAGAGCTATAGGCGTGACATAGGAGGGTTCAAAAGCGAGATATAGATTCAGACCTTCAAGAGCCAGAGGCGTGATATATGAGGGTTTGGAAACAGGATATTGATTCAGATCTTCGAGAGCTAGAGGCCGACATAGCAGGGTTTGACAATGGAAGGTGCAACAAAGGGTTCGAGAGCTGGAGACAGAGGGAATGAATGGTTTAATTAATAATGTCTTATGTTTTTAATTTGTATTTGGTATTTGGTATTTGTCTTTTATTTTGTTTTCCTTTTTAATTTTTAATTATTAATAATTTTAATTTAATAATAATAATTAAACTTTAATAATAATAATTAAATCTTAATAATAATAATAATAATAAATATTTATATTTATTTATTGTTAAATTTTATATTTAATTTAGCTAAGACGTAGTGTAATGAAGGGACAAACTTGCGCATAAACTTTGGTTTTGTCAGGACAATGAGACTACTACAACCATGGAATAAGTCCAATTTCCTCCCAATAGAAGGTTGTAATTGAATGGTGAATCCACAACCTCTACTTCTACATTGATAGATTTTCCTCCTAACTCAAAGGGAAACAATGAGATGACTCCATTTGGATGAAATGAATGGCTATCAAACGCCTAGAGCATGGTGCATGAGGAAACCAAATACAAACAACACAAATTTTTCCAATAAGATAAAGACATGACACAAATTGAGGCTCCTTCATCATCCACACAACAATAAATGTTTATTAGAATAAATCTTAGGTCTTTCTTGGTTCAATTCAAATGAACTGTGATGGATATGTCGAAGTCACTAATTGCATTCAACAATGCCTTCCTTTGTAAAAGGAAATTTTGGAGGACTTCTTCAAAATACACGTGGGACACATGGAATAGGGTCAACATGTGGCTTCTCTATGTGGAGAGGGAACTAATTTGTGAAGTCAATGGATTATTTGTAATAGGAATATTTCCTAATGCATCATAATTGCAAGCTTGAGTTTCTGAATTAGTGTCTTTATCACATAAATAAACAAATGTATTTTAGGTAGAACTCCCATTTTGAGAGATTTCCCCATTCCCCCTTGCGGGGGTGGGATATTAGCTACCACAAGCTGTTGTTAGAGTGGAGGAAACAATTTTTTTAGAATAGTAGGTTCATGTGATGTGGAACCTCGTTGAGCTAAGTACTTGTGTATGTCATCAATGAGTGGAAAATGGTGGGTGAGATGATCCGCTTCATGTATTTTAATGGTAAAATGGATCATCTTTTTATGACCAATATCTATAGTAGAAATAGGCATGTTTTATACAGTTTAGTGGAACTTCTGACCCAATCATACTTTTGGCTAGTTTTCAAAACCACTAAATGATACACATGATGTTCCACTCCAGTAATTAGTGCATAAATTTATGCAAACCATACAACAATTTCCAAGGAACCAATATTTACTTATTAAAATGTGGCAACTTATGCATTATTGATCAGAACTATGGGAAATATTTTGTGCTAATTTCCAATTCTAGGGGAAGGATACATCATATGTCAACCTACTTTGGCACATTCATAGTTCAAATGGAGCACTCATAGTGTCTAATCATAGGTTCCACAGTAGAGGACTCCATAGAACTATATGTTGCAAAAGTAAACCCCACAAAAGATAATATTGCATAGGAAAAAATACAAAGGGGTAGATCACAAAGGGATTTGGATGGTTAAAAAAATATAAAAGCTTTAGACAAGGAGAATAATAATTGCTTTTCAATATTAAGAACAATCGATAATCATTGAACCAACACATATGATCATTGTAGCTTAAAATTCACATCCAGGAGGGATATAGCCACCATGAATAGGTTAGTTATGAACCAAGAATAGGTCTCAAGGTCTAACATGGTAAGCACCCAATAACATGGATATTTTAGATGGATAATTTCATCTCCTTGACATTTATGTTATAATTTTATCATTTGTTTGTCAAATTATTTGTGTAAGTCGTATTTGAGTCTTCAAACCCTCCCATACTGTCAATGCATGTATCTACTATAACCATGTCGAATTTCAATGCATACAAGCACAAATTGATTTTTTTTTAACATCAGCCCCTTTCACAGGTCACTTTGTGTGGGGTCAATTAATTAAAGCATAATTTCAACTAATTGGTAAATGTTAAATGGTGGACATTTACCATGACCATATAATCCTCTAATTCTTAAGTAGGCCACTACATCACGTGAACCATTGATCAACAATACCCCAAAATTCAATACATGAGCACCATAAGACTAAAAACTCTCCAAGAGTATTAGGGCATATTAGTTCTTTACATTAAGTGAGGTTTCGATACTCATGTCTGCACAACAAATATTTTCTTTTGCAAAAGTTATTTTTTATGTTATAAGAACTTTCACTTCTACATCTCTAATGTAACATTAATGTAGCTCCAATATTCAATCCATGTGGTGCCAACACAATTGACAAGGTAACTACCCATGATTTTCCATGCCACCTCAACTATCGCTCATCAGTTCAATCAATGCCATGTCACAACCTAGAGGATAAACTCACCTAACCAAAGGATTGGCCGACTTTGACTAGGTCCATGCATGCCTTACCTCACTAAGATATAAGGAACATTGTAAAGATCATCTTCAATTGATACACATGAGGTCAATGATTAAATGTTGCACCTCTTTATCACTTGACCCCTTCTTATTTTGTATTAAATATGTAATATGAACAATTCTAAATGATTAAGAAATCAACCAATCAAATTAAAAGGCAAACAAGTATGATTTAAGTTATGGAGTAATCTAGCTTTTGAGAGCCCTAATTACACAAATGTGGACATAAGTTAAACTATTTTCTCTCTATTATAGTTTGACATTAAATATTACTTTAATTATTATTAACAACATGTGTGTAGGTTGATTACTAAATTAAATATATATAGGTGGTAGCCTATGAGGTTTGCATGTTGCGTCTAGCCTGCGACAGGTCCGCACTCCCGCGCCGCTTCCTGCTACTGCGAGAGAGCCGCGCCGCTTCCTGCTGCTGCATCTAGCCTGCGACAAGTCCGCACTCCCATGCCACTTCCTGCTACTGCGTCTTCCTGCGACAGGTCTGCTCTCTAGGCCCGCACCCATGGAGGTGCTGGGCACTCCCCTAGCGCCTATCCCTCCTCCTCCGATGTCCTCGTCTGCTGAGGCCTTCAATCGACTCTTGGCAGAGCTTCCAAAGAAGAAGAACTCTGAAGCTACGAAATTCGTCAAAAAATTGGATGATATACCTGAGATATCCCTTCCCCATGAAACCCCAATCCAGGTTGCATTGTCTTTGGCCGAACGAGCTCTCATCGGTCAGTTCACTAGGCTATGGCCATCCCCCAAAACCACTAAGAGTTGGGTCAGTAGAAACTGGGCACCGTTGATCAAAGAAAGCGTTACCTCTTACTTTTTGGGGAGAGGATTCTTCCTCTTCGAATTCACTTCAAAGGATGACAAAGATATGATCTTCCAGAACGGTCCCTACTTCATGGGCCCTCAGGGTTTGTACCTAAATAAATGGACTCCGGACTTTGATCCAGCAGTGGACGTGCCCAAAGCAGTCCCGGTGTGGGTTAGGCTCCCAAATCTCCCAGTTCATTGCTGGAATTGGGACTCCTTGATGCACATTGGAAATGCCCTTGGGAAATTCATAGACCGAGCAAACAATAAGGACCAATATGACTGCGCCAGAATCTGCGTAGAAGTAGATCTAGAGGTGGGGCTGCCAGAGGCCATCAAAATCAATGTCAGAAGCTCGAAGCATGCGCAAAAACTGGACTATGAGCAGCTGCCCTTCAAATGCCAGAAATGCCATGTCTATGGCCACTTCGCTAGAGGCTGCCCGTCCAACAATGAGGCTGTGCAGGGGAAGGAGGACGGCTGGAATCAAGTCAAGCGCTCCAAAACCTCTCATAAGACACAAAATTCGGGAGGCCCTTATGGCAAAGCTCCTCAATAGGTCGCTGCTCAGCAGATCCCACCCAAGCTTGTTCTAGAAAATAAGTTCGATCCTCTTAGCTCGCAGCCAGAGGACACCCAGGAGGTCGTGGAACAAAAGGAAGTGTCTCCAGATAAAGGTAACCTACCTATCTTTTCCAAGGATGCAAGTGTAGCAGAAAGATCAAAAGGAATCCCCATTTAAGTTGAGGAAGAGGACCAAGAGTCGGAAGACTCGGAGGAGGAAGGAGAAATAGGTGACTCCCAAGCCTCTATAAGGAGATCTGCAAGAGGCCGCAAGACAGATCGGGAGAAAAGAGAGCAGGAAACATACAAGGATAAGTTACAGGGCAGCCAACCAACTTTGGAGAAGTTGTTAGCAAAAAAGCCGAAGATGACGAGAAACCAGTCTCAAGGCTCCAAGGGAGCCCAACAGAGCAAAGGTAAATAATGAAAATAGTCTCCTGGAATTGTAGGGGTATGGGGAGAAAAATCAAGGAAGAGGCCATAAGAAACTTAATAAGAATAGAAGCCCTGGACATATTCCTTATCCAGGAGACAAAGATGGAGGACTCAGACTTCCTTCAAACAAGCAAAAAACTCTGGAGTAAAAGTAAAGCAAAAGCAGTCTCAGCCCGAGGAGCCTCTGGAGGGCTGGGCACTCTCTGGAATGATAGTAAGTTTTTGTTAGTATCTGCGACTTCAAATACTCACTGGCTACTGCTAAAAATGCAGCATCTCGTTACTAAAGAATCCTTTTGTATCTTCAATGTTTATATGCCGATCAACGCTGGAGAAAAAAAGACCTGTTGGGACTCAATAAGAAGCCAAGCAGGCCTTGGGAACCTAGACAACATCATTATTGCAGGTGATCTAAATCTCACGTTGCACACCTCAGAAAAGCGAGGAGGTTGCATTGTGCGAGATCCAGCAAGGGAATGGGCAGAGGATTTCCTGCAAGATTGAGACCTGTTAGACATCAAGCCCTCTTCTAGTAAGTACACTTGGTCTAATAAAAGAGTAGGCCTTGGACACATTGCAACAAGGCTAGATAGATTTTTTGTCCAAAGTTCCTTTCTTTTGCTTGGATTAGATGCTAGTATGCAAATCCTTTCTTGCAGCATATCTGATCACAACCCTATCAAGCTTGAACTCCGGGCCCATCCTGATCTTGGCCCCATCCCTTTCAGATTTAGCCCCCTCTGGGTCAAGGAAACCAATTTTTTGTAGATAGTCAAGGAAAGTTGGTCTCAGCCAGTCAATGGATCACCATTCTATGTGTGGGAAGAAAAGCTCAGAAGAACGAAATCTACCCTAAAGTTTTGGGCCAAAACTCTTCCTAATCCAGCAGCTGAAAGGAAAAATCTTCAAAATTAGCTTGATGCTCATCACTTTCTTTCGGAAGAGGCATATGTAACCAGAGAAATCCTTGATAAGGAGGTCCAACTCCAACAGAACTTTCATAAAGCCTGCCTGGCTGAAGAAGAATTTTGGAGGATTAAATCTCGCTGCCTTTGGCACAAAGCAGGAGACAAAAATTCTTCATTCTTTCACAAGCAAGCCTAAGCTAGAAAAGGCTTCAACTCCATTGCTGGAATTAAGGGAGATACTACCAATCACAAGGACTTTGCAAGCATCAAATGAGCAACATTTCTTCATTTCAAAAATTTGTATGCTGAGGATGTGAATCTGATACATAATTCTTGTCTTTTGGACTGGGTTACCCCTTCAATCACTGCTGAGATGAACCACCAGCTAGAAGCTAAAATTACCAGGGCTGAGGTCAAGAACACTCTCTTTGCCATGAACCCAGACAAAGCCCCAGGACCGGATGGATTCTCCGCCAGATTTCTTCAATCCTGCTGGCATATTGTGGAAAATGATCTTTATAAAATGGTCCAAAAATCCCAAGCCTGTCAAAATATTGGAGGTAGTACAAACTCTGCGTTCCTTGCACTCATCCCCAAGGAGAAAGGCACCACCTTCTTCAACAGATTTCGTCCTATCTCTCTTTGCAACACTGGCTACAAGTTGATCACCAAAGTAATAGCTAGCAGGCTGAAATACCTTCTTCCCAAAATCATTCGAGAGAATCAAGGGGGCTTTATTCACGGTAGACAGTTAGTGGATAACTTCATTTTAGTTCAAGAGGCAATCCTTTCAAGCCAGCAGCGCAAGGAAAAAGGTATGGCTATCAAACTGGACTTAGCAAATGCCTTTGATCGTGTTAGGCACAATTTTCTCTTGAATGTTCTGCGAAAGTTTGGATTTGGGGAGAATTTTATAAACTGGATTCGGGCCTGCATCTCGGAGCCATGGATTGCTCCCCTTGTTAATGGTAGAGCTGCTAGTTTCTTCAAAGCCTCAAGAGGACTAAGGTAGGGCTGTCCTCTTTCTCCTCTTCTGTTTGTCCTCCAAGCCTCCGTTTTCAGTTTCCATCTAAACAAGCAAATGCAAGAGCAGGAGATCTCAGGGATTAGCATTGCTAGAGGAGTCAAAAGCATCAATCATGCCCTTTTTGTAGACGACACTTTGCTGCTGGGGGCTGCTTCGATCCACTCGGCCAACAGATTTAAAGACGCTCTTGATGAGTTTTGTATGGCGTCGGGAAGCAGTCTCAACAAGGGGAAGTGTCATGTTTACTGTTGGAATACTACACCCAACTTGCTTATTTCAATTGCCCGATGTTTTGGATTCGCAGCCTCTTCAACTTGGAATTCTTTTAAACACCTTGGGCTTCCTATCTTCCTCAAGCGGGCCTACAGCAGGGATTGGCTTCCCCAAGTGGAAAAATTCAAGAACAAGCTCCAGGCATGGGGATTCAACTGGATTAATATTGCGGGCAACTTAGTCCTTATCAAAGCTGTGCTCTGCAGTCTCCCCTTATTTCAGTTCTTAGTTCTCCTTGCTCTAATAGGCATTCTTCAGAAAATGGACCAGCATATACGTTATTTCTTTTGGAAGGGAGGCAAACAAAACGAGAGGAAAATCCCTCTTGTAAACTGGGAGACTGTCTCCAAGCCTCTAATGGAGGGAGGGTTAAATTTCAAGAACCTTTCCCTTCAGAATATCGCCATGGGAGCCAAAATTCTCTGGAAAATTATTGTGCCCAAGCCTGGCTGGGCCCAATTAGCACTCTGGAGGAAATATTTCAAGGGTAAGAGAGTTAGATGCCTGGATGGGCCTCTCCCCCAAGGCATCTCTCCCTTTGTAAGGCTCTGCTCCAAATCCGCCCCTCTGATCCGCTCCAATGCTTACTGGATTCCTGGAAATGGGAGAATGATAAATATCTGGACTGATCGCATCGTGGACCGTGATCCGATTGGTGAATGCTCATCCCTGAATGCGCTGCGTGGCTGGTTGACCGCTTCAAGAAAATTAACGCTATGGGATATATCCACGTGGGTTGGGACACGTTGGGCAGGCTGGAACTTTATTGACTTGCCTCTGGAGCTTCTTCAGGAATGTAACTGCCTTCGCGCTATGCTGAACGGTATTGCTCCCATACATGTGCGCAGAAGAGACTCGCGTGGCTGGGGTTTGCTGTCTACTGGGTATACCGTAGCTCAAGGCTACACTAATCTTTCTTTGAGACTGCATGTCCCTCCTGACCCTGCTCCTTGGAAGGCGGTTTGGTGCCTCCCCTATCTGCCCAAAATTGACATGTTCTACTGGCTCTTATGTCACAGGAAAATCCTCACTGATGACAAATTGCAGAAACGTGGATTTCATGGCCCGTCTAGGTGTCCCTTGTGCAGAGAGAATGTGGAATGTGCCACACATCTCATGCTAAATTGTAAATTTGCTGTGCAGGTTTGTAGTGAGCTGATGGATTACTGGAACCCAAATTTTGTTCTTTCCAGCTCCATAATTGATTTATTTGCTAATTGGCAGAACAAATATCCCGAATCTCCTCCCAAAAACAAAGTGATTAAAGCGGCTTGGTCTTCCCTTCCTAAAATCTGCTGCTGGCAAATCTGGCTAGAGCGAAACAGTAGAATTTTTAGAAACACTCAGCATGATGTCAAGGTGGTAGCGGCAAAAATAAAATTCCAGTTAATAGAATGCTTGGGAGATCAAAAAGACGATTCAAGTCTAAATCAGTTAGATACTGTCTGGGGTGCCTCTCTAAATCTGCAATTTCAACAAGCTGCCAGAAATATCTCCTCTTCTAAAGACTGGAAAATAAGGAAAAACAATGAAGATTTCCAAGATTGGATCTCCAATCAAAAGGTATACTCTCTCTTCTTTGACGGGGCATCAAAGGGAAATCATGGCAATGCTGGGGCAGGAGGAATTGTAAAAAACACTGAAGGCATATCGACTCACAACTTTGCTTGGGGTCTGGGGATCAACTCCAACATTCAAGTTGAGGCTTTGGCTCTCTTCCAAGGTCTTAAGTTGCTCTTGAATTTGGAAATCAAGGAGGCAAACATTTTTGGGGATTCTCAAGTGATAATAAAAACCATGGTGAGCAACTCATCCCCTCGGGACTTAAGATTGGCAAGACTGATATCTAGAATCAGAAGTTTGGGGAAATTGTTCCAAAACCTGAAATACTTCCATGTATTGAGAGACAACAACAAAGAAGCAGATCTTGAAGCTAATAAAGCCACCCTTCTCTCTGATGGGGCAATGATAAGAGGCGGGGAAGAAGCATGGGATCCAATTCCATAATCAGTCAGCTGCTATGTTTTACTGCTTGTTATTGAACCAGTTCGTTTGCACTTATAATCTTGGGCAAATCATAGAAATCGATTCCATAGCTGTAGCCAATAAGAGCTGGAAGTTGACCACAAGCTCCATAGCAGTTCAGGTTGTCGAAACTATTTGGGCTCTGCCCCCTCTCATTGTAATTTGAAATCCGGCATTTAGACCACTCAGTTAATATAATCCATAACCGTTTCTGTTAAAAAAAAAACAACATGTGTGTAGGTTTAACGCTAGAAAAGGGCAATCGTTCTAGACAATCACCATAAGTAATAGTAAAAACTTAAAAAACTATAAAATCTTATTTGCATAGTGAGTTTCACATACACATAACAACCCACCGTTTTATTTTTTTAATTATCGTGGAACTTGGTTAAAATTAGTACTACAAACTGATAGCTAAGGGTTTCAAATGACATAGGTATAATACATACCCAAGTTAGGGAATGTTATTGGCCATTTTGTCACATCTGATCAATAGGCCTGTAAACCGAATCAATCAACATCCATGAACATATTGTAGTTGTGTTTTCTTCTTGTATGTGTATGGAAAGGAATCACTTTAGATTGTGGATGACAAACAATCCTAACAATATAAATGGTTGCTAAACATTATAGATCTACAACAAATGATAGAAACAGAACCTGCCAAAGCCCTGATCTATGCCACAATAATAGTTAAACAACAAAATGAAATTGTAAAATAAGCGTAAGTAACTCCAATAATCCAATGTAAACCATATATATATAAAGAATATATTTTATTAAACAACACTTGTGAAGGGAACAAATAACGTTATTAGCCCCCCTCTATGGGATGGGTTCTTGGCTATCATCAAATGTCTTTAGTTTTTGTAGATTCTCTCTCCTCTATAATGTGTAAAACCCAACAAATAAAATGTTTGAGCTGAGTGAGAACTCAAATGGAAAAGAAAAATGGTGTGTGACACTGATAATAATCAGAGTTACAACAATGAAAATAATCGAAAGTGAAGAATGAATGGAAAACCCTTCTATTTATAACAAAATATTAGGTTATCCTCGCATAATGAGCAATAATAAAATATTATTAACCCCATTTTGGAATTAACCATTTGGAATATTTTATTATATATGGTTAGAGGGAAAAAAGTATTTAAACTTTTATTTAGAAAATAAATAAATAAATGATTTATTTATCATCTCAAGAAATATGGTTAAGGAATAATAAACAAATAATGATTTATTTAATTATTCCTAAGGGATTTAGTCAAACTTGACAAGGAATAATAATTAATTAGTGATTAATTAATTATTCCTAGAGAAAAAAAAAAGATAATTAATTATTTATCTATTTATTTCTCATAACTAGGTCAAATGTGACAGGGAATATTAATTAAACAATGGTTTAATTAATTATTGATTGTTTAATTAATTATTTCTAGAAGATAATTAAATAAATAGTGATTTATTTAATTATTCTTCATGGGTTTAATTATAAATTGCTTAACAAATGTGGTTTATTAAGTAATTTCTCATAGTGAAAGCAATTTTACTATGGTAAAATTGGCCTTACATGGTGTACTTTGATCCATCTAGTAAATTATGGCTAGATGATCAATTTTTTGTGATAACACATATTGTCATTATCCCTTCACAAATCCCTAAGCATGACCTTTCCAAAAAGCATGAGCTTCTAGGATTAATTACTCAAAATCAATGTTTTTAGCCCCAGTGCACCCTATCCCTCTAGCCACTTGCATTCAATGCTAGTTGCCCCCTTCTGCACCAGCGCTGGTCAGCACTAGTTGCTCCCTTCAGAAGGTGCACTGATTCTATAAATTCGGGAACATTAAAAATAATTATGAAGTTTCCTGTTCCAGAAGCGTCATCTTCTAGAATCTTCCAAGGGTTTTGATGAGCCCCAGAAATGGGTAACTATATGGGCTCATTATGCCTATTATTTTCATTTAATCCACCATTCTCAATAGTTTTGTGTATATTTATGTCAATAGAGTGAATGGGGATGGTCACTTTGCCATGTGGTCTAATGAGTGTTTATTGCATATTTTTTTGGACAGTTTTGGACAAGGACCAGGAATTTAGGAGCAAAATGACAACCAAACTCGAGGAAACAGGGATGAGGACTTATAGGAGGGGTGTCACCTTCATTAATGACCCCTTCCTCGAGTTCTCCATCAGCAACTCGGAGTACAAAGGCTCACAATGATGATTCCAAGGGGCAGTCGAGCAAGTCAATTAGGGCTGCTGTTATCTTCAGTTTTAGGCAGCCGAGTTCCTTAAGTTTAGGAGGACTGTTGGGAGTCCCCACTTGTATAAATAAGAAGGCTTCAAGCCTCAGTAGTTTAGCCATTTCATAGTCTATTTTCGCAATTTTGTGCAGCCTTGTACTCAGCTCATTTTCGAGCTCTTTTGGAAGACAGTTTTGTGATGTAATTGCTATTTTTTGATCAATGAAGATGAATTCAGTTTTGAACCAACACTAATCTTTTCTAGAGGGCTGAAGCTCTTGGGTTAGGGCCCAACCCAAGTGCCCAACATCTCCTTTGTGTATATATATGCTTTTGCTTGCATTCATAAGATAATTTCTGTTGTTTAGGTTAAATCTTGCTTTATTAAGTTAGGTTGCTTTTGATGGTTAGAATAGTTGTTCTTGTTTCAAGTTTCTTAAGTAGTTTGCTGCAGTAACAGAAAAAGATCCAAAAAGGCTACCAACAGATCTTGATCTCCTTTCTCCCTCCTTGGGACCATGATTTGAGGTCAAGGCACTACTGCTGCCACCAAAAACACCTTCTTTGCTCTTCCAATGCAATTGCTAGTGTGATATTTCGAGTTGGAGAAGTTGATATTAGTTTGGATTCACATACTCCGATCATTTCATGTTAATTTACCTCATTTTCTGGCACAAATTTCTATTCATAAAGTTTTGTTCAACACTTTTCTGGTTTTAGGTCAGAATTAGGTTAAGATTAGACAAAGCTCTGTTTTTTGGTTTTTGCTTGGGTCAGTTTTGAGAAATAAGTGTGCAACTCACTTGTAGAACATTTCAGCTTATCATTCCTCCATAACATAGCCGTTCATCCCTCAAATATTTCCCTACTCATTCGCCACATTTCGCCAATCTGCCCTAATTTCTGCATTTTTTACAAAGTTGCTTTCTTTCCCTTTGAACAAATCCAACCATCTCCTTCATTCCCGATCTTCATTGACAGAGTCCTAGACCCCTCAACACCTTCATCTAGCCTTCATTTCCCTTTTCCCAATATTTTTCCACCTTCAAACCTCCAAAAACCACTTTCGGCCTCCTCCTATAGATCTTCCTGTAGAACCTCCTGTAGATCCCCTGCAGCCTCTTGTAGAAGTTCATGCGAGTGATTTTTCGAAGTCTGATCGCAATGGAAGTCTCCAGAAGGGTACTAGGGACTTCTTAGGACCTCTCCACACCTTCCTCACCCCCCGCAAAAGTCAACTCCATCTTCCTTGGCCACCACACCTCTGCACAGTCACAACCAGTCAAACCATAAGCATAATAATTCCACATAAAAATACTCAAAAGTGCAAAAAGATGATTTCTTCTCATTTCTCTTCAGAGGTAGCTTGAATAAATGCAATTTACCTTTTCAGTAATCAATGGCACCCATTTCAGTAGTTTCCATCTCTTTTCTTGCACAACTAGGGCTTGCTAGGGTTTGCTAAGGTTTACGTTTCATTTCAGTTTTCCTTCTCTTTTTGCAACTAGAATAGCCCCTATAGAGTTAGCTTTCTTCCATCACAGTAAAAGCTTCTTCTGAGAAATCATAGAAGTTGGCTTAAGCTCTTAGCGAACTTGCGCCAGCTGATCAAGTGACCGCCAGCAGTAAGAGCTAGTACTTGTGCATATAACACCGTCGCTTCCAAGTTTGTTACGAACTATCGAGTTGATAAAAGTAAAGAAGGAAGCCCCAGGAGTTGCAGCATTATTGATGCAATATTGGAGCTCACCACTCTTTTTGGCGCTGTTGTCGAGGAAGCGTCACAGTATTTTGTGATTACTGCTTTTCTTCTATTTTCTACTGCAACATTCTGCTAAGTAGTTTATTTTAGCAAAAGTAGAGTAGTTGTTTCATTTCAATTCTGCAATTTCATTTCAGCAAGTGTAGATTAGACATTTCCTGCTTTCATTTCAATTCTGCAATTTCCATTTCAGTGAACGTATATTATTCATTTCCTGCTTTCATTTCAATTCTGCAATTTTCATTTTAGCAAACGTAGATTAGTCATTTCCTGCTTTCATTTCAATTCTGAAATTTCATTTCAGTTAGTTGCAATTTGTTGTTCACTTTCAGTTTTGCAGGTACAAGTAAAAAAAAAAAAAAAAAAAAAAAAAAAAAAAAAAAAAAAAAAAAAAACCCAAAAAGAGATTTCTTTTCATGCCTCGTAGGAATAGAGACAATTTAGGAAAATTCCTACCCAACACCCCCACCACATCCTTGAGTCACCCTTCTCTCTTTTTTGGTGGTAGTGATCCAGAAGAACCTATAGGTGAACCTCTAGAGATATACGAAGATCCTATAACAGAAGAAGAGCAAGAAACCATTCCTCCTAAGACCATGGCTAAAAACAAAAACGTTAGAGGAAATGGGGAAAGAATAGAAGGTGCCTTTCCTATCCGAGAGACCAATGGGGACACAAAAATGAAAAACGTAAGTCCTTTAGCCTTACCTCACTTCCATGGACTAACTACCGAAGATCCCGATACCTTCTTGTTTGAATTTGCTGTCCTCTGCCAGACCTATGACTATGCAGAAGATGAGCAGAAGTTGAAACTATTTCCTTCTACCCTCAAGGATGCAACATTGTGCTGGTTCATGGGGCTACCTAGAAATAGTATCACAACTTGGGCTCAGATGCAGCAAGCCTTTAACCACAAATATCAGGACTACTGTAGGTTAAAGGATACAAAGGAAGAAATCTTCCGAATGATCATGGGAAGTGATGAATCTTTAGAAGACTATGAAGAAAGGTTTCAACTCAGTTATAAAAGGGCCAGGTGCACACTTGACCCTGAATCTCTGAAGTTGGTTTTGCTTAGAGGAGTCCCTGAAGACCTTCTAGATACCCTCCATTTTCTAGCTAGGGGAGACATCTATCAACTACCTTATGATGACATAAAGACTGTGTTTAGAAACCATTCTAGGTCAGCTAGAAAGAGAGGTAGGGGAAGTCAACCTTTAGCCAGTACATCCTCATCTAGTTCATCCCTTAGAAACGAACTTGAGAATCGGCTGGAAGATTTCAAGAGCGAGGTGAGGCAGACTCTTGCCATGCAGATGGATACCCTACATATCAAAAGGAAACAAGAGCATATCAAAAGGAAACAAGAGGAAGCCGAGAGGGCTTTGGCCATCTTCTGTCCCAGGTGCACTAGAAAGCATCCTAGGAACGAGTGTACACTGCACTCTATAGAGGTGTGTGTAGTTTATGAAGAAGACCATCAGACGAACCAGTGCCCTTCCCTGCCTGGAATCAAAGCTGCATATTAGGGGGCTGAAGAAGCCACTGAACCACTCTGTTTCATGGACCAAAGGAGACCACGTGGACCCAAATCTTACTAGCATGGAATGCAAGGGACATCCCATAACTATTACAACCCAAATCAAGCCACTTCCATGCCTTCTTGGGGACCCCCTGCTCATCCTTCCTGGTCCCACCCCCTCCTTGGTCATATCCTCCTCAATACCAGGCTCCGCTTGTTGCTCACTCATTTCACTCTTATGCTCAGCTACAGCCTCAGTGGAATGCACCTCATCAGGGGTGTAGGCACTAGTATAACTCTCCTCCCACTCTTTTGCCTCCACCACCTGCTCAACCATAACCATTACCTCGTGCTCCTCCAAGAAAACCCCAAATACCTGCTCAACTGAACCCAAACCCCAACAACAAATAGGCCCAACAGGTATATAGTGGAGAAACATCATGCCCGACCTATGTTGTGGATATTCAGGAGATTAACCTATGATCTGGGAAGGTTCTCCCAGATAGCCAACCTGCTCCTAAGGAGGATGAGGAAGAAAAATAGGAAAGTGAACCAAAAGTCATTCCACCCTTTCTTGAGAGACTAACTGGAACCACACAACCGACCCCAGAAGAAACTGAACTTCTGGAGAATTGAAATAGTTATGTGTAAAGATACCGCTTCTCCAAGCCATAAAGGATGTACCTATATACAACAAGATGATCAAGGAGAAGTGCTTCAAGCACCCAGGCAGGCGCAAGAGAGATGCCACAACTATCAATGTCATAGGACAACTGTCCGACTTGATGTTGGGGCAGGTAATCTGTCCGAAATATCTGGACCCTGGGAGTCCTGTAGTCAATGTCCACATCAATGGCACCATAATCCCCCATACCTTGATTGATCTAGGGGCTACCATTAATGTGATGACCAGGGACATTATGCTCAAACTCAACCTTCAGGGTTCCTTGAGAAATACTTCAATAGTATTGTAGTTAGCAGATCACTCCACCGTGATCCCTGAGGGGATTATGGAAGATGTAATGGTCTCTATTGATTCCTGGGAATACGTTGCTGATTTCCTGGTTCTCCAGTCGAAGGCAAAGCTCACTGGGTATCCCCTCATCCCGGGAAGACCTTGGTTGGCTATTGTAGATGCCTACATCATTTGTCGAGCTGGGAACATGACAATCAAGAACGGGCATATGTCCAAACAGCTAGTCCTCTATCCTCCTGCCCAACCTCTGATAGAGTATGATTTACCTCTCTGGTTGGAGGAGGAAGATGAGGATGAAGTATATTCCACACCATTGTGTACAGTAGAGGCTACCATGGGGGGTCCATAGACCGAGGATGATCTCATTGAAAACTTGATTCAGAATCCACCCCCCAGTGCGTTGCCATTAGAAGAGCCGGTGGAAGAAACCCAAGCCAATCCTTTAGTTGATCTCTGTGTGGCTGATCTGACCTCTCTCCGAGTTAAGAATGTGGAATTCAGCCCAGAAAAAACCTTGAAGATCAACTCATCCCTATCCACCTCTCAGGAGAAAGAACTGTGTAGCTTATTGAACAATCACTTGGATGCTTTTTGTTGGAGCTATAGGGAGATGAAGGGAGTCCACCCTTCAGTCTATACTCATCACATTTACATTAAAGAAGATTGTAAGCCAGTCAGGAAGCCTCAAAAGAGGATGAATATAGCCCTTAAGGACATTATCAAAGAAGAATTGCAAAAGTTGCTGGATGCAGGATTCATTTATCCCATCTCTGACAGTGAATGGGTTTCTCCTTTGGTGCTAGTGCCAAAGAAAAACGGGAAGTGGAGGATTTGTGTAGATTATCGGGAACTAAACAAGGCCACCAAGAAGGACCATTTCCATTTGCCTTTCATAGATCAAGTTTTAGATGGCCTGGCAGGGAAGAAGTTCTTCTCCTTCCTAGATGGGTTTAGCGGGTACAACCAGATCCAAATCAGCCTGGAAGACCAAGATAAGACCACTTTCACTTGTCCTTGGGGTACTTTTGCCTACCGGGTCCTTCCCTTTGGGTTGTGCAATGCTCCCGCCACTTTCTAGAGAGAAGTACTGAGCATATTTGCTGAATTGGTTCATGATTCAGTGGAAATCTATATGGATGACTTTACCCCTTATGGTTCTAACTTCCAGGAAGCTTTGACTAACCTGGGAAAAGTTTTAACCAAGTGTATTGAAATGAACCTGTCCCTCAGTCCTGAAAAATGCGAATTCCTGATGACTGAAGGGACTGTGCTAGGTCATACAATTTCTCAGCAAGGATTACAGGTGGATCCCAACAAGATTGCTATCATTCAAAGGGTCCCACCTCCTCAAAAGGTAAGAGATGTTCGGAGTTTCCTAGGCCTAGCAGGGTATTATAGAAGATTCATCAAGGATTTTAGTAAGCTAGCCTCTCCATTATTTGGTCTTTTGGGAAAAGATGCTGAGTTCATATGGACTGACAACTGTCAAGAGGCTCTGGATGCCTTGAAAGGTAAGTTGGTAACTGCCCCAATTTTGAGAGGTCCAAACTGGGCCCTACCTTTCCACATTCACACAGATGCCTCAAACAAAGCGATAGGAGCAACCTTAGGGCAAGTTGAGGAGAAGTTTCCTTATGCCATATATTTTGTCAGTAAAAACCTGTCCAAAGAAGAATTAAACTACACTGTAACCGAAAAGGAGCTCCTAGCTGTAGTCCATTCCCTAAACAAGTTCAGACACTATATCACCGGCTATCAAACGTTCGTACACACTGGTCATGCTACAATTAGGTATTTGATGAATAAACCAGATGTAAATGCTCGTACCATTAGATGGTTATTTTTATTGTAGCAATTTGATTTGACAATTGTTGATAAGCCAGGTAAGGAAAATGTTGTTGCTAATTTTCTGTTTACTAGATCTGCCTGCAGGTGAAGAAGGAATGGTGGATGATCAAATGCTAGATGAACACCTATTTGCTATTTCAGTAATTTCTCCATGATTTTCTGATATAGCAAATTATTTGGTCTCAGCACAGTTTCCGCCACACCTGTCCTCAAAAGAGAAGAGCAAGATCGTGAGGAAAAGTGCCCCATTCACTTGGATTGGGGCAATCTTTTTAAACTTGGCCCAGATCAGATTTTAAGGTGATGTGTCAGGGAGGAGGAAGTTTTTGACATCCTCCTAAGTTTTTGATAGGTTAGGAGGATGTCATGACAGGTTAGGCAAGCAGGTTACTATTGGCCCACTCTTCATCAAGATGTCAGGAGATATATCAGCCAATGTGACCGATGTCAAAGGATGGGGAAACCTACTCCAAGGGGTGAGATGCCCCTGCAGCCTCAAGTGACTTTCGAGCCATTTGAGAAGTGGGGCATGGAATTTGTGGGTCCTATTAACCCTCCTTCAAAACAAAAATCTTACATCATTGTGTGTACTAATTATCTAACAAAATGGGCAGAAACAAAGGTGATCAAGGTAGCAACAGAAGAAAAAGTAGCTGATTTTTTGAGGGAAAATATCTTCTACAAGTTTGGCTATCCAAGAGAGTTAGTCATAGATCAAGGGAGTCAGTTTATCTCCAATCTGGTTGAAGACATGCTCACACATCACAAGATTAAGCACAAAACTTCCACCCCTTATCATCCGCAAGCAAATGGACAGGTGGAAGTCACTAACAGAGCTTTGGAAGGAATTTTGACTAAGGTAGTGAGCAACAACATGAAAGATTGGGCAGATCGACTGGTGGAGGCCACCTGGGCCTATAACACCACCTGGAAAACCACCATAGGGTTCACACCCTATGAGCTGGTCTATGGGAAGAAGGCTCTACTATCAATAGAATTTTAATATAACACATTAAGGATGGCAGCTTAGCTAGACCTAGATCTTAGCCATGCACAAAAGGAAAGATTGCTTTAGCTAAATGGATTGGATGAACAGAGAATGCAAGTCATACTCCGCTCAGAGGTAGTCCAACTTCAAAGAAAAATATGGCATGACAGACACCTCAAAGAAAAATAATTCCAGCAAGGAGATTGGGTGCTGCTATATGATTCAAGATATAAAGATTTCAAGGGCAAACTGAGGACAAGATGGTTGGGCCCATACATAGTGGAATAATGCAATGACAATGGTTCAGTCCTGATTCGGACCATTGATGAAGAAGCCATACCTATGCTCGTCTATGGGCATAGGTTGAATATCTACAAGAAGCCTCTTTCCAAGCAGGAATTCATTGAGAATATGGGTAAAATAGTGTTGGTAGTGGAGCAGGTCCCTATCTCCACTCCACCCACACCCTGAGCAAACAACAACAACAACAACAAAAAAAAAAAAAGAAAAAAGAAAAAAGAGAGAAAAAGGAGAAAAAAACACAGAAAAAGGAATAAAAGATCTCTGCGTGAAAACCTCTTGGAGGCACCCAGGGTAGGTAGTGAGGATGAAAACCCCCTAGAGGTGCCCCAGCTATCTCATAAAAAAAAAGAAGAAAAAAAAGAAAAAACCTAACTTCTTTTGAATGAATTGCAGGTTGCAGGAGGGTCACACAAGAGAAAAAGACATGGCCAAGCTGCATACACCCTTCATAGTCCATCCCTCCATCACCGTTCTCCTTTCCCAAGCCTTGGTCTCATTTGTTCTGAAAATTTCGCATCCTACAGGAAACTCTGTGTATTCTACAAGAGGCTCCTGTAGAAACTACAGAAAGCCCAAAATCAAGTTCAGAGAAGAACCCGAGGGCTGGAAATTTGTCTAGAAGGCCTGTGAACCTCCCTGCCACCATCCATCTGCCTAACTCTCCATTCCATCCCTACACACCCACATTTCCACTTGCTTTTTTCTTTCCCTACAAAGACAAATACATAAATTCTATTTCTTTCATTCTGTAAACAAAAGAAAATGATGACAAATAAAGCAACAACGTTCTTTACTTATTTTTACTTGATGCCTCCCAGCTGCTATTTATTTCATTCAGAACCTTCTTCAGCTGTCTTTTTAGCCCCTACTCAAGCATCAACCTAAAATTTCAGAAGGAGAAGCAGCTACAGGAAATCCTGCAGGATTCCTGTAGCAGCTGATCCCTTTGAAAAACAAACTCCAGAGACAGGGTCAGCGTAGCCAGAATGTATGCAACATGCAAGGAGTAGAGCCTGATTGAAAAATCACCAGCATGCAGAGCACCAGCAACAACAACAATGAGGAAATGAAGTGCCAAAGTCTGAAGCATGCAGAGCACAACAACGACTAACAGGTAAGTGGCTAAACCTATTCCTCGATTGCATGAATATTATTTAGGAACTACATGAACTATTGGAATGGTCACGATTAAACGGAATCGGTGGCCAGCTAACTGGCCACCCTCATTCAGTTCACACACCCTCGTGGAGTTCAAATGAGCCTCGTCCAATTCAAACCACAGATCAGATACGCAGTCAGCACGTGTGGCTCGTCAACTCGGGAAGAAAAAAACTCAAAACCGGTAGTGGTGGCGGCATATAACAGGAATAAGGGAGGTGATGGCGGTCAGGTGACATGAAGAACCATAATGACACTGGTGTAGGACCAATGGTTCGGATGGGGATAACATACCCATCCGGCCACCTCACCTCCTCACCGCAGATTACGCCATCAGTTTAAGTACAATGCAGTCTAAGCCTCTACCACCTTTTGTTTCATTTGAGTCGACGAGTTCTCGACTGTAGTACTCATCTACCACCTTCAGAACAGTGAACCAGTCGTTTTCTGCCAGTTTTTCAAAACCCTCCCGCCTATCGGGCTCTACAGGAGCACTACTGCATTCTACAGGAGTAGGAACACCGTCTACAAGAGGCTTTCTACAGGAAGGCCAGAGAGCAGCTCTGCAGCAGAAAAAGTTGGAATTTTTGTCAAATTCGAGCTTGAAATGAGGTAGGCTCAGAAACCCACTCTGCATACGATATATCTATATAAGGTGGTGGGTTAAAAGTAAAGTATTGGGTTGAAAAAGAAAGGAAAAGAGAAGCTCAAAAGTCTACCTGTGTTTTTCTGCGTTCTACACAGTCTCTCCGTTTTCTTCTCTGCATTCAAAAATCTGTTTTTTCTTTCCTTTCCCGTATTCTCCTAAAAAAGAGCTGCAACCATAGCAAATCAAGCCTGGGAAGGAAACGAAATTGCAAGTCTGTTTACTCTGTGAGAAGAAAAAAACACTGTTTTATATATTCTCTGTTCTGTCAAAGTATTGATTTTTTTTCCAAAAACTGAGAAGCAAATTCAGGTTGAAAACAGTTTGAAGAGGGAAAAATTGCAAATTGATGTTGTGAAGAAGAAGCACACGGGAAATTCCCTCTCTAGTTTCAGAAAAAAACAAAACCCAACTATCCCTCTGTTTCTGGTTTTGGAAGTTGTTGCCTTCTTCATCACCTGAGCATTTTTAGAAACCACTAAACACCATGCCAGGAGGTTTTATGAGAAAGGAGCCTTTGAACTCCAACAAATTGCATGAGCACCCCGAGTTGGTGGCCCTCTTCACCAGGGCAAAATGGATGTCCTTCTTTGAGAGAATTCATGGATATGATGAGGAGGTGATTGAAGAATTTTTGATGTCCTTAAGATGCCATTCGAAAACACATGTCATAGTCAGTTTCAGGGGTTTGACACTAGAGCTTACACCAGATTTTATCAGCAGAATCACAGGGCTTCCACTTGGGCTCCCTTGGAGCAAAGAGGAAAAACCATTGGGACAAGTTGCTAAAAAGACATTTTTTAGCATGATGAGCATCCTGTAGAGGATAAGAATGGGGTCAGAAGGATAAGCTTACCTCCTCCATGGAGTGAAGTCAGCTACCAGATCATGAAGTATATCTCTTGTGAAGGGAGATTCAATATAGTTTATGGGTATCACTTTAGGTTATTGCATGAATTGAGATATGGGATGGATCTACCAGTAGCTAGGAAACTCAGTCTCCCATATTTCCTCCTTCAATCTTTGATAGAATGTGGCACCAAGTTGAATGCAGGGGTTCCAGAACAACTGGCCCACCATGGGCTCATCAAATTGTTGGTAGAAGGTGTCCTACACACATACACCATCCCATAGCTTGGGAAATTTTCCGGAACATGTCTAGAGGAGATGAAATCAAAATTCTTACTGATGAACTCAGTCCATCTGGCAGTGAAGAGGAGGAGCAGACAGAGGAACTTGAAAAGGAAATTCATGAGGAGCAACAAAATATTCAAATAGAAGAGGAAAAAGAGGAAAAATAGGAAGAAGAGGAGAAGTCAGACAAAACCACAGTTGCACCTAAGGCAGGAAGGAAAACAACATCAAAAGCAGAGAAAAGGAAGAGAACAGAAGCTGAGAAAAAGAAGCCCAAGAAGGCTCAGAAAAAGACTGCCACAGGAGAGGCAGAGACTCAGCAAGAAAAAGAAAAGACACCACCAGAGACAACAGAGACAAAAGCAGAAACAACAGACTCAGGAAAAATTGCAGAGGGTAAAGAAGAAAAACAGCAGGAGGAAATATCCCCTGAAACACTGGAAAGGGAAGTAGCAATTGTGCTTGCTGCATTGAGCACTCCAGCTAAGAAAAATGGAAAAATAAAAAGACAAACATCTATGTATTTCAAAGCTAGGAGGAGCACCAGATTAAGGTGGGCAAGCCCCAGCCACCATCAAAAGAACCCATAATCATTGAGGATGCACCTACTGAGAAAAAGGAGGAATCTCCCTCCAAAATCTCCATCACCTACGAGAGAGGGAATCCCAAGACCTCCACCTAGAAGGAAAGAATCAAATTGATGGACTCCAAAGCAGTCTTACAGGAGGCACAAACCTCTCTATAGGAGACACTAGCCAAGCTGAAAGAAACTGAAAAATTGGAAGAGAAGGAACCATAACAGTCACAAGAGGAAGGAAAAGAAAAAGAAATATCTGAGCCAAGCCCTCAGCTTAATTTAGGCTCCTATTACAATCTTCTAGAAGGTGGGAAGATCATCCCACAAAAATTCGCTGTACCTCTTTTCTTCGAATTAGAAAAAGAAAGGGTCAGGACCCACACCTGGATGCAGATTGCTAAATCTAAAGGAGTTGAAGATATAGGGCACATGGAAAACAAGTTGAGAGAGTTGAGAAGGGAGTTGGGCATGGTAAGGCACACAGAGAGCATTAGAAGAGCCCAACTACAGGAAGAAAATGAACTGTTAAAAAAGTAGTTACAGGAACGGGAACCTCAAGGGGGAGACAAGTTGCCAATTTTGGAAGGACAACAACAACAAGAAGGTCCCCTAGCAGATAATGAAGCAGCAGAGAAACAACAGCAAGAGGAAGAGCCACAGACCGATGTTGAAATGCTGATGAAACAACAGGAAGAAAAAGAATCTCAGGCAGCAACTGAAGTGTTGATTTTGAAAAAACAGTTGCAGGAAAAGGAAGCCCAGATGGCCTACATGGCCAGCTGGGCAATGGAAGCCTTGCAGTGCAGACAACCAGCTAGATCCTATGCATTGTATCTCAAAGACCAGTGGCTCCAATTCTAGATTAAAACATTGGCCCAGAGGGGCACCATCCCATTTCAAGATTATGGTCAGTTTATGCATTTATGTGATAATAGTTCAGCCGAGGATAAAGCCAAATTAGCATAATTTTACCTACACAATATGGCACTACCAGACATGAATTTATGGGATCCAAATGCTGCATTGGGAGACCTACAACTCATGGCTATGGCTTCCTGGATGATCCATGAGGAAAAGAGAGTAGGCGAAATTCAAAAGATAATGGAAAAAGAGCTAAGTGAGCCCCTGATGATAAGGGCCGAACCAGAAGACCCTTTAGCTCTCATCTATTCCCACCAACACCTAGCAGCCAATCCTCAAGTTCTCCCTGATTATGTTGACAGGCAAGCACAAGCTATTGCTCATTTTGAAGATATGGAAAGACTATTTGGCGATGACTGCCTTCATGCATGCATGAGAAGGTGGAATACATTGTCATATAGCCTAAAAATCAGGGAGTATCACTCCCCAACCAAAATGAGGGAAGCTATGTTGAGAGTGCCTCTATACAAACAATCAATGCAAAACTTGAAAGCCAGCTGGATTGGTCTTAAGTTCAGTCCTCCACTACTATTAGGACTGTTGGAAGGGGTTAAGGAGGAGGAAGAACAGAAACAATGGGAGGAAGTGGATAGGAAAGCAGGTTTTCATGACAGGGAGGAAGACATCACATCAGAGGCTTGGGATGTCAGGGAAGCTGTTAAAGCTATTAAAGATGAAGAACTGGATTAGTTGCTCAGAGGATGAGCAACCCATTCAGTAGGGGGGTGATGATGAGCCCCAGAAATGGGTAACTATATGGGCTCATTATGCCTATTATTTTCATTTAATCTGCCATTCTCAATAGTTTTGTGTATGTTTTTGAATATATTTATGTCAATAGAGTGAATGGGGATGGTCACTTTGCCATGTGGTCTAATGAGTGTTTATTGCAGATTTTTTGGACAATTTTGGACAAGGACCAGGAATTTAGGAGCAAAATGATAGCCAAACTCGAGGAAACAGGGATGAGGACTTATAGGAGGGGTCTCTCCTTCATTAATGACCCCTTCCTCGAGTTCTCCATCAGCAGCTCGGAGTACAAAGGCCCACAATGATGATTCCAAGGGGCAGCCGAGCAAGTCAAGTAGGGCTGCTGTTATCTTCAGTTTTAGGCAGCTGAGTTCCTTAAGTTTAGGAGGACTGTTGGGAGTCCCCACTTGTATAAATAAGAAGGCTTCAAGCCTCAGTAGTTTAGCCATTTCATAGTCTATTTTCACACTTTTGTGCAGCCTTGTACTCAACTCATTTTCGAGCTCTTTTTGAAGACAGTTTTGTGATGTAACTGCTATTTTTTTTATCAATGAAGATGAATCCAGTTTTGAACCAGCACTGATCTTTTCTAGAGGGCTGAAGCTCTTGGGTTAGGGCCCAACCCAAGTGCCCAACACCTCCTTTGTGTATTTATATGCTTTTTCTTGCATTCATAAGATAATTTCTGTTGTTTAGGTTAAATCTTGCTTTGTTAAATTAGGTTGCTTTTGATGGTTAGAATAGTTGTTCTTGCTTCAAGTTGCTTAAGTAGTTTGCTGCAGTAACAAGAAAAGATCCAAAAAGGCTACCAGTAGGTCTTGATCTCCTTTCTCCCTCCTTGGGACCATGATTTGAGGTCAAGGCACTACTGCTGCCACCAAAAACACAGTCTTTGCTCTTCCAATGCAATTGCTAGTGTGATATTTCGAGTTGGAGAAGTTGATATTAGTTTGGATTCACATGCTTAGATCATTTCATGTTCATTTACCATGGTTTTCTCGCACAACTTTCTGTTCATAAAGTTCTGTTCAACACTTTTCTGGTTTTAGGTCAGAATTAGGTTAAGATTAGACAAAGCTCTCTTTTTCGTTTTTGCTTGGGTCAGTTTTGAGAAATAAGTGTGCAGCTCACTTGTAGAACATTCCATCTTATCATTCCTCCATAACATAGCCTGTACCAGTTCACCCCTCAAAGATTTCCCCACTCATTTGCCACATTTTGCCAATCTGCCCTAATTTCTGCATTTTTTT